>VZTE01003324.1:2383749-2432762 GCA_013397775.1 Eulacestoma nigropectus | reverse complement strand
TTTTTTTTTTTTTTTTGAAGTTGGCACTTAAAAGGTAAAGGTGATAAATGTGTTAAAACCTTTGTTACTCCAATGCCAGCTCATGTTTCTGCTATGGTGTTTTTCCAGGAAAAAGAGCTCATATTGAAAAACTACAATATTGCAACTATTTATGCTGTATTAAGTGTTTTGTAGTGATAACTTTTTGGAGTGTTTACATTTATGCAGAAATGGTTTCTTTGTATTTAGTTTTTCACTAATTAAGGAAAGTTTACTGAAGTTATTCTGATGACATCATAAATCATAAGGCCATAATTATATTATTTGTAGTTGTTATAGCTGCATTACATTTCTCAACCAGCTTTCTTCTAGAAAGTTTTACAGTTAGTTCTCGTCAGGTCTGGGAATATGGCTAGTGACTGGGTAATGAAAATTATTTCATTTGTTACGTATATTCAGAGTGTAGTGTTGCCCTTTGACTGCTTGTCCTGGTGTATCCATAGAGTTGAATCACATGGTTATTGTCTCAGAAATTAAATTACCCAGGAACTCGGTTATTCTCTCTGATATAACAAATACATTGATGAAAGCATGTAATTTTTAACAAAGAACCAGTCTAGTAGTTTTTGATGTATTAAATCCTATGTAGACTAAGACTGTACTAATTCTATAAAACTAATAACGCTACTTTATTTTTTAGGTGGTCTTAGGACTATTTCCTCCCCCATGGTAAGTTCTGGAGCTCCAACTTGTGACTTCAATTAGGGCTTTTATATGCTTTAGTTCCAGTCCAAACAATATTTTAGTATAACTTTTATAACTCTACATCTCTTGGAGACACCGGGTAATAGATTTCCCCCCCCTTCCCCAACATCTGAGCTCAGTGACAAGATAAACTGTTTTTCTTATGAAAGGAAAACGGATATATTTAATATATATGTAGTCTTGATCTGTACATTCAGTTTTAAATTGTTCGATGAATTTAATATTTAAGTGAAATTGATTTTAATTATATAAAAATGGCATTTTAAAGCAAAAGATTAGTGTTATTTAAGTTATAGCCACATTGGAGCTCCAAAGCATATTATGGGGGAAAGGGGAGGAGTGGGCAGAAAATCTTTCAAGTAGCTTGATTTTTGTTAAATATTAAGGTATAAAGAGTTCTGGTGCTCAGTACTTACACTGGCAGTATTGTACCCTGGTTTTGCTGTCACCAGAGGACCTATAATAGAGGCCTGCTTGTATAGTATGCTATTTGTATACCTATGGTTTAGAAATGCAGCATATTTCTCTGAGTACTTTAAGTGTGTCTGAAATGGATGCATAGTGAAAAAATGTTAATTGAAGCTGTGAATGTCATACACTGTGTGAATGGGTCTGCACAACATGTAGCTGAAAGAAACCAAACTCCAGCTCTGTGTGATTGAATGTGAAAGTTAACGGTCCTGTTTATCCTTAGAGTGATTAATGCTGGTAGTTGTGTATTTTATGTACAGTGTGTTCTCAGTACAGTTTTACACAGTAATGTTTATGATTAACTGGAAAAAATAACATGAAATGTTTAAATTGTTCCAAATCCACATAAGGAGTCTAGCTCAGTTAATTCTCAACACTTAAATTCTCAACATTTAAAGACATTTAAAATAGGTTTTTTTGTCTGTTACTTATATCTGTTATATTTGCTGATAATAGGCACTTTAGAAGAGAGGCTTCAGATTTATGAAGAAGTTAGTAAAAGACATCCCAGAGCAGTTTCACCTAGAAGATTACCTTTAAACTTTGTTTCAGGTAACAAGTTGCATATCTGTTCTGTAATAGTTTTTTTCTTATTTTTTTCTGAGGTTTTCATTAGGCTGTTTAATGTGCATTTAATACCTACTTGTGCATTTAGTACCTACTTGAACATGTAGACAAATCAGATGTATGCATTTCTCTTGGAACAGACAAAGTTCTTTTATGTTTTAGAAGTGGATAGAAAAACTTCATACACTCAAATATGGTGATATGAGCTATGTAATATTTGTGTTGATAAAACTACAGTACAGAATGATATGTAGATTGTAGGAACTCCTGTACATAATTTTTCTGCTTCATACAAGTTAAGAATCATGCGTTAAAATGTAGGGTATAGTACACTTTAATTCAAGGTGTGAGTGTACATATATATATGCATATCCCCTCCTGTATCTTTATTATACATACTTTTGCTGTAAAAATGTACACCTACTTTCTTGTAGAGCTACTAGAACTTAGTTTGACAACAAAAGCTACCTTTTTGCTGCTAATTTGATAAGAAAAGGAACAAAAAGGTCTACAGTATTATGTAGCACAGATGATTTCATTTAATAGCTAAGTTCTTTGTGACTTTGCCCTTTCAAAATTTGTTTTGAAATGCAGTGCACAAATACCCTGAGTTTTGGAAGGAAAATGTGTATATACTTGTTGAAATAGAAAGCTGTGCTCTTCCAAAATAGAAGGAAGGAGACTAAATGAAATGGTAAATACCATAAAAATAAATGATTAGTGTGTAGCTGTCTAACTGCTGAAACTGCAATAGAAGACTTTTGGAAAGTACGTAAGCTAGATATCAAGTGTCAAGAAATTTGAGGTCAGCTGCAAATTCCCAACATACCTCCTCATGCTTTTAAATTTATAAGGTTAGTTTTTAGTTTAGCTCATTTGCTGAGCACCACATTTGTTGGTACCTTTAAATGTTCCGGAGCATAGCTAGTCCACTTCCTTGTTGTTGCTCGTGTGTCTGAATGTGCATACACATTTCCTGTAAAATCAAAAGATTTTAACTGCTTCATAAGAAGTTGCCACTTGTGCCTTTTATCATCCTATATACTTCAGTTTCTTTAAAGATACAGGGGCAAATTTTAAGGCATTTCAGCTAGATTTGAAAAGCTGGGTGATGAGTAATTGGGTTTTTTTCTGTAATAAGATTGTTATGGTAACACAGCAAACAAGGAAATAACCTACAAAACGCTTTCCTATATCTTTATTAATAGTCTGTTTTGATGTTGACTTCATTTCACTGTATGTTTTGCTTTAGGTTGCCTTGTATCTTATATCAGTGTAGTTTCACAGCTTATGTTCATTTAAGTAGAAGTAGGTATAGTAACAAGAATTAGTTGCTCACGCTGTAACAATAGGATGAATAAAAGCAAAATTCATTATTAAATTGGTCAAGAAAAACCTCATGGCTGCCTTCTGTAGCATTTTATAACAAGAATTTTTCAAAATTTAAACTTGTTTCTGTTAACGTAATATATTAAGCTTATCAGGCATGAATGTGTAAGACTGTTTTTGATCCCATAGAGATTAATCTATTTACTAAATGATTTTCTGTGTTTACAAGTACAGGAGATGAGAATTTCTGTAGGTGAAATTTTATAGCAAGAATGTGAAGGTGTAAAAAGGAACATCTTTGCAAAAAATAGTTGCGAATTGCAAGAGGATAGAATTTCTGGTTAAATGCAGTTACTGTTTCAGTGTGGTCACTGACCAGTTACAGCTGTCACTGATGCAGAATTAAACTAGTCTTAAAATACTCTAAAATGCAGGCTTATATTAAAAGGACAGTTCTTGTCCAGACCTTGCCATGCATTGCATCCTAACCTTGTATTTGATACAAATCAGCTCCTTGATCGAGCTGGAAACCACCTTTATGGAGGAAGGCTGTTACCATCAATTTTACTGATCAAGTGTGTGTGCGGCCATGCAGTTCTAGATTTGTTTATGCTCCTGTGGTCAAGTGTGTGCCTCAGAGACTAATTTGTAACTTGGCTTCTTGTCATAGGTGGGTGCCCAGATGTCTGCCTTCTTTTTTTCCAGACTTTGTTTTAAAACTGTTCTGCTTTCTATAAATAAATAGGTATTTAATGGAAACTTGAATCTTGCTTTCCTAAATTCTAAATTATGATTCTTCCAGCAAGAAAATAAATTGTAAGAATTCAACAGGAGAAACTGAGATGGATTTTTTCTATATATAGGGGAGTTTCTGTAGTGGGAGACAGCACATTTTAATTAATCCATCTGTAATAAAGCATATGCTTACGGTCCAGTTACAGATCCCCATCCACAGGTAGTAGGAGTTTGTATATACAGCAGTTTGGCTTAGTACAGCAAGGTGAGAACATGAGTTACTTTCGTTAGCCTCAGTGTTTATTAGCAACAGTGCTGATAACAGTAAGTGTAGGACAATTGAGAATTGATAGAAGTAAATGAAAATGTTGTATACAAAGCAGTTGTGTCTGCATTTTCTGAATATCTAAAAACAATCTGTTAATCAGATTTTTAATGTGTTCTTATTGAAGTTGTTTATTTCAACAGTTTTGTGTCAGTTTTATGGGTGAATCTTAGCATTACGTGAAGCGTGCTGCTTCCTTGTTGAGAAAGTTAGAGAAGTCCACAGCAGAGGAGGCACTGAAGTGTGGAACAAGTTCATCCCTATGGGAAGCAAACAAAGTCAATAAAAATAATAGAAAAAGCCAAACCAAACACAACGCCCCAACTGAAAGCAATTACTTTCATCATAGGAATAAAAATATGAAAACCAGATATTTTCCTGGCTGGATATCTTCTCTTTGAAGTCTTGCTTTTTCTTTTTCTTTTTTTTTTTTAAACAGCATTTCTCTGAAAGATAGCACTTACTTCAAGTATTGTAATTTTTAACTGAAAATATAATTAGATCAGATTTTTAGCTTTCTGCAGTATATTTTGATCGAGATGATTCTGATATGAAGCTTATGTTTCTGAAACAATGTCTTGTTTCTAATTCCAGAAACAATCATATCACAAATCATGTCCTACTCATAAAAATAGGACTAGAAGAGAGACAAAGGGTTCATTTCATCCATCCTTCTTTCTCAAGTCAGGATACTTTCTATCTGCACTACTCTTAACACATATTTGTCTAACTTACTCCTAAAAACCTCAAATGATGGAGCTTTTGCAAGATCTCCATTGTTATTCTTAATAGGGTGTTTTCAGTGTTTGTTTAAATAGCTTTTACTACATCCTCTGTAGTTAGGACTTATTATATTTTCTTTAATAGACTTTGCAGGTTTAAGGACTGTTACCATGTCTGCCAGCAGACACCTAAACACTAGCTACTTAAGCATTTTACTCTGATTTTTTTATTTTTCTTTTTAAATCTGGAGCGTATTTGTTGCTTATTAAATAACAGAAAAGATTAAAACCCTTAATTGCAGTTTCTTAGTTCCTCTGTTATCCAGGTTTGCACAGCAGTTAGTGCGTATATTTATATAACACTTGCAATCACTGACATATAACCAAACACACTTTTGTTCCTAGGTGAAAAATTTAGAGAACTAACGGATAAGTTCCTGAGGGTTAACTTCAGTAAAGGCTGCCCACCCTTGTTTACCACTTTGAAATCTTTATATTACAATCCAGAAAAGGTAAAATTTAGTATTTATTTGGTTTTAATGAACTCTTCTGTATTGAATTTCTAATAGACTAAGAGTTTTTATGTAGCTTTTCCTATAACCTACCAATTACAGTTGTTGAACATTTTTTCCTTAATGTGCTATTTCGTCATATGTGAATGATCACTTGATGTCACAATGCTTGAAGTCAGATTGGTGCCAAGTGCACTGAGGTTTTTGAAAAATCAATGATCATTAAGTTTGTGTACTTTGACTGCAAAGCGTTGCAGGATTCTTTCAACTTATGGTTTATGATGTCACCAGAAGTAATGCTTTTAAAATAACAGGTGGCTATTGTTCTATGTACATTTCTGGATTGCACGAATACGTTAGTGTTTGCCATAAAGGCTTGTTTTGTATTTCAGTCTTTAGCTGAAACTTCAGTGTATAATTTTTGTACTTTTGAAGTCACAGTTTTGGTGTGATTGTGTCACATTAGAACTGTTGTTTCAAATGTAGTTCTTCCTTCCAAACTTGACAGTAAGGTATAGTGAAAATAAATTTTTGAACTAAAGCATGTTACTAAAATGTGGAGAAAACACAATAATTATGATCAGTCTCTTCAGATATTATCTTTGCTACAAACACTATGGGTATTCTAATCCATTCATGACTTGGTAAGAAGAGG
The DNA here is from genome assembly GCA_013397775.1 of Eulacestoma nigropectus. Lineage (NCBI taxonomy): Eukaryota > Metazoa > Chordata > Aves > Passeriformes > Eulacestoma > Eulacestoma nigropectus. The sequence continues at coordinate 2,426,702 of VZTE01003324.1, read as the reverse complement.
GGTTTGTATCTGGAAAAACCCTAAATACATGATGCAGCTTTTCAACCAGCAGTGAATACTCCTTTATTTGGACTAAAATTGTTCTTCTTTCTTAGAGTTTCTTTGCTAGTGTTCTAACATGAAATTTTCAGTGCACTTCTGTAAGCTCTACTTTTGCCGTGGTTGACATAATTATAGTAAATTCTGATATCATGTTTTTGTGGTTTAACTTCAACTGGCAACTTAGGTACCATGCAGCTGCTTGCTCACTATACCCCTGCCTGGTGGGGAGTAGAATCAGAAACACAAACTTTGTGGGTTGAGATAAGGACACTTTAATGTTGAATCAAAATAAACTGTAATAATACTAATAATTGTAATGAAAAGGGGAGAGGGAAGAATAAAATCCAAGAGAAGCAAGTGATGTATGGAACAATTGCTCTCCATTCGCTACCAGTGTTCTGCCCACACCTGAGCAGTGGCTGACAGCTCCCAGCCAACTCCCCCAGTTTATATACTGGTCATGACATTGTATGGTATGGAATATCCTTTTGGCTAGTTCAGGTCATCCATCCTGGCCATGCTCCTTCTTGGCTTCTTGTGCCCCTGCTGCCTCACAGAGGACGGGAACCTGAACAGTGCTGACCGCAGTGTAAGCACACCTTAGCAACAACTGAAACATCAGTGTGTTATCAGCATTATTCTCATGCTAAATCCCAAACACAGCACTGTACTGTCTACTAAAAAGCAAATTAACTCTATCCCAGCTGAAAACAGGACACGTGTAGAGTGCAGGCTTTTTTACAGTGCCTATTGCTAATGCACACTTCTCAATGTAAATGAAATGGATTTGAAATTTTTTACATTGTGATACACTGGGTATCTAGATAGAAGTACAGTCAATGTTAGGGAAGTTTTAGCTCTTAGCTATTTGAAGTGTGAAAATATGAATGTTGAAAGATATGTATAAACTCACTTTGCATCTGAAAAGATTTTTAGCACTTAATTTTTGACATGATGGTTAAAAAAAGAGGGCTACCATATTTTGGGGCAGACTTAAACAGAAAGTTGCCTTTCTGCTAGTTACCTTCATTATATCAAATCAGAGTTGCTCAAAACTGCCAGCTTAATCCTAAAAAGTAATTAAAATCAAGAGCTTCACCTTTTCCAGACATGCTTGGGATTTGTTTGTGCTGCTAACTTCTGCAAAAGCATTTTTGTCGTATTTCAAATCATTTCCTTACCAAGGCAGGCTGTCTTTTACATTTCACTTGGTTGGGTTTACCTGTAGCTGTAGTGTAACAGAAGAATCTTTGAAACTAAGAGAAACTTTAATTTTTGTCCCTGACAGTTAATTTTAGAATTGCTGAAATTCAGGGTTGAGGGCAGAAAATTGTGACAAACTAATGTGTGCTACATCTTTCAGGAAAATACTCTATTTTGGGGTCTAATTTGTATAAGTTGAAGCTTAGTACTAGCTTCTCACATAAATTACTGGTATGTTTTGACTGAAAGAGGATTGTAGTCAGTATTGTGTTATGCATACTAGAAAATACCTAGCAAATTTCTGATTTCTCTGCCAGTTGGGAAGAAAGTTCCCCTTGTGTTTCTTTGGAAACAAGTGCAGTTTGGTGTAGTCAGCTGCATTTGGATTTCAGAGTGGCATAGATATGAGGACTTCATGAAAGAGCTGGTATTTAAGCCTAGAAAGTTCCTTCTTTCTAGAGCTCAGGGTGAGTCTGTGATCTTTTATGAACAGCAAGGAAAAAGGTTGGTTGTATAGAAGGCAAACATTTGTCAGATGTGTTCAGGAAAATGTTTATCATCTAATTGCAGTAAGGTGGTACCTCAGCCTTTTTGCTTGTGCTAGGTAGGTTTCTTCCCAAAGTGTCTGTTACATGAGCACTTCATATCTGTGAAGCTAACATTGAGGAAAGTTCCCCAGCTGCTTCCAGAAAGAATTAATGAACGCCCCACCAAAAATAAAACCAAAATCACTGCAGTGCCAACTGGGTGCATGGGATGTTACTTCTTTCAGCTTCTGAACTGGAATTTATTTATGTACTTGTGTGAATGTTGGTGTGGTGAAGAGTGTGGAGTACAACTTGTTCTTCATCACTTCATAAAAGAATAAGCCTTACTGTGGTTAAGAAGAAAAGGTGTTTTTAATCTTCCTTCATAGTATAAGTAGAATTGTTTAAGATCCTTTGGATGAAGTCTCGGAAGGGTGCCGTAAGTGGGAAATGTAAAGCTATTTGTTTAATATAAAAAAGTAATCTTAAGGTTATTTCTAAGAAACTTTCTTTGTGCAACCAAAGACATGAGAATCTGCAATCTGTTCAATAAAGAAAGATTGCCGAAATGCAACAAAGCTCTATATATACTCAAAAAACCTGTTTTGAGGTAAAACATTCCTTAATAAATAAGTCTCTAATGAGTTAAAATATACTTAGTATTGCATTATGCAATCTATGTCTTTCCTATAATTCTGGAGCAGAAAAAATGTGTGTTGGCCTTGTGCTCAGTTTGTGATGTACAGAGGTTTATATTTGACTGCGCAATTGGGTTGAAAAGGAAACTGTTAAAGACTTGGTAACTGTGAAAGTTGGATGCTTGAGAAAGTAACAGAGAAGGTGTGGTGAAACGTGGGACAAGAGGTGCTGGATTTCATCACTAACAGCAATACTGTTGCCTTCTACAAAGAAATTGTTAACCCACTGATAATTATGTGAAAGGAGACTTTAAAAGAACTATAGAATCTGATGGGGAGAAAGTGTTAAGCTGGCTTTGCTGTAAATTACAGAACACGCTTCTGCAGCAAGATCCAGTTTCAGACTGTGTGGTCCATTACTCGTTGCAAGTCAGTGATCTGACTTACATTTTTCTCCATAGTTTTAGAAGGGAGTTATACAAGACATGGTTTAATCTTTCCAAGCTCTTCAAATGAGGTTGTGATTTCTTCAGGTTTTATGCTGTTATGCTACTCTGATAAAGTAGCACGGGAACTGGTTTGCTTTTTTACTGGTTTTTTGCTATTTCTTTTTTGTCAAGCCACCTAGACTGGAGGAGACATAAGTAGTTCAGGCTGAAGGGTGAGAAGCCATAAGAAAAGAAGCTAACAATTGTCTTTTGCCTAGAAACTATACTGTCATTTTAACGTGATTAATGTATTGTGCTGTGGATAAAACTTTTGATTATAAAGATACTGCAGACCCTAAAAAAATCATGCCAGCTATTCAGTATCCTGAGTGCACTTCTATACCATGCTGTAGCATAAAATTACTCTAATATTGGAATAAGGAGAGGGGCATTGAATTGCAGGATGAACTCTTGGACAAAGGCCATTTGAGTCGATGTCTGTTTACTTTTTTTATAATATTGGCAATTGATTTTTTACAGGTTATGTGCATGAATAAGGAGTAAAAGGAGTTAGGATGTAAAGAGTTCAAATTATTTCTCAAGTGATAATTATTACTGTGCTCCCTGTTTGCAGATACCAAAGGCATGCACTAATCCCTTCCTAACTTGCTACGTTGATATGATGCCAGATTCTATGTCTTTCCAGCTGAAGACAAGGTCAATTGGAGGGTCATAGAGACTGCCAGACTCAGTCTTACACTATTTTTCAGAGTGTCTCGTTCAAAGGAAGTTTATAGTATCATAGAGTGTGTGTTCAGTAGTACATCATTTCTTATGGTCATAGATCACTGTTTATCTACAAAATACTAGAGAAAGCATTTGATGGAACACTGTCTTTATGGCTTTGTTTGTATTTAAAAAAGAATACTTGAAGTATAATGTTCATCACTACCTGTTTGTTTCAGATTATTCTTGAAGTAACCACTGCATCTTGTGAATAAAATGGCTATGCTTTCCTTCTATTTATTATATGGCAGCCTGAGGCTTTTTAAATGTGAAAACCCTTGGTCATAATGAAGTAGGGTAAATGTGTGTGGTTATGTAAAGGCAAATTTCACAAATGTAAAAAGCGTTGCACCAGATTCTACTTGCCTGTGAGGTTTGGGGAAAGAAAAGGAAATGGCTGATCTGAACAAGAGCTGAGAGCTTCCTCTACAGGTTACTAGCATTCAGGAACTTGCATTCTGAGCTTGATATCAGCTAATCTTGAGTTCAGTCACCTTCTCAAATACCAGCCTTTGCCTGTTCATACAATTCCTCTTGAAACACTTTCTTGGTTATTGTATAAGACATTCTGAGGGAACCCTGTGAATGTCTTACTGCTCTACAAAACTCCATTAAGTTCATTCCATGTTTGTTTATTTCTCAGACCTTTTCCCCCCATATTAACTTTATTTGGATAATTTCTATCATAAAATGGAAGAATTCTGGGTAAGAGTTACCTGTAAAGGAAAGGCACTCTGTGACAAACAGCATCATGGTGGTGTTGACACTAAATCTGCAGTTTCAACTTCATGCCTTGTGTCTGTGGCTTTAATTGGCAGAAACAGCACATGCCTCGTCTTCCTGGAAGGAAGACCTGTCCCAAGCAGATACTTAAGTTTTTTGCCTTCTCAACCTGCATCTTCTTATATCTGCTAGCACCAAGGCAAGCATTGGATATGGTGATATGTGGCTTTTGATCTTCTCAGAATCTCTTGCTTCTCTGATAGGACACTTCTTAAATCAGAGACTCAATTAAGGCACCTGCATGTATTCTGTAATTGACTGCATGCAACACAGCAGCAGTGGATTGCTCAGCTGATGCCTAGTTGGTGCCTGTAGTGCTGTCTTGATACCTGTGTTTATTTTTACATGTCCAAGAGTGGATTCCTGTTATGTATGAAGGAGGAGCAGAAGATACCAATTGTCAGTGACTTCACTGACAGCTTTTGCTGTTATGTTAAAAAAAAAGGCAAACAAATGAAAATACAACTCCATGCTTCATGAGACAGAATCCAGTAAAATTCAAAGCACTTTCCATGATACTGTTTTTCGTCATCTTTTTTAACAAGATTACTCGTTTCAAGCTCAACAGTTTACTTTGTGGTAAATCTTCTGGTAGTCTTCTAAGAGTTGCTGATCGAGTATCAAGTTCAGTATAGCAAGGCAGCAGAGAATGTACACCACTTCTGTGATTTTTGAGGTTATGTGGGTGTCACTTTAATTGCTTTCTTAAATACATGCATCTTAGTGGAGAATCAGGTTACAGACTGACTGAACGTACTGGATATGCACACTGAACCTGATTGGGGTGCATCTCCAACTCTTAGTGGAGCTAGACAATGTCACTGCACTGCCACTCAGTCTTTGAAAGAGCATCATGATGGATGGAGTTTCCTGAGGTATGGAGGAGAGTGAACATCTCTCCTGTTTTCAAGAAGTACAAAAAAGGAAGATCTGAGGACCTATGGGCCAGTCAGCTTGATCTCAATTTTTGTGAAGCTGATAAGGCAAATAATCCCAGAAACCATTACCAAACACACAAAGGACAGTAGGTAGGATGGATTTATGAACGGGAATTCATGCCTGATTAAGTTAATAGCCTTCTATAACAAAATTACTATCTCATCATACAAGGGGACAGCAGTTGATCCTGTGTATTAGCAAGGCTTTTGACACCATATGTAATAACACAGACAATATGTTGAAGTACACCTTAGTAGACAGTAATTTGTACTGAAAACTGACTGAGCTACCAGGCTTAGTGTTGTCATCAGCTGCATGAACTCCAGATGGTGTCCCCAAGTAGGTAACACCGGGGCCAGTAGTGGGGAACATCTTTCTTAATGACTTAAGTTGATGGGGTAGTGTATCCTTTAAGAACCTTGCAGATGATACAAAACTGGGAGGAGTGGCTGATCCATGGGAGGATTGTGCTGGTATTTGGAGGCCTTGATGGGCTAGAGAATAAGCTGAGAGGAAGTTTAACAAAAGGAAATAGCCAGGTCCTGAACCTTAGGAGGGCTAAGCCCATGCCCTATCATAGGCTGGGGCCTGACCAACTGGAAAGCAGCTTTGCAGAAAAAGCCTTGGGCGTTCTGATAGTCAGCAGACTGAACATGAGCCGACAATGTACCCTGTGGCAAAGAATGTCAATGGCATCCTGGGCTGTATTAATGAAGGCACTGCTGTGAGGTCGAAGGAGGTGATCCTCTTTCTCTCAGCCCTGGTGAGACACACCTGGAGTGCTGAGTCTGGTTCTGGGTACCCCAATACAAGAGAGGACACGCTGGAAAGAGCCCAGAGAAAGGCCATGAAGCTGATGAAAGGACTGGAGTGTCTGGCATACAAAGAGAGGCGAAGAATTTGAATTGTTCAGCCTGGAGAAAAGAAGGCTCCGATGGGATCTTGTGTGTATAACTAACTGAAGGCAAGAGTGAAAAAAGACAGGCAGATGCTTCTCATTGATGCCCAGAGACAAAGTCTTATATGCTCAAATTAAAATATGAGAGAATATTTGAGCAAAAGAAAAGACACTTGCCATAGAGATTGTCAAACATGGGAAGGTTGTTGAGAGATGGTAGAGTTGCCTTCTTGGAGGTGGTCAAAATGTGACTGGACATGGCCAGGAATAATCTGCTTCAGCTGACCCTGTTGTGTAACAAGAGGTTGGACTAGGCGGTCTGTACTGGTCTCTTCAAACCTTTGTGGTTCTTCATCTTGCTTCACCTTCAAGTCCAGGACCAGCTTGTAGCCATTTACTCACTAGCAGGCAAGCTCATCTGAACTGCTGCTGCAGTGCCAGGGCAAGTGCATTTCATGTAAGTCTGGCAGCACTAAGACACTACAGCAAACAGTGCAGAAAGGTGCAGTAAAGACAGACATGCTGATATACTTGGATGCCTGTATGCAGAAGCACTGAGATCCCTAATCCACATACTGTAATTTGGAATCTTCAGTTATGATTTTTATATCCATTTGCCAGCAGAACTGTCCTAATCGCTTCCTAGAATTTCTTGCTTCAGGCTATTCACAAAAGGAAAAACTTGTCACAGAATCTGCCTTTTAGAGATGGATTAACTTCAAAACCCAGCTGAGTAACTGCAGACTCCCTTAGGATTAGGTTAAATGTGAGTAAATGCATGGTTTACCACAGGTCACGTGAAGCACGTGAAACTACTGCTTCAGGGTAGGCACTTGCTAAAGAACAGGTTGTTTACTCAAGAGTGCAGTGGGGTTAGGCTGAGGATGTGATCTACAGAGCACATATGATTGTTTCTGTCTTCATCAGTCTTGATTTTGGAGCTCTCAAAGTGGCACATATGGCATTTGTCTTTATTTCTGCAAAATTTCACAGTGCAAATTCTACTAGAGTGTGTTGTGCATTTGGTGTTTTGTCAGTGATCATCTGCTTGTAATCTCAATTAAAGAAAAAGAGCTGTGTAAAGAATACTTCCAGCTTAGAAATCAGCAATCATTGGGCCAGGCTGTTAATGTAGATGCTCAGTGAAGATAAGTTTGTCTCCTGTAGATGGTGAAGGAAAAGAGAAGGACACAATACTGATAATATTCTAGTGAAGTCATAATTGCATCCAGATTAGTTTCTCAGGTTGAATAGCTCATGTTCCCTTTGAGTAGGTTTCTGCTGATGGAGTCAGTTTGTTCTAGCAAACCTGCTGGTGTTGGTAACATTGTGCAGCAGGGACTATTGGTGTGACACTGGTGGGGTCAGTGTGCTGTTGCCCCTACCCTTGATGTGCTGTGTAAATGCACAGCTCTTGGGAAGTGCTCAGTGGTGTGGTTGTCTCAGGCTTGACAGATGCCATATGCGAGGTTATAAACGAGGTGCTGTGCTTTGGAGATCAGGACTTCACTTTTTAACAACTGTTACTTATCTCTGCTATTCCCAGTACCTGGTCCCTTACTGTGATCTACAGTGACAACTACAATGGCGTATGTTTAAAGAGAAGATAGCCTTTAACCCAAAAATAGCTTGCTTTATGGCAGGTGATAACACTAGTCCCATGAGCTGTCATCCTCATCTTGGAGTTTTAATATATAGAAATTCTGCACCAGAAAAGTTCTTGCTCTTTCTATACTGTAGTAAGAGACACAGAATTTATAGGACTCCAGCAGATGATGTTCTTAGGGAACTGATTTATGAGTCTCTCATGCAGTTCAGAATGGATTATCTTAAGAGCCCTGACTTGTGGACAGAGTAGTTCACATTCCCAGTTGTCCATCCCACCCTGCCATTTTTGCTGAAAGAACAGTGCAAGTGTTTGAGTACCAGTGTCTGAGTCTGTACAGCTTTGAATTTGTACTGTTTTTTTCTTAGTGTGTTGTGCTTTTAAGCTAAAAGTGGAGCTGCTCAACAGACCACTTCTGCAATGCCAAACTGGAAAAGATGGATGGATTAAACATGGGGAAAAAAAAAAATACTAGCTGTCCTCATTTGGAAAGTCCACACACATGATTTGGAAAAAAAATCATGTACTATGAGAGGTGCTTGTGTGTAGTGGGGCCAGTAATAATGTATTTTGAAGAGCTGTAGTTATTTCCAGAAAAAAGTTTAAGAACATTTAAAACACATAGTTCTCATATTGCCTTTGGAGATACATTCACTTGATATTCTTGATCTTGCCATAAAATACTAACGTTTTTGTATCATCAATTCATAAATATACTTGGAGGTAACATGTTTTAAAGTGAATTTCTGGTCTTTGTGACTTTTAACCAAGGACCAAGTAGTAAGACTTGTAGGTGACTAACTACAGTGAATTGATTCTAAGCAAGAGAGATATATGGGAGGATAGCAGAGAAGCTGTGATAAAAAAACTTCATCCAACATAAAGAAACTTCTGTGATTGTGTTTTGGGGGTTTTATTAACAAGATAACCTGCTTTCCTTTACAATTTTGAAATGTTACTTAAAACACAGCTTTAAAAAATACAAATACAGTACTCTTTTTACTTATGGTTGATATTTCTGTAATGGCATGAATGGTTTAATTTTCATGATTTGTGGAGACTTTTTGGAATAATCACTTAGACTACTACTATGCGAATGAAAGGTTTTGAAATGTGACTATATATATGGGGTTTCTTAATGCTAAGAAGCATGGAGCATTTACAAGGAAAATGTCTCAACACAATTTAGTCTATGTGTAAATTTAAGTTTATATTACTGTGATATGGGTGTCTCAGTCTCCTGTGCAGGGAGAGGTTTACTATCTAGCTGCCAGGCTTTACTTTTTTGCTACAAGTGGGTTCATAGCTTTTATACTCTGCTTAGTGCTTTAGTATCTGAAGTTTGTTATTATTAAAATATTAGTATCAGCAAAGTATAGCCATTTTCCTTGAGTTTCCTTGAGTTATGTGACACCTTTAATTTAAAAAGCCTACGTGGCTTTTTAACATGGTATAACATGGAGGATTATTAAATCTTTTTATCAGTCTTTTTTAGTTTCTGATTAGCAAGAGTACTTGCTACAAGAGTACATATTTAAATGACAGTTATCCTCCTGATATCTTTCTGCTTGAATAAAATTTGCACAGTTGGTATAGTTCTTACTATGTCAGGAAGAAGCTGGAGGCTTTGTATGTTTGGGAAGCAAAAACTAGCATTTAGGAGTGCCACTTCATTATTCTGAGTTTTGTTGTTTATGTAAAGCTCCTGTCCAGACTGAATGTAACTGTGGCTCTTGGCAGAATGTTTCTGCTGGAGGCTAATAACCCGAAGTATAAGCAATTACGTGAGATATAGTAATTTTCACATTCTGTAAGATACAGTCCAGAAGTATTAGAAATATCTGTGAAGAGTGTTATTTGTTACTCTTCTTCACAAGAAATGGATCTCGGAGTGCTACCCTCACCTCCTCCTCAGAACGTTCTCTTTGTACTTGATCAATACTCAGAAATCCTCTTTGGTTCCCTATAAATGCTGATCTCTGTATCCATGAGATAAAAAATCCAAAGAGTGAAGATCTTCAATTAGTCAACATCAAGGTTTACGTCGATTGTGTTGCAGGTGCATTGGTTGATTCCATTGAAGCTCGACATTAGTGCACATGTGCCCTTTTTCTGAGTATCTAAAATCATGGAGACTGTGAGGAATGAGAGATGAGAGAAAATGTCTGGCTGGAAGAAACATCAGAAACAACAGTCTCAAAAAAAGGTGTAAGACTGTCTACACAGGAAGGTAGGCTGGCTTCAGTGAAGATCTTTCTTTAACCTTTCTGGAAAGAAGGCTTATTTCTCCCTTAATGTGGAAAGCTAAAGGAATATAAAGCAAGTTGCCACTGTTGGTTGGGTTTTTTCTTTAGTTAGATGTCCTCTGCATATTATGGGTGGATTACATCAAGAAGTAAAAAACATTAGTTCTTATAGGAAACTCTGCATTTTAAGAAGAAATACCTCTGTAAGATTAACCAAGGATAGCCTTTTGTTCATACTGACTCCATCACTTCAAGTGTTAGGAAGTAGCATCTTTGAGTTAAAATTCCAGGAGGGGTGATCTGGTAAGTGGACTTAGCCAGGATCTGGCTAACAACTGGTACTTTCATAGTGAAAGATAGCATTTGTACTGTACAGCTGGATCGTAAGGTGGAGTAAGGAAATTGTAAAATAAGTAGAGGAAGGAGGATGAGAAATGTCGTCGTAGGTACAGCAAGGATAGGATGCTTCCACTCTGCAGTTAGAATGGGGAATGTAAAACATACTGATGGCTGACAGTTTAGGTGTGTGAGGTAACCTGTAAGCCAGGAGCTGACAGGTGTAGCAGCTGATTTATGAACTATTTTATCAAGAGAGCTTTTTTAGTTTGATTGATCTATATTGGGATTAACTGCTCCAAATAACCCATTTGGAGACCCACAAGAAATGCTCTAGGTATCTCTGCTCATAGTTGCTCCTACTGATGTTTTGTTCATGTGAAATGAATTGATTTCTTTATTCCAGTCCCCAGACTTGTCCAAAAGCTTTCAGAAAACCAGTTTCTTGTTAAATTAGTTGTGATGACCACAGTGTCATCTTAGAGTATTAGTTTGCTCGGAATTTGTATTTGTATTGTACTACAGCTGCTATAAACTTTCCAATTGATTATGCTTGTACATAGCATTATTTTTAAGGGCATGTTGCTTCAGCAGAGCAAGCATGAAGAATAGCTGTTACAACCTGCTTTTTAAATGACAAATGCAAACTAGACTCAGATAAATGGAAGAAGTTTTTTCTTCTGGAGTTTAGTGTTTCAGGTAGCCTGTGTGATCATTTGTGCTATTGACACTAGAAAAAGTATCGCTTGTTTTAGTTCTAGATTAGCTGTTAGCAGTGCTAGCAGCAATGGACAGCAGCGGCTTTATATATGGTAGTGCAAAATTACTGCTTTATGTTTAGCCAGTTGTTAAGAGCTGGTAGCTCTGTGGCAAAATTCCTTAGAGTAAAAGCCTGCTTAGCCACCACACACTGAGAAATGCTGAAGCTGGTGACTAACCATGATACCATAGGATGTGTGTTCTACTGCAGGTTACAGACTTTTGTCTTCCCCTGTGTAACATAAGCATATGCACACATTAAAAAATGGTTTTCTCAGGGAAGCAGAAGTGAGTATTGATAGCTCTGTTGAATAAATTTAACAACAGAGATGTACCTACATGTCAATTGCTGTTAGTTTTAAAGCAACACTTTCATTGGATGTAATACAAACCAGTAAAGCTACGTCCTTGACATCTGTATATGTCAAAGATAAACAAGAAATTTAAGGTGACTTGTGTCAAGTAAAAGGCTGTCTGTCCTGTTTTCCTGGTTTTATTTTCATGGTGTGAGGGTTGTAGAATATTTTTTATTTGATTGTGATTTTTTTATTGCATTCAGGTGTTAGCTGTCTACTAACATGTAAGCAATGGAAGTTGTCTGTATGAGGCTGACTAGGCTTTCACAATGGGAGTAACTTATTTGCATATTCTCTCTGGGCTTGTTCATACTTCATTGGGTGAGGGAAATCTGTATCTGCTATATAAAAAGTTGTGGAGCAGAAACTTTTCAAGTGAGACAAAGGAAGCCGTTGCAAGTAAGTTAGTGTATAGCTGCTGTGACTAGAAATGGAAATATTCAGTCATTTACATACCCTACACCTTTTCTTTTTTACACTGATAAATCTGAATGCTAATATCTTATGTTTCAAAGCAGGTAGATGGGACATTTTTAAATAATGGAGAAATGTTGCTTTAAAAAAAAATGAAAATCTACCAGTCTGAGCCTTGCTGCAGAGTTCTTTTGGTTCTTCTCTGAACTGTATGGTGGTGAACGGTGCTGCATCCAGCTGGTGGCCAGTCACTAGTGGTGTCCCTCAGGGGTGTGTGCTGGGGCCAGTTCTGTTCAATATTTTTATTGATGACATAGATGAGTGTATTGAGTCTTTCATTAGTAAATTTGCAGACGACACTAAACTGCGAGCATGTGTTGATCTGTTGGAAGGTAGGAGAGCTCTGCAGAGAGACCTGGAACAGTTGGATGGATGGACAGAGTCCGATCGGATGAAGTTCAATAAGTCCAAGTGCCTAGTCCTGCACTTCGGCCACAACTACCCCCTGCAATGCTATAAGCTGGGGACAGAGTGGCTGGACAGTGCCCAGGCAGAAAGGGACCTGGGGGTACTGGTCGACAGCCGACTGAACATGAGCCAGCAGTGTGCCCTGGTGGCCGAAAAGGCCAATGGCATCCTGGCTTATATCAAAAACAGTATGGCCAGCAGGACCAGGGAAGTCATTCTTCCCCGGTACTTGGCACTGGTGAGGCCGCATCTGGAGTACTGTATCCAGTTCTGGGCCCCTCAGTTCAGGAAGGACGTTGAGACGCTTGAGCATGTCCAGAGGAGGGCGACAAGGCTGGTGAGGGACTTGGAACACAAGCCCTATGAGGAACGACTGAGGGAACTGGGATTGTTTAGCCTGGAGAAAAGGAGAGTCAGAGGTGACCTTATCACTCTCTACGACTTCCTGAAAGGTGGTTGTAGTCAGGTGGGGGTTGGTATCTTTCTCTGAACAGCAACTGATAGGATGAGAGGACACAGTCTTAAGCTGCACCAAGGAAAATATAGGCTGGATATTAGGAAAAAGTTTTTTACGAAAAGGGTGATAAAGTACTGGAATGGTCTGCCTGGGGAGGTGGTGGAGTCACCATCCCTGGATGTGTTTAAAAAAAGATTGGATGTGGCACTCAGTGCCATGGTTTAGTTGAGGTGTTAGGGCATGGATTGGACTTGATGATCTTGAAGGTCTCTTCCAACCTAGTGATTCTGTGATTCTGTACCATCTAGATATAGGGGGTTTAGATACTTTGAAAAGTACAGCTATTTTTCAATTTCTCGAATAGACATAAGGGTGATACGTCTAGTGGATGCTGCTTCTTTCTGCTGTGCTGGAAAAGTGGTGTCACAAACTCAACATCTGAGTACCAGTATGCGAAGTTTCCCATTTGGTCATTTGGCTTTGAGAACAGAGCAGATAATAAACATGTCCTCAGGAAATCAAAAGGCAGGGACTCAAACCTGTGCCAAATGTCAACATATGGATTGCTTCCCAAACTGCCTGTATATGGTAGCTTTTGACTTGTGTTTGCGCTGGAAGTGCTGTTAACTTCTTACTGAATTCTAATAGGAGCAGCTGAAACAAAAATACTTAAATGTAGTGCTTGTAACTGATAAATTAACAAGCTGAAGTATTTTTAAAAAAAGACTACTGACACAGCGTAAGTCTAACCACTTTATAGTACATTACAATAATTCAATTCCTTTTCTTGCAGTTATTTCATTGAAGGAAATACTGTATTGGTGTTTGGAAGGTTGTCATTGAAACAGAAGTCTGTTATGAAATACATTACCCAACTGATGTAGTAATTGGATATGGAATCAATGTAGTAATTTAGCTTCCATAAATAAACCAGTGAATTTAAGCCTTTTACTTGAAAAATTTGCATCCTTGCTTTGTGGTAGTAGGCTGTTGAGTTCATCTTCCATTATGTATTTCACCTCACCTTTGTTACGGATATTTCTTAACCTTTTTGTTTTGCTGTTTTCCATACTTTTATTTCTTTGTCATTTCATTCAACTTACTACTACATGGAACATAGAAAAAAAAATCAAACTAAAATTTAGGCTACTGTAGATCTTACCTACTGTTCTTACCTTTGATAGGCCTCTTTTTCTCTTTGTCTAAAGAAACATTTCTGTAGCAGGAGTCACTTGGTATATGGCATAGCATGCAGCACAGATTTCCATTTTGTGATGGGCCCATAGGTGCCACTATGATAGCTACAAAAGATTATAGAAGAATTCTAGTCATCCTTGTTTACCTGGAAAACAGGCACTTTCCCTTAGGCTATCCCTTACAAAAGAGGACACAAAATATATCTCGGTGTAATCAGATTATTGTGAACTAGTGCTCACAGAAAAAGTAATTCAGAATTGGAGTTTGAGTGAATTGCATTCTCGTTACTTATAATTTAGAAAGAAATATGGGTGTGTGTGTGCATTATATTTATTCCAGCCTGTATTTCTCAACTATTCATTTTAAGGCGTTTACTTACAAAACTGTCCTTTCCAATGGAAATAAACTGCACAGGAATGGAAGAGCAGTATGACCTTTGTGGAGTCTTTGCTTCAAGTAGTACCAAGTGTGGAAGATGCTTTTTTAACTTTCAGGATTACTACACTTGACAAGAATATATAATGGTTTGTGAGCATGTATAATTTTAATCTTTAGGGTACAGGAGGAAAAATGAGCACTTCACTTGTGCAAATGAGGAAGGCTAAAGCCTATTTCCTCCTTAGATTCTTGCTGCTCAGGTCATTGTTCTTCCATAATGAAATAAAAGCTGTAGGTAGTGACCTATGAAAAGGTTTGAGGTTTGAATTCTGATTAAGAGGCTTCTGAAACTGGTGGCCCCAGGAATTAATTCAGTCTTTTTGTAATGAAATGAGAGATTTGTTGATGACTTCAGCTACACTTTTGTGATACCTTCAAGTTTTTTCAACTCAATGGCAAGAGAACAAACACACTGTTTTCCTAGAATAATTCTGTTTGGAATTAGCTTGTGGTCAATATCGTGGTATTTCCAGATACCTCAGCTCAATTTTTGGAATTTATAAAATTATGAAGAATGCTGTAGCTTTTAGAAATAGTAAAATACTATTGCCTTTAAGATGGCAGTGATGACTCTAGAATACAGATAATAGCAAATTCAAGAGACAGATATTGCAGCTAAATTTGTAGTTAATGTGGACACAGAAGTTAAGGTTCATATTTCCAGATCATTTGTTCCCTGAAGCAGCACACAAACCTGGAATTGTTTTCCTAAATTACTAGCAAGAGACTGAAGCATAAGCATGAAAAGTAAGGGAAAAAGATACTGTCATTTTCATTAAGTATGTCTGCAATAATCCAGCTATCTCATTTGCATTTTCTCAGCTGTTGCTTTCACTGAATACTTATTTCCAAATGTATTGTTCATAGTAGCTTCCAGAATGACAATTACAGTGTATTTTCTTGAACTGCAAAAGCCAAAACCACTGCAGACTTCTGAATTTGGAAGAACTTGGCATCTTTTACAACAGAGTGCAGCTTGTTATTCTCCATCTCCTCAAGATTCAGAGTATTTCATTTCACTGTTAATGTCAGCTGATTGAAGACCCTTGTATGAAGATGTCCCGGGCCTGTCCACTGCCAGTGCCCACTGCTGATGGAATGAGTAATTGGGCTTTGGTGCACCGAGGTGGAACAGGGAGGAAATCACTCATAACCCTGCATACTGTCGCTAGCACTCAGCCAAAGCAGGGACCAGGCATGTGTGCCTCAGGGTTGGTGATGCCGTTCTTTGTCCAGATATGGTAGCATGGTCTTTGTCCAGATATGAAGCCATGGTCCAGAGTGTGCAGTAATAGAAACATTTATATGTAGAGTTTGGTGGTGGAGTGTGCTTATTCAAGAAATGAAGCAGACTTTCACCCTTTATACACAGTTTGCTGATTATGAGGTTACTAGCAGCCTGATGAGGATAACTTTGAGAATACTTGGAAATTGCAGTGAAAATCAGCAAGGAAATAACACTTACACAGTTGCATATACACACTGCAACCCTACTGCCTGAAGCAGATGCTTCTGCTTTTAAACTTTTTTTTAGAGAGGAGAATCTTCAAATATTTTCTGAGGGTGTTGATTTCTTTCGGCTAACAGATGTCTAAGGCAGGCCAGAGAACAACTTAATGCGTTTGTTTGTCTTCATCCATTTACTTGTGACTTCTTCGCATTCCTTTATCACTTTGTAGCGATTTGAAGTCCAGTAACATTTTATTATATTTTATGAGATTTTGCTACCAAAACTCATTTCTTATGAGATTTGCCCAGGGCTTTCCAGAATGTGTATGTTTATACATTTTATTACACTTCTGAGATATTTACAGTGGCTGTGTGTGACTTGGGTGTGTCGCTTTCTCTGCTCTCTTTGAAATAGTGTTTGCCATTTTTGCCCGTTGTGCTGAATTAAGTTAAATAAAGTGGTGTCCTTCAAACTGTATACTTTGATCTTCTAGAACAAGGTTTATTCCCTTCTCCCTTCTCCCCTGAAGTATATCTTGAAATGGATGCATACACTGTCAATTTGTGCTTTTAAAAAATTTTGCTGTCTCCCAAAATTCTATTTTACTCTTGCAACCAGCTTTTTAAATTAGGATCATCTCACTTTTAACCATTGAAGTTTTAGGTTTTTACTATCTAGAGATTCTACCTAATGGTGAATGTCGCCATTACCATGCTATGCTTACAGTCAGGTCTTATTTTTTTAAGTCCCTTCTGTGTTTTGGGTGCATATACATAGATCATATTTGTTACTGTAATATTGTTCTTGTTACCTAAAGAGGCTGGTTGGTTACTTGCTGGATATGGCAGGCATGTTTAGAATGAAGCTACAAAACAGGTTGAGCATTTCATAAAATGTTTAGAAATACTAAGTGGCATTTGTGAGCCATGGACCTGGAATTGGAATAGTTTTCATGAGATGCATAGATCCTAATGTTTGTACCTACTGTAAATGTCAGACTTGTATAGTGTGAGTTAAAAACTGTATGACTGAATTTTGAGTCTTAAACCTAGGAATGCAAACCAATATCGTTGACAATGTCTGATTTCAGAAACTATTAGCCTTCAGTCAGTCAATGTATAGATTTTTGTCAAAAGATGGAACCTTCATTCTAGGCAACAATACCTTTCAAAAATACCAGAAATGATTAATAGTACAGAGCAACCTGCCAAAAAACCACAGAAGTCTTTGCTGTTTCTTCACTGTTATGGGAAGTTCGTGCATGGACTTTTTCAAAGCACATTTTTTTAATTGGCTCAGTTTCAACGCTTAAAAATGAATAGCATAAATTAAGTTATATTTTGGAATTTTTACTGAAGATGCTAATAATGTGTACTTGAATGCCTTCTGCTGTAAGCTGCCTGAGATTAACCCATTTCCCTGCCACATCACTAGTTAAAATGGGTGGTCTAAAATATCTGTGAAAGGTGAAATAAATTATGTGAGGATACATCCAATTTTTTTCCTAATTAAGTAGTTATTTTTTTGTATAGTTTCTCTAATTTGCTCAAGTATTCTTTTCAGTATTAGCTTCTGTTAAAATGATAGTAAAGCAAAACTTAAGCACATACTATTTTTTTATATGTAGGTTTCTACAATCCAGGAACTTGTTACTGGTTATGAAGCCTCTTTGAAAACTTGTGACCTTTTTAGTGCATGTGGTAAGTTTCTATGGTCTTAAGTTAATTACCCTGTAACTACTAATACTGTTCGTGGAAGTTATCAAGAACTGTTGCAGTGCTGATACTTCTTGCAAAAAAAATAGTTACTATATTTTCTAGTAAATGAATTCATAGCAAGAAATATTTGCTGAGTTTGTCAAGCTTTGTTTTTGTGTTTGTTTTTCAAATGAAGTCTTCAGCTTTACTGGTTATTGTAATCTTTCCCATTTTGTTGCAGAAAATGGAGAGAAAGAGCCCCCAACAACACTGCTTTGGGTTCGGTATTTCCTGGCACAGCACTTTGACAAACTTGGCCAGTGTTCTTTGGCCTTGGATTACATTAATGCTGCAATTGCAAGCACTCCAACATTAATAGAACTATTCTATTTAAAAGCAAAAATTTACAAGGTAAAAGGGGAGTTTGGACATGTGGAGTACCTAGTGTATAAAAAAAACAACCCATCAAACTGGTGTGAATGTGTGGGTAATATAGTGGTTATGGGCGTCATTTTTCATGTGGGTTTCTTTTTGGGCACTGTTTTGTCAGGAAGAAAATGAAAACCCTTTCGTTTGGGTTTTGCAAAGCCAGTCACAACTTACAGTGAATTGTAATGGTGAAAAAAATCTGGGAGTGGGAGGAGTTAGAATAACACTGGCTTTTAGTTCTGATGGAGAAATACCAGTAAACAAATACAGATTTCAGGAGATGTTCAATAGCAGGCTTCTGCTGAAAGTTAACTATTTAATTTCTCCCTGACAGCATGTAGGTAACATCAAGGAAGCTGCCAAATGGATGGATGAAGCACAGTCTTTGGATACTGCAGACAGATTTATCAATTCTAAATGTGCTAAATACATGCTGCGAGCAAATATGGTGAAGGATGCAGAGGAGATGTGCTCTAAATTCACAAGGGCAAGTATATTGCTTTAATTAAGAGGTGTTCTGCTTGCCTCTGGTGGTTTTTCACTCATAACTTTTGATCAAATATCTTTTATTAATATCCATTTTTATTATAATGCTCTTATGCCTGGTGGTAAGGAGCTACATAGGATGGTTTATAGTGGAAAGGGCATTTTAAAGATGGAGTAGTCCAATGCCACTGCCATGGGTACGGACATCTTTGGCTAACTCAGGTTGCTTAAAGCTGCAACCAACCCAGTCTTGAACACTTCCAGGGACAGGGCATCCACAACTTCCCTGGGCATCTACAATCCAGTGTATTGCCACATCCTCACAGTAAGGGTTTTTTTCCTTATATCCAGTGTAAAGCTGCCCTCTTTTAGTTTAAAACTTTTGCTCCTTTTGCTGTTGCTACTGACTACTGAAAAGTCTCTTCCTGTATGTCTTATGAACTTCCTTTATATACTGGCAGGCTGCTGTAAGGTCTCCCTGGAGCCTGCCTGCTCTTCTCCAGGATGAACCCCAACTCTCTCAACCTTTTGTCACAGGACAGGTGTTCCAGCCTTTTGAGTTTTCATGGCCTTTCTCTGAATCTGCTGTAACAGGCCCATGTCCCTCTTGTTCTCTGGGCCCCAGAGACAGATGCAGTGTTCTAGCTGTGTAGACCCAGTAAATACTGGAAAAAATGGTAGTTCAAAGGTAGTTGTCCAGGAGTATTTTTTATTGCCATACTTCAAAATACCGCTTTTGAAATTCATCTGATGGATACCTTGTTGTTTCCCTTAAGTACCATCTGATGTAACCGCACAGGAATGTGTACTATATTCATTATGATTTAGCATTAACATAAATTAATTTAGACTTGAACATTTAATTCCTTTAAGCTAGTATTACACACAACAATTCTGTTAAAGCAAAGTCTATCCTTAAAAGATGGGATAAGCACTTCAAGTTATGTATTTTTGACATTGAACAAAATTTGATTTCATAAATACCAGATTTTCATATAATTCATGTAACTAAACACTTTGTGGAATATCTTGGAGCACATAAATTAGGCTCCTTCATTCTTTTTAATTTTAGGTGTGATAACACTTGTAATTGGATTCAAACTTTCTAGACATTTCTAGTAATGATTGGAAATTTGATTACTAAAACTCATCATGTTTGCATGTCAGAAGTGTTAATGCAAGAAATAACTTTATCATAGATATCTGGAAAGACAGGATAAATCTCATCCTCAGTAATTAAATGTTGTGAGTGTAACTGGGTCTTTTTTCTACTATAAAGACTGTTGTGAAAACCTGATGACTAATATTAATGATACGTGGCATGTTTTTCCAGTTCACTTATTCTCAATCTAGAGCATTAAAACTATTAAGTCTCAATCCTAGGATTTTTTTCTTTTGAAAATATTAAGTATAAATCTAACTTTGCTTATTTAGACAAAAAAGTTCTAAGAAATGTATAATTACTCATACTGCATGATAAAGCTGTGAATATATTGGTGGACTTTTAGACTGGTAGATGCCACTTGTGATGGGGAAAAACAGCTGAAATTGTTTGCTAAACTTAAAGAATTTTTAAAAATAATGTTGTTTTTTTCCCCCAAATTGTAGAAGTAAGACTGTGTGTACAAGCATGAGTTAGTCTTAAAAACCTGTTGAGATACTTATCTTGAGATAATTGGGGGTTTTTAATCATTTCAATTTATTCCTTTCTATCTGGGGGAGCATAGAATATCACAAGTACTATTCTCAGTCACTGAGTGTTTGTCGTTTCCTGTTGTATTCCAAGTAAGTTGAAGGATTGGTTGTTTGCTCCTAATGGCCTGAAACCAGCCATAGTTGAAAGATGCAGCTGGTAAATTACAGTAGCAAAACCTGATAATGACACTTATTTCAGGAAGGAACTTCTGCTATGGAGAACCTTAATGAGATGCAGTGTATGTGGTTCCAGACAGAATGCGCCACAGCTTATCAAAGGCTAGGGAAGTATGGTGATGCCTTGAAAAAATGTCATGAAGTAGAACGGGTAAGTAGGTGCAAACACCACCCATTGCTTCCCCACTATTTCTCGTACACAAATGAAGATATTCGTTGATGTAATCAGCACAGTTTTGTATCCTAGAAGGATATAAAACTTCTAGCATACTGGCTTTTAAAAACATGGTAATACTTGATGATTTATTGTAACAGGAGATGTCTTTGCTAGCTGTTGTATGAAAGATTATTACTGAAGTGAAAATGTTTCAGTATAAAATACATCTCCTAACTATGAGCTATTCATACATTAACTTTATGCTGACTTTTGACAATTGTTTCTAATCAGAACAGTCACATTCAGTTGGCTTTTAGAGTGCCTAAGTCTTTGAATAATCACATTATGGGCTTTAACTGAGATTTTTCCCTACCAATAGGTTCTCATAACAGTCAGTATTTAAAGGATATTTCTGTACCTGTTAAATATTGCCTGTAAATAGTATCAGTTGTAACTTTATTCACCTCTGTCTAATAGAAGAATGGACTAAGTAAAGGATGAGTATATGAGTGTGTTCTTTTTTTTTAAGCATTTTTTTGAGATAACAGATGATCAATTTGACTTCCACACGTATTGCATGAGAAAGATGACTCTTCGTGCCTATGTAGACCTTCTGAGATTAGAAGATGTGCTCAGGAAACATGCCTTCTACTTCAAGGCTGCCCGATCAGCAATTGAAATCTACTTGAAGCTCCATGATAATCCTCTTACCAATGAAAGCAAAGAGCAAGAAGTGAATTCAGGTATCTGCAGTTTAATGGAGGCTCATATGTCTATGACACATGTAAAAGCTTAAGCTAAGTAAGTTATGTGTTATAGAGTAAATAGAGCACAAGTTTTCCCTCTTTTATATCACAGTAACTGAAAAGAAATCGTAGGTAATACTAACTATGGTTCTCTCTGTTCACACCCCTTAACTTTGTAGGACTAGAACTTGAATGAACCTAGCTGTAGTTGGAGTACTTGGGAAGGAGTGGCATTTCAGAACATTTAAACCAGATTCAGTTCAGCCATTAGATAAATATTACTAACTAATGAATTATGAAGCAATGGATAGATTTTGTGGAAAAGCAGTCTGAATTGTAAGAATTTAATTTTGATCTAGTGTATTTCATTTATTACATGGTAATACTAGTTACTACTGCCTTAAGTTTTATCACTTTTCACATAACTTGAGGACCAAAGAATACATGGGTAAATGTATTAGCAATATTAATACATTTAGAAAATTATTTAATACTAGCATTGAATGGAAAACAGACTTTCTTAGGAAGCCAGTGGGGTGTGGTTTGGAAATCTGAGGATTCAATAGCAGATTATTTAAGATACTTTTTTACTTTAAGATAGATAGTTGCTTCTCCTTTAGTGGAATTGAAACTACTGTCAGCATTGCAGTGGCTGTTGACTAAAGCAGTGAAATTAATGTCTGGCTTTTTGCAAAGGGAAAAATACTTCATATGGGGAAAAAGGGAAGCTAAACCAAAAATGCCACTTAATATTGCAAATACAATCTTACCTTTATTCAGAGGTGGATAATAAGTTTTTCTATACCTGCCTATACATAATGAAGTACATATAAAAAGAGGCATATTTGAACAGTTGAACTTGCATCTTTTTTCTCTCCAACTTTGTTTCTGTATATAATGTAAGATCAGTGTGTGACAGAGGATCCATCACAGAGGATAGCAATATATCATAGAAATAAAGGTGGATGGTGTCTAAGAAGTCACGTTAGTTCATTTGCCTGCTGTTCATTGGGATTCAGTAGGCTTATCTGTGGGAGAAGACAGCACTCTGTGGATGAGGTGAAAAGAACACTTGCTTCCCTGTGTCAGAATGGGGGATGACCTGAGCAGAGAGGTCATGGTGCCATAGCCACAAAAAAGATGTGTTAGTCCCTTGGGAGCCCATTTTTCTGTGCCTTGCCACATTTAGCAAAAGTCCTATTCTCAGTGAAACACCACAGTAAACAGACTGGAAGCTGCAGTATTGTTCTGGGTAAACTGATAATTTCCATTTAGCTATCTCATGGCATTTGCATGAAACCAATGCAATTATCATGGCTGTATATTAGTCAGACATTTTAATGAAAAATAGCAAGTTTACCATGTTTTCAGATGGACTGTAAATGCATCTGGATGTTTCTAGATGGCATTAGAAGCAAGCTGAGCTACAGTCAATATGAGAGCTTAGTGTTACTATTACCACTGTTCGTTTTCTAAGGTAAAACCTGTGACAGATGTAACAACTTTATGTAGCTAACCTTTGAAATCATTGAGGTTTCTGTAACAGCCATGTAAGAGAAAATATGCAAGATGGAGTGTTGTGTTAGGCTATAAATAATAATCCAGCAGCAATGTTGGCCTGTGTAGTGTTGGTAGTTATGGAAATTGCTGTAAAAGTTGGCCATTTTGAGATGGGGACAAGCATAATGACATGTCTGAGTTGTTAGAGAGAAACAAGATTTTTAATTAAAGATTTTGTTAATATGTTCTCTGTTACCTTAATCTGTAGAAAATCTCTCAGCCAAAGAATTGAAGAAAATGCTTAGTAAGCAAAGAAGAGCACAGAAGAAAGCAAAACTTGAAGAAGAAAGAAAGCATGCAGAAAGAGAACGACAGCAAAAAAATCAAAAGAAAAAGAGAGATGAAGAGGAGGAGGAAACTAGTGGACCCAGGGAAGAGCTGGTTCCTGAAAAACTGGAAAGGGTTAGCATGGTCTTTCATGTTAAACTCGTGTGATTATCATAAAAAGCCTATGAAAAGGGTTTGCTATCAGAGTCTCCTAAAAGAATCTAGGTGTTTTTATAAAATTATTTTTGCATGCAGAGGTACCTTTTTGTAGTCTACCTCTTTTTACACTAAAGAAAATATTCTTCCTCAATAAATCGAAGTTCTACATTAATATTGTTATTTTCCTTAAATTTCAGGGGTTTTTTTCCAAACCGTAGACTATACTTCATTAAAATAGATACTGAGCAAAAAGATGTGTTTTGCCTGAAGAAATCTGGTTTTCATAGAGTAAATAGAGGAAAAAGTAACATAAATTATTGCAGTTTACAAAGTCTGAAGACATGAGCCAGTATTTCTCTATGCACAAAGAACTACCTCCTTTATCACAGTAATTTCAAGCTTGTTGTCTGAGGTGGTTGTATTTGTTTCTTAAATGCTAAATTGCGGTACTGAGTACACAAGCAGTGCCAGAGTTAGCAATGATGCTTTGTCAACATGAAATGATGAGTAAACACTTTTAAAAATCTTGCTCTTTAAATAAAAATGTTGTAGTGCAGTTTAATTCAGAAAGCTAGCTTCAGTTCACCTTTGACCTCTGTTTATTTAAATGCTCTGAATAACAGAAACTATCATTGTATTTGACATTTATTTTAAGCATGTTTGGATTTGACATTTATTTTAACAATTTGACATTTGTTTTAAGCAAATTTCACTGTTCTTTTATTAAAACAGGTAGAAAATCCATTAGAAGAAGCCATTAAGTTCCTCATACCACTTAAAAATCTTATTGGAGATGATATAGAAACACATTTATTAGCATTTGAAATATACTTTAGAAAAGGTAAAGTACTGCTTAATTTTATTTTTGTGCCCCAAAATTTTAATCCTTTGGTGCAGCCTGTGTTATCCAAATGTAGTGGAAAATTATCTGGAATAAATACTTACCTGACTGAAGCTGAGGTTTGCATCATATCCAGTATGATAGGGTAAATAACGTTTTTTTTTAGTCACCCGTAAACAAAAAAAACTGTAAGAGCAGACTATATTGTAGTATATACTCATGAATACTGTGGAAAGGTATTTGTGGTGTGATCTTTAATTATCTAGAGGAAACCAAAGGTAAATAGATGGTAACATCTGTGCAGTGTTGCCAGAGTTTGAGCAGCAAGAGCTTCTGTTTTATTATGCAATTTGAATGGGAAAATAAGCTTCCTTTCTATTTCTGGGTAGAAACTGATGTTTCTAATATTTGTACTAGATTTACTAAAGAAAACAGTAATTGATAATGACCAGAAAAAGTTCTGGATTCTCAATCTTGCTTTTCTAACATTTGTTTTTTCTCCTTCCCACAGGAAAGTTTCTGTTAATGTTACAGTCTGTCAAAAGAGCTTTTGCTATCAACAGTAATAACCCATGGCTACATGAGTGCTTGATTAAATTCTCTAAAGCTGGTATGTGTGTAGGAAGTATGTAATTATAAAGATACAAGAAGTTACATTCTACAAGGACATAATTACATATTTTTGTGATTTATACTCTTGAAACACAAACTGATACAAAAAATAAAAACAAATGTTTGTTGTGGGTTTTTTTTCCATGGCATTACCAAAGAAAACACAGGCTGTGCTACCCAGTGTACTGTGTGTGCATTATATTATACTCCTTCCTCTATTAATCCACCAGGTGGATCCAACAACTCATTTTGGCTAGATTTCACAGAAAAGTGAGTGTTCTAAGGGTCCTGGACAACCTTAAGTTTTAAGAAAATAAGCGGCAGATACAGGAGAGAGATTCTGACTGAAACAATATGTGTGGTGAACTTGTAATAGCAAGTTTACATGACAGAGCACCCTTTATGAATGTTTCATCTGTAAATGCATCAGCAGTGTTTGTGTTGACACATTTTGATCTGAGATTTGTGTTTCTATGCACACATTTTAAAACTGGCACTTTTAGCAGAGATGTCTGTGGTTTCAACGTTTTATACAGTTGTTTAAATGGCTTTTTGTTTTTGCTTCTCTCCCCCTTGCCTTCGTTCTTCTAGTATCTGACCATAGTAACCTCCCAGAAATTGTGAGCAAGGTCCTAACTCAAGAAATGCAGAAAATCTTTGTTAATAAAAACTTGGAAAGTTTTAATGAAGAATTTCTCAAACACAATGCTACCTCCATCCAGCACCAGCTGTCAGGTTTGTTTACTTTTTCATGCTCTTGAAAACGAGATGATTTAAGTGATGTAAATCCAGAATCTTTATCTGCAGTCAGCAAGGCCAGGTTGGATGGGGCTTTGGGCAACCTGGTCCAGTGTAAGGTGTCCCTGCCAATGGCAGGACATGTGGAACTCGATGATCTTTAAGGTTCCTTCCAATCCAAACCATTCTGTGAATTCATACATAAATTCCAATGAGCCAGAAAATCGCATGTTTATGTTGGGGTGTGGGGGGTGTTTGTCTGATTTTACCTTTTTTTTAAAATGTACTTCACTTTTTTATTAGATGCATAAGGAACTTGCTCCTTACCTTCAGAAAGTGCAGTTGAATCACCATAGATGTTCAAGTCTTGAAGCACTGTCATCCTTCCTATTACAGCTTCTACTTTTTGAAGTATTAGAAAATATAAAACAAAATCCTGTATCTATTAGCAAGTGCTTTTCCCTGTTTTCTTTTCAGCTGGAATGTCTCTGTTCCTACTCATAAGTTTGTCACATAGCAACAGCATCAATAAAAGTACCATGATGAACTTGTTATGTAGCCTTTGCTTTTCTGCTTCATGGTCAGCAGTGAAAATGTTGAAATATGACACTCAGATATTATTTATATAGAAGAGCCACAAGTAGCTGCTGGAGCTAAGTCAAAGGAAGTTGGAATTGAATAAGTACAGAAAGTTTCGGAATAAAAACTGATGTGACTTGATAAGCTGGTAGAGAAAACAAAATGCATTTCCAGCAGTTAAGAAACAAAAGTAAGTGTAGTTTTATCAGGCACTTAAAGTACTTAGTGCTAACCTCACCTGGTCTTTAAAAGTTACACAGGGTCTGTCCAGAATAACTGGAAAAAGTTAGCTTCAGAGGATTGCTCATCTTTCCCAAAGGAAGGTTTGGTAGAATACCACAAACTTCTGTTAGCTCCTATAAAGTCTGTGTTTCAGGACAGTATTTTGAGAGAAATACATGCACCCCTTTCCTGCAAGCAGGCTCAAGATTTGAGACGTCAAGTACAGATATCTCAGCTGCCAGTTGCTCCCAACTCTTAGAGATGTGTTCTTCCACTCTTGTAATTTTTGAGCATCTCACTGGCTGCTTTACAGGTCTTACTTTCTGGTCCTACAGTGTTACTGAAAACAGTACAGTCACTGGGTAGGTTCTTGGTAGCTTTAGGGCTTCAGCTGTGTGTCAGTCTTCTGTTCATGCTGGAACAGATTTGAGGCAATTGACTTACCTCCTGTACAATTTTTAAGTTTCTTGAACAGTTGTCTTTAATTCAAGTTTGCAAATGCATGGGTCTGAAAGACCTAAACCTTAAGGCTGAGAGCACAAATGAGTGTTTTCTCAGCTTAAAATTACTAGTAAAACTATAAGCAGACTTTTAACATCTTTCTAATTTCTGTACCATAGCCTCCCTAACTTTAAGCAAGAGTAACTAATTATTAAAAGTAACTAATGTAAGTGTTTTGGGCAATAATGGCTCTACATTGAGTCTAGCATTTTATTTTCTGAAACCTACAAACAGCAGTAAGAACTAGAAAACTTTATTTAACTGGGAAAACTAATAATTGGGGAAATTAGTTGAGCAAAAACAAAAGACAAAACATCCAGAATGTGGGGTTTTAACTTTTCCAGCAAAATGATTAAGCTTTTTGGTTTTTGCAGTAGGTTACGTACTGGAGTGGGTCTGGACTTTGTCTTTGGGCAAAAAGAAAGTAGCAAAGGAAAGTGAAATGCCAACACATTCATTAAGATGAGATTTTAAATTAAGGCAGCTATGATACAAGGAGCAGAATTTTACAGATATGCCCAGACCAGTTTTGGTAAATGGTTTGTGGTCCAAGAAGCTGTATAGTTACATAATGCAGTGTTTTCCTTTCCGCCGATGTAGCCTGGTCCAGGCGAAGCACCAAACTTGCGCTGCACTTCCCTTGTAGCCAAGCTGTGTCCTTAGCTCCGAGTGAGCAGCCATGGCCATATATTCTGCTGTACAGACTGGCCTGAGCTTTACTGGGCCGTGTTCCACAGTTGTTTAGTAACTGTTGTTCACTTACCTCCCGTACTTCTGAAGAGAATTCAGTGTGTCTCTGCAAATTACTTGCTTCTACATTTGTTGGATGGATTTCATTTAGCCTGCTGATTTGGAGGGTTTGTCATCAATGTACTCTGATATTTTTGTTTACTGAAGACCTGTCAGTCAACTAAGGCATGTCACTTATGCAGGAACAGGTCTCCTGTATTATTCAATCCTTATGCTTCTAATAATTTCAAAATGGCTTTAGTTTCATTAATTTTCAGTTACAAATAAGGGAGGAAGATACGGTTTATTAAAACTTGTAAGAAGTCTAATTCATGTTTATGGATAAGTTTTCAGGTTCTGTGTGTCCGTATATGCAGTCTGGCATTTAGGAAAACTAAACTTTGTGGATTTTGTCTTGTGATAAGGTGCAAAGATGATGTATTTCCTGGACAAATCAAGACAAGAAAAAGCAATTGCTGTTGCAACTAGACTGGATAAAAACATGAGAGACAAAAATGTGAAGGTAAAAGATACAGTATTTTAAAGCCTCCAAATGTGTGGGATCTTAAATAGTGTATAATTTAATGCAGGATAATGTGCGTGCTTCATTTATCATGATAAATTAATATTTGAAAGAACAAAGTTTCAAATTTTTCCTGTAAGTAAAACATACGTGAATACCAACAGAGAAACCTGTTTGTTCAGACTAGTATTGTTTAACAGTATGTACCTTTAGTAATTAATCAGTTGTAAATTGCAGTTATTAACTGTTACTTTTGTTTCTTTAGACATTAACAAAGGTTTTTGAGGCATTGCTTGATGGCAGTTTTGGAAGCTGCCACGCTCAATGTGAAGAATATCAAGCAGCATGTCATAAACTGTTCCCTTTTACGTCTGCCTTCATGCCTGCCACAAACGAGGACAACAGCAGCATTGCATCTGTGAATCACACGGCCATTAACCATGATTTGCTGTCCAATGAAATCTGAAGTAGTGTGTGCAAGCCCCTGTATGTGTGTATACCTACATGCACACATGTAGATGAAACTCTGACTCTCATTACATGCTGGCTGGATACAGATCAGGGTTACTTTTCCAGGTTGTATTTTAATATCTTTAACAGGTATCTAAAACAAAATATTTGGATAGTTAAATGGAGTATGCTATTAGGGTTTTTTTTCCTCCCAATGAAAACTGCCAATATTTATGTAAACATCTTTAATCAGCATTTTTCATGTTTATACTTGTACAGGTTTAAGTCTTTTAATAATTCATCAGCCCTCCCTCACAATAATACGGATATTAAAGACTGCTTTCACTTAAGTGTTGTTATATATGCAGATATATGTGAACATATCTTGTTAATAAATTATCATTTGAGAGTTTTTAGCAGATTAAGACTGAAGTGCTGCTTGAATTGCCCTCGTTGTCCTTACTGTTCTTTAACGGTTTTTTTCTGGATTGTTTTGATTGGATTTCTTTTTTAATCTTTGGTCAGTTTGGTTTCTTTTGAAGCACAGCAACAATGAAAGCATTGGGGGGTTGCATGTTTTTGTCAGGTGTGTGTCTTACATGGAACCAGTGTTGACAGATATGAAGATTAGGTTTCTGTAAAAAAAACCCAAAACAACAAATATATAAGGCTTTTTGAAAATTATTCCATCTACCTTGTGTTCCATAGCTGTTGTTTCCTTAATTTTATGGTCAGTTTAACATTTTAAAGTTTTAGTATCCTGAAGTAATTCCCTAAGAAGACACAATGAATTTGAATACTGTTGTTTGTCCTTTGTTCCATTTCCCCCTTCCTCTTCTTCCTTCTGGTTTCTCCTCATCTGTTCACCTATTGACACTTAGGTTGAAAAAAGCTGCTCCAATTTTGGGCAAATGCAGAAGGTACAGTAATGGGGAATACAGTTTTTCTCTACATCATAAAAACTCACTGGTGGGTGTGCTGTATTACCTCCATTAAAAGTCTTAGTTGTCTACTTACGGCCAATACTCCAGAACTTCTCCTGCCCAAATACTATTGCTGTAGGTGCTGCAAGGCAAAACAGTGCGTGAGAAGTATGTTTTACATTTTAAAACTGTTTAAGGGAGCACAAAGAGGCTGACTATAAATCATTATGAACTTTTTTCTTACTTTGTATTCTGGTGCATTAACTATTCAATATACAATACGTCAAAATGGAAGTTTAAATCTAATATACACCTATTTAAAGCATAGCATTGCTAGACAAAATGGCTACATATCACATGACAGCTTTACATTCTATAAGAACTGCTATCAAAACATAATTATACTGTGGCTTGTACAGAAAATCTGTTTTCTGGAAACTGTAATGGAATTATTCAGTCTTGGTTTGTTTTTATTTCACTGCAATGTAAATAATTTCAGTAATATTAACTAGCCCCTCAAAGGCAAATACCGGTTCATGAAGAGGGGATTTTATTAAGACAAATAAACTGTTCTAATTAAAATTCTCCTTTGTGTCATCTGTTTCAATTAAAAAATTGTTGAATGGAAGATTCACTGTAAAATATTGCCAACATATGTTATGCTGTAATAAATTATTTTGTACACACTTGCCTTTGGTTTGGAATTTTTGCATATTTATGGACATCAAACTTCAGCCCATCATCCTCATTAGGGTTCTTTTTCTATTGAGTTGGAATGTTCACTGCTTTAACATTAGCTCTGTAAGTAGTTAAGAAAAAAATAATGACTCTATAGCAGATTGAGATGCGTATCTGTAAATAGTAATGGCTTCAGACTGCAGTCAAGTAGGTTTAGATCAGGTAACAGAAAGAAATTCTTTACTATAAGAATGGTGAGGCACTTGAACAAGTTGCCCATAGAAGCTGTGGATGCCCACCTGGCAGCGTTCAAGGCCAGGCTGGATGGAGCTCTGAGCAACCTGGTCTAGTGGAAGTGTCCCTGTCCATGGCAGGGGGGTTGGAACCAGATGGTCTTTAAAGGCTGTCATTGCAGATGTGAACTTCTTGGGGTAACAAATGCTTGGCAATCCAATCTCTTCCAAATTTCATCTTTGTAGCAGATGGTCAGGGCGTGCTGTGTACTCTTAACAGCGTGCTGCTAACTTAAGGTGTGCAGGCAGAAGGAAAATACGCAAGTGCAGCACAACGCTGTGTACAGAATGCAGGACCTCGTTTATCCCAACAAGCCTGGAAGTATTAGATCATTCAGAGAGAAGAGCTAAATTCAGCTTGTTGAACTGGTAGAGATACTTGTTTTGACTGCTTTGGTTTCTAGTGGTTAATGAGTTCATCAGACAATGGCCAGAACCCAGTGCAGGGGAAGTGTGGCAGCAGTGGTCTGAGGCAGGGCAGTTCCTCTTTTGCTGCAGTTGCAGGCGTTGCTGCAGTTTGGGGCGCTGTGCCAGCACTGTGAGCTATCGTGGCCCAGGATTTATCCACAGGGACTAGCAGGGTATCAAAAGTGTTGCACCTCTGGTGCAAGAATCTGCCTATCTGGCACGGCGTTTCAGTCTGGGTCTGCTGTGGCTATGCCCTTCCTCAGGGTCTGTGAAACCATGACAGTAGTAGCAGCAGTGCTTCCTAAATACATAATGATGAATGTAGGACTAACATCTCTGAGATGTGAGCAACAACAAGACTTGGTCACAACTCTGACTTTATCATGGGTTTGCTGCCCACCCCCAGCAGATGTTCTGCAGCCTTTGCATTCACATAGCAGCCCTAAAATTGTGTCAAGTATTCTGTGGTCTCTCGCTATATAGGTTAATTAGGCTTCATTTGCTCTTTACCAGTCTTAGCAACACCTTCAAATTTCCTTCATGTGGAATACACAATACAAACAATAGTCTGGATGTGAAGCTATGGATGCATTGATTTTGATTGCTGTTAACTACAGTACATTTATTTACTTACCTGTCATGTTTTCTGGATCTTTGGAAACCTTTTATTTTGAGCTGGTTGGTTGTGGCTTTTCTAAGATCCCTATTGCTGATCCCTGCACAAACCAAATAATTTTGTTAACAGCATAAATGTCAAGAGAACTCATTGACCCAGCATCTAATCTCACAGGGTCTTGCCATCTCACACAAAGTACGCCCTCTTTCCTTCTCTTGTTTCCGCAGGCAGACATACCGCAAAGCTGACAAACTTCTCATCATAGGAAATAAGCATGTTCCAAAACCCAGGCTCTAATGGAAAATCCTGACCCGATACATGTATGGATAGCAAACGTTTAGTCCTGAATTGGCAATTAAGGTGAAAGGGGCAGTTTCTCACATCTTTGCAGCTGTAGCATCTAGGAAGAGGTCAAGCATTAAGTGTGACACAGAAGGTTCAGGCATAATCTTGTTGTCATGTGTGAATGCACTTGCCACTTGCTGTTTCAACAGCAACATTTTATGTACTTTCGGCATTTGTTTTTCAATTGCTTAACTGCAGCTCCTAATGAAAACTTCGTGGATTTTCCACTAGAGGGAAGCCTTGCATCCAGAATATTTTCATAATAACAAAAGTCTGGTCAGGTGTTGTTTTGTGGTAAGAGCATAGGCAAATGCTTCTATTTTTCTTCCTTTCAGGCATTGGAGAGAGGTCGTTGTTTTGTATGTGCTTAAATGTCTGAATTAGACTTGTGTTTGTATAACCTGGCTGTCTGATGATGTGGGGATCTCAAGCTGAGAGCGCAGTTGGTTGGACTTGTTTTGTACCATCGGAGAACAGGCACGCTGGGAAAAGATGTCTGAGCCCACAGATGATCAGATTGGCATTTTTGGGAAATCCCATGTCCTGTGCAAAAAGTGTCACTCAACCCCGTTTCTGCCTTCAGGCTGTTAAAGAGAGGCAGAACGTGTTGGCCTTGAAGATTAGCCTCCACTCCAGTTAATTTATTGTGAACTAAATATGTTGTCTATTCCCTACTTGGACTTTGCTGCTTAAACATATTTCAAGTCTAGACAAAGTATTTGAGAATTTGCTGTTAACACTCAAGAGGAGGCTCAGGTTTTGAGAGGTTCCTAGGTGTATTTTAGGTATGCAGTAAGATGGAAGAAGGAAATAGATGGTATTTCTAGGACTGATTTCATACGATAAATGGTCACATTTAAAGCAACATAGAAGGGAGGAAGCAAGGCCAGAGCAGGAGCTGTCTTCCTGTTCCCTGTACAGTGCCTAGCACAGAGAACTCCTAGTTTGGGACAAGGGTTTATGCCACAGGTAATAAACTGTCGTAAAGTCTATCTGTAAATGGAAGCAAAATATACCTGCTTGAGGCCAAGCTCTGTAAATAGTGCAAGAGATATCCAGGAATCCACAAAAGGCGTCAAGCACCAAAGGAGTCTATTAACTGTCACTGGAGATGTTTAATCAAATTTTAGCTAATCCATGTGTTTGATTGTATTTAAAATGAGCTCTTAAGAGTTCCTGAAATTGGAGGAATTTTTCCTTCTATTAGTTACACATTTTCTGCATGTCTAAATACCTGCCCAGGGAAATTCAAGCCACTGAGATGAAGCCGCTAGATTTGCCATGGATAAATTTTTTTGGGATCCGTAAGAGAGAGCATGAGTCATTTGCTCAGGGGTTGAAGAGCTACTCTAGGTGGTGAGCCGTGCACTGGCCATTAGCTCAGGCACTGCAGAGCATCCATCCCCAAAGTGGTACAGAAATGTCAGCAGGTCCCTTGCTGTTCCTGCACTGCTCAGGGCCACAGCACTCGGCTGAGTCATTTGTGAACACTGAAGGACCCATAAGGTGATTCTTCAGGGGACAGGCAATGAAAAACAAACAGCCCTGTAGTGATATCAGTAGGTGTCAGTCTTCTCTTTGAGAGCTTACACCTTCACTGAAGACTTTCTATTTTAGTAGGAAATTAATTCATAAAAACTCAGAAGGCTGGACAGGTCTGTTGTATATAGGGCCACCCCTATATCCAGTTCAAAGCTATGGGTAACTCAGGATGCCAAACATCTAAAAACAGTTATTGCAGTACTGAGACCTGCAAGGCTGATTTTCTTTTTGCTTCTGATGTGCCACCTCGACTATAACAAGTTGTGCTGAAAGATGTATATTCATGTGATTTCCTGAGCTTACCTGACAATGTGTTGCTAAAAGCTTTTTCTCTTCTCCCCACTTCTTTCTCCAGTCTCTCTCTCCACTTGAAGCTCTGGCACTTGCTGTTTGCTTCTGTGAACAGATTTAAGTCAACAGCTTAGCATGAACCTTACCTGGCAAATGTAGGTTGGTTGTCTACCAATTACAGATGGATAGACGATGAAAAGACAGCAATGAATAATCAAGTATTTGATGAGCAGTCCACACATAGGTGTATCAGGCTATTTTGTACATGGCCTTCCCTTCAAGGAAGGTACAAATTCCTCTCAATCACCTTCCATCATAGGAAGTATGTTTTTTCTAGAAGAAATTGTGATCCTTCTAGGTTTGCTATGACCATGCCTGGCTCTTCCTACCATGTTTCACAGGCAATCTCTCACAATCCTGGCCATCTCTGAGGAGCCGGGGCTGGGGAGGGGAGAGGGGCATTGGAACTGAGAGCAACAAGTAACTGATCAGAAGAAAGTTGTCTCTGCATTTGGCTCTTTATTATTAGACCCCCTGTCATGAGCATTGACCATGCTGACAGAAGCCCTGGCCTTCCTGAGGAGCAAGGACCACAATGGGCAGTGGCCGTGCTGGTCTGACCAAGTACCTGGCCTACCATGCTACAAACTGGCTGCAGAGAGCCTCCGAATAACATAAACTATTTCTGTCTCTGGTGACCACCTCTTTTCCTCTGTTGTCTCCTACTCGCTGAGGGCTTGTAATCTTGCTCTAATAACAGGAAACTCACATCTGTGTCAAGTGCCAAGCCTGGCACCCTGCTGTGTAAGCGCTGAGTAGGTGTGTGCTCCTTGGAGTGTGCTTTCAGGAAGACCTATGGCCCAAGTAACCCTGGATACGATGGCATAATAGAAATGTTTTTCAGTGCCATGGCAGGATAAATCTGGATGTGCAGAGCTGTGTTTTTTAAGTGTCTACAGTGGCAAAGCCTGTGTTTTTCAGTGGTATTTCATGTTCTTTTATTTTTTTAAACTGCCTCCCTCTTGTGTAAATGCTCTGATGCTAGTTTTGGATGCAAGTCCTCTGATGTAGACATGCAAATAGTAAAGCTGGGCAGCCTGGAGAGAGCAATTCTGAAAGCCTGTTATTTATGAAATAAGAGTTGAAAATAGAAAATGAGCATATGGAAGAAGTTGCTGTCGCAGATCCTCCCTCTGGCTGGGAGAATTAGAGCATGGTTTACTTTAATTTGTGATGAAAACAGGATGCTGCTATGGCTTGTCACAAAAATTATTTGAAGCTGAGAAAAATGGGGAAAAAACCCAGGGCTCAATAATTATTCCTAAAATGAAGTGCAGTTGCCTCACTCAGAGGAAAGGGTTGGATGCAGTACATGGTCACTGGCTGTAACACTGATTCTTTTCTTCCCATCTATACAACCCCCTGTGCACTCGTAACAGGAGAGGCTCCAATGGGCTCCAATATGGTTATTTCCCAACCATAAACATGCAAATACCCATCCCTTAAAGGGGGTTGAATTACTGGGCAACCAAAGCTCAAGGATTACTGCTTTTGTTCCACGTTTGTATGGTGACTGACTCAATGGGGTCTTGGTCTATGATTGGCACTACTGCAACACAAATAATTGAAGAGCTCCTCTTCTGTTCTAACCTCTGCAGCCACATGCCTTCAGTAAACAAGCAGTTTTGGCTTCTCCCTTTGCGTCCTACTGCCTTACAGCCAACAGAGCATGGGAGGGAGAGTAAGGCTTGATTTTTTCAGCCTGTTTTGGTAGCTTGCTTCAGTGAGATGAATGGGAACAATATCCAGCAGCCTCTGCCATTCCTGACTTCCCCTGTTCTTGTGGCTATACTGGTCTAGGTTTCCTTGAGACTGGTGTAATACACCATGGAAAACCCAAAATATTGGTTTAGTAACACAAGGACAAGTAGAAACAACAAAATGGAAACCCATGTACATTTTTAAAAACAAACCAAAAAATTGCCACAAAACCCAGAGGGTATTCAGTGTTCCCAGGAAAATCTAATTAGAATTCTTGGGCAAGAAATATTTTTATTCCTGTGGATGTGATCAGTATATTTTTGGACCAGTATTGTGGCCACAAGTATTTCTTATTATTATTGTAGTTATTAATTACATCTATTTAGAATCTCTGTTTCCTGGCCAGATTTAAGGCTCTGGAAACCCAGAGTCTGCAAACAGTGTTGGATAGGAAGTACCAGATGACTGAGCCAAACAGGCTCTGTGTATGTGACTGTGTGAAACATAATAGAAAAAATACAAAATGTGTAATTTTTAGTCACAGCAAATAGCATTGATGTGAAATATATCTACCAGAAAAATTCACTACCTTTTATTTTACTAATGGAGGAGACAAATTAGGAGAGATGTCTTACTGTTTCAATACATAAGAGCTCCCTTATATGTTTTGCTTCACAAGGCTTTAAATTTCCTTCTAATGTGGTTTGTGTGTCAGATAGTCTTACTGAAATACAAGCCTCTCAAGCCTTAAATTCCCTTTTTTTTTCTTGCCTGTAATCACCCACTATTGAGTGAACATTCCTTCTCCTCTGGACAAAATTACCATTTTTTTCTAAAGTATCCAGCAATCTGAACTCCTCAATTTATCAACAATTCAGAGCCAAAATAGGTGGAAAACAGCAACTGTTTTCCATTTGCATTTGAAATAGTACAAGTTTCCTGATGGAGTGTTAGTCATGAAAGGTTTTGAAGCAAAACTGGCAGAAAAGTAGAGAATTCAGCGTCTCCAGTTCCTGGTCCAGCACATTAACATACACAGACCCTGGTATGGTCGCAGCAATATCAGGTAGAGGTAGAAATAGTAGCTTGCCCTGAACTGGAGCCCACAACCTAACTAACACAAGAAATAGATTTCTTATATTGCATTCATAAATATGCTTTTTCTTTTTTTTTTTTTTTTTCACATTACCCTTTAAAACTGATATTTACTGCTACTGGACTCTTTAGATGACTTCTGCTGAAGGAGAACTTAATGGAAGAAGAATAAACTCCTCCACTCAGCCTTGTGCAGAGTCTCGTGTGCAATCTCCCCATGCAAAGGATATGTGCACAGCCTTATTTTCCTGAAAACAGATCCAGAATAGAGGCAATTTCTTCACCTCTAATTGCCACACAGCATTCCAAATGCCAGGCTCTCTCTCCCTCCTGGCTCACTGCTGTGGTCCCTTTGCTTACATTTTCCTGGCTTTTAGTCCACTTCTCTCTGCTTGTTCTCTGGTTGCTCCTTTGCACTGCAGGGGAAAGACTACCAGACGACACTCATCTCCTTGCACTGAAATCCAGAAACACTAGTACAGCTTTCAAGCAGTGTCTTGTTTGGTTTCTCCTACATCTGAAGCGATCTTGCTCTGAAAAGGAGCTTCTTGCCTCTCTCCATTGCCACTACTGTGTTATCTACTGCCTATATACTTTGCAGTCAGTGCATGCTCTGTGCAGTTGGATTGTGAGGATTTTCTGATTGACAGGAAGTTTTACCATGACTTTTAGTGAATTCAAGATTGAAGCTTCCCTGTAATATCTATTACAGCCCAGTAACTCTTGTAACTCTAATTTTATAATGCAATCCATTCCGTTTGATTTGCTTCTACACATTCTGTTTGCAGGATGTGGCTGATGTTTTGTACTAGCTAAACAAATATAGGCATCATTGGAAAAAACTGGTGACCAATGAGGAAAAGAGGAAAAGGTCTTGTTATACAGCTCAATATAAAAGGTGTTTCTGCAAATGTGACCAGGAATTAGGTTGTCAGCAGTTGTCTCTTTTGACCCAAACTGTTAAAATTTAGGTTTAAGTTACACTGATGTGAAGAACAACACACATTCAGGGAGTACTTTCCTGAGAACAGAAGAAAAAATTTTCATGTTTTCAGGTCCAAGACTTTGGCTGGGACCTACATGTCTCTTGTAGAGTTGGGGTACACTTGGGCTGGTCTTCCAGT
This sequence comes from Eulacestoma nigropectus, assembly GCA_013397775.1. Lineage (NCBI taxonomy): Eukaryota > Metazoa > Chordata > Aves > Passeriformes > Eulacestoma > Eulacestoma nigropectus. The sequence continues at coordinate 2,389,087 of VZTE01003324.1, read as the reverse complement.
TCAGTTTACTCCGAAAGAAGTCAGCTCATGCACAAGAAAAATGAACTTAGAAACCGAAATCACCAGAAGACGACTGGAGACAAAATTACTATGGTCCCAAGTCAAATTGGTAATATGAACATATTTTTCATTAAGAGACACTAATCCTTTAGTTTTCTCTCCAAAAGGCAGCAAGCAGTTATTTTGAAACTTCTTTATCTCTTATTTACTCACTTGATGCCATGATGATTTTTTGCCTTTTCTTTTATACCCCTTTTATATCACTTTTATGTATCCTTAGTGCTTTTAGCCCACATACTTATAATTCCTTAAGTTTGATAACTTAGTTTAAACTCAATATTCCGTTAAGCCAGGATGCCAAACATCCTGGAAGCCTCGCAGTTAAGGGTCGGAAAGCCCTAGAAACCAAAGTCTTCCCTAGAACATATTTTATAAACTAAGATAAGCCCATCCAGGGGGAGGGTTCCTCAGGACAGGGGGGTTCACTCAAGCCTCTCATTGGGGAGCCTTTGATAGACATGCTAATTTACAAGGCCTATAAACTGTATACACAATCTATCGTGTGTATGCATTTCAGTGTGCATTTCGGCGCATTCCACCTGGATGTGGTGCACCTAAGGATCCTTAAATAAATACTGAGGTAAAAACCCCTTTTCCCTTTAACCGTGTCCGGATTTTTAATTTTAAGACCAAGGAAAACAAAACAACTCCCATCCCTCTCCTTAGCTGAACTTCTCTCCCTTTCCCATGCAGTGCTCAGCCAAAGTCCCTTGACACAGAACATTTTAAGTCTGGAGTGGTCTTGCATGTCTCTTCACTGTGAACAGAAGCTCAACACTCAACATCCCAGTGATGTCAATATAGGTTACCATTCCACTTTATCAGTTTAAATTACTTTTAATCCAGCTGAAACAATAGTGATTAAATACAAATTGACCTAAATATGTTTCGGTGTCATTAACTTATTTAAAGACATCCATTCAGAACTCCAAGAGATTCTGTCTCTGGTTACTGAAAGACAGAGGAAGAGACACAGGCTATATCATGTCCACATTTAGGAGGTTAATTTGACAAGCAGAAAATTTAGAAGGATAATGGGCCAGAGAAAGTGAGTTTAGGTTTTGGCAGAATTCAGCAGGAAGGTGTATGGTTTGCTCACAAGGCCACAGCTGTGAGTGGCTGTAAGCAGGTCCATGAATTTGCATCCACTGTGCATCAATCAAGGGCAGAGAAAAAACCAAAAGAAAATGCATCAGTCTGTAGTAACTCCAGGTTTTAGTTCAAGGTCTACAGAACACATTGGGAGAACAGGAAGTAAAGTCCTGTGAAAGACTTCTGGCAAAAGATTTTTTATTTGACAATTTTTCAAGATTAATATATTGCTGTAAGTCACTCACTCTTCCCACTGGTGGTGTGGATTCATCTACAGGTCACAGGCTTTTATTTAGTCCAGCTGGCAGCAAACATAGCAAAACACCTTGGATGGTAGTTAGGCAGCCTATGCAAAATGCATGGCTCATCTCTGACAAGGTTCAATTAGGCAGCTCTCCTCATTACAAAACAAGTTTAGCAATTAACTCACATAGGCAATGCCACTCGCAGTGTGAAGGATAAAACAGGCTGGAGTGTCAACTGCTGCCTCCCTTCAAACGAGCATCCCGAGGGCAGGGTTGTGATGTGCTGCACAGGGAGACAAGTTATGCTGATGGTGTTTGGTCTATTCCTGCTCTGCAGCCCAAGGAGTTGGGTTTCCCTGTGTGTCAGCCTGGCTGGCACCTGTGCTTTTTCATCCTCTGGCAGTTTCCATTTTTCTCTTTGACAGCTGTCTTAATTTTGGGTTCCCTTGCTTCCTTCAGCAAGAAGTTTGGCAATGATGGGCTGTTGTTTGTCATTCACAGGTTTTAAATTATCTACTTTAACAACTTGGTATTGTTACTTATGTAAAGAACTATTATTTTCACAGACTAATAAATATTAAAAGACTTGTGGAAATTAAATATTCAAAACTCCAGGCTGCTTCCATGGCAGGGATCTGGCACTATGGCTTTTGTCTAGTATCAATACCAATGGGAAGACAGGTGTAGGTTTCACAAAACATCTGTTTTTAACTATGGGAACATGGTACTTACTCAACATAATTGATATTTTGGGTTATTCTTGATCTTTGAAGTGGTGAAAAGAAATTATTCATTAGACAAAAACTTTTCAGCCACTTCAGATCTGCCAATCTCCCCTTCTGCAGTTCCAGTTTCTGTGTATGTGCTGCACATGTACTGTGAATTTTAACTTATTTCCAGTAAATTTCTCATTCTGCGTTTTTTTTCCCCTGTTTTATATGAATGCCTCAGAAGTTGTTCATGGATCTGTAGGCATCTCTGGGCCATGCTTCGGAAACAACTAGATTATTCAACTTGCAGCACCAGTGCCTTTGTAAACTCATCCTAGGAGTCTCTTTGGTGTAGCAACCATGTGTTGTGCCCCAAATTACTCCATGTTTCGTTTAGAAAACTAGTACTTCATGAGCCCTGCAGCTTGGCTACATCAAAGTGCCTGTTTTAAAAGCCTTTCCCTAAGCGTATTTACAGGCAGGATTTGTTGATTTAAATAGCTATGTGGCTCACAAGTTTGTGAGGTTAAAAATGCCATAGGAAACCACTGTAAACATCACGTCACCAGCTGAGGAGGATCTGGAGACACTATGTCGAATGGTCAAGAAGAAATTCACTTTAAATACAGCTTGGATGGCTGCCTAGAAAATGGGAGGGATTCAGTAGCTGAGGTTTACATTAGGAGTTGTGTTGGATGTTTCTCCCAATAAACACGAGCAGCCAGGCGTGTCAGCCTGCAGCATTTCAGGGCACTGCACTTAAAAGTGCCTTCTTCATTTTGCCAGATGTGGGCTGCTCCTGTTGGCATCTATGGCAAAAATGCAGCCAGTTCAGCTGGAGCACGCTGGGGCCTTTCAAGAATATTTATGGATGTGCATGGCTACACGGTCCATGACATAGAAGGAATACGCATAAAAGCCAATCTTTGTTTCCTCTGGTATAAGCTAATGGTTTATGTGGAAAATTGAAATTCACCAGCTGTCTTGGTTGCATTCAGCAGAATCAAGGCTGCTTAGGAGAAAGCATGAGCATTTACTGAAAGAAATGTTAAGAGATTAGTCTGTGGAGCAGTAAACACAACTAAGTCGTTTTAAGCCCAGGTTGTCTTAAGGAAAGACATGGCTGTAAAGAAGGGAGGTTTATGGAGTAATTTCTTCATCATGCCTAGAAATTATTCTGAAAATGGTAAATTTGAGTGTAAAATAATAATTTAAAGATAATGCCAGGGATAAGTTCTTATATCACTACACGGAAGGAGTTAGTTTTTTCCCCTACCTATCCACACCCTCCTTTTTTTAGCTCCCTGAGCTGAGCCCACTCAACTCAGTTCAACAGAAAATCACTCACTTTCTTGCTGGATTAGTTTGCTGCTGTTCTAACGTGTTGAACTGGCTCAGCAGAAGATGAGAAAAACCTGCTCAAAAGACATGCAAAAGGTCTAGGCCAGGAGCACAAGAAGAGAGAAGTAGGTAGGTCATTCCCCTTCTTGTGGCAGCAAGGCCCCAAACAACTCAAGCCTTCTTGTACAGCTTCATTCCCCTTTGTGCCCTTTCTTTGTGACATGACCTCAGACCCCATCCCAAAAGGCTGTGAGATTGCTTGACCATTTTTACAAGAAATAACAGGAAGGGCACAGGAGGACTTTTAGCCTTTGGTTATTTTGCCTGTACTGCTCAGAAAATGGACAGGTTCCAGCCTAACCTCAAACACCTTTTGCCCCCAAGCCAGGTTGTGCTACAGACGAGGCACCAGTGCTTGGTGGGGATGTGTGTGGTACAGGTAGGATTGACCATATGTGATTGAGCAAAAGAGATTTGACACCAGCTGCAGGGCCAGGTCCTTGTCTTTTTGGGCTGCGAGCTGTGCCTAGTCACGTCCTCGACAGTTCTCCTTTCAGCCTTGCATCCATTGTCTTCCATCCTGCTTGTGCTATTGACGTCATGCCCTTGTATCTCCTTGTCCCCTGCTTTTTAACCTCGCTTTCCATCTGTGTCGCTACGGTCTTCAAAAAGGATTGTTTGTAGACGCTTTTATTAGCAGAAAGTAAACCAGAGGAAGACCACAGAGACGAGGAAGCCATAGAATAAATAACAATTGAACTTTGCCATGAGAACTTCTTTTGATTCACCGCAAAAATAAATAAATGCCTCCATATCAGCCGGTAAGGAGAGGTGAACAAATCTGGTTTGTTGTCTAGAATATTGTTTTTCTCATTTTGCATCTTGCAGGAGCAATGACAGCATGTCTGAAAATGTCAGAAAGTTTCAGAGATGTTTTTTCTTACCTCTCCCTGACTCTTCTAATTCTAAGTATTTTCATCAACACACAAACATAATCATAGCTCCTGACTCATTCTTATGGAATAGCACCTGATGTCTGTTTTCAGTATTTCTGGCCATAACTAAATATGACAGAGTCTTCCCCAATGAGTATTTAACAGAACTGGTATTTTAGCTGCTCAGACACTTTACATTTGAAACGTGCAAGAGACAGCATAAGAGCAACACTCCGTAGCTATGGCATGTATAAACATCATGTTTACCTGGCTTCAGGACAAGTGCTAGAATCTTCCTCCTAAGAACAAGGATAGCACTCCACTGGAGAACACTCTGGCTGATGTACCTGGAGCCGTGGCTCCCTATGCCTGAGCATTCCCTGCATGTCCCCTGCCACCTGCTCTTCTCCTCGGGTCATCCTCTGGAATTAACTGGCCCAGTGCCCCCATGGCCATGTCCACTGCTCACCAATGTACGGAGCAGGGCAATAATTGCAGACAGATGCCAGCCCAGTGCCACGGGGATGGGGAAGGAAGGGGACCCCGGAGGTGGCCGAGCAGCAGTGCTGTTGCACGCGAAGCCACAGGCTCACTGCGAGCGAGCTGCTGCCTCCTCGTCCTGCTGTGTGCTGTGTGCCCTCGTGCTGCCGGCGGTCATGGGGCTGGGTAAGGCTGACCCAGTCCTGTGCTCCCGTGACAGTCCCTCCTTGCAGCCGGCTCTGACGCCCGCTGTATCCTCCCTCCGCAGCAGCCCGGCACACACCCGGTGCTGGGGTTAGCGCAGCGCGATCATCCCGAAGGAGCCGCGATCCCGGTGGCGGGCGGAGGGCGACGGGCGACGCTTCCCGCTGTCGGTGGCGTTGTTGGCGGGACCGCGGCCGCGGGGACACCCGGCCCGGCGCACCTGCACCGCCCGGGGGCCGCCCCCGCCCCGGCCCGGCCCCCGGCCCCGCCG
>VZTE01003324.1:2268977-2383480 GCA_013397775.1 Eulacestoma nigropectus | reverse complement strand
GGCGGGCGGGGTCAGGGTCGGGTCGGGCAGGTCCGGTCCGGTCCGGTCCTGACGCCGCTGCCGCCGCCCGGCAGCGCCGGGGGAGGACGGCGGCGGGGGCCTGGCGGAGGCGCTGGGCGAGTTCGACGCGGTGCTGGCGGAGTTCTCCTGCCCCGCCGGCCGGCGCCGCTTCTTCTACGGCGAGCACCTGGAGCGCATGAAGCGGCGGAGCAGCGCCAGCGTCAGCGACGGCAGCGGCCTCAGCGACTCCGAGAGTGAGTGTCTGTCGGTCCGGCCGTGCCGGTCCCGGGGGCGGGGGGCGGCCGGGAAGCAGCGCTCCAGAGCGGGTGTTAAACCAGCACGTCGCCCTCTTTGAGAGAGGCACGGACCCGGCAGCGGGAACCCGTCTGTTTCTGTAAAAGCAGTGCCTCTTCCTTTACTTTCTGGGTTAGAAGTCGCAGGGATGCGGAGTCTGGCCCCGCTGGTTTTACTCTCTGGTGTTGAACGGAGGGGAGCTTAAAAAGCTCTCTCTGTGAGAAGGTCGGGCTGGCAGCCGGCTGCGGGACACCGGGACGTCCCGGCATCTGCAGTAAAAGATGTCTCTTAGGTTTACAGGGACCATCCGCTGTGTCTCGGTAACCAGAGTTATATGTATAGAGAGAGCGAGCCAAAATGTGCTTTCCACACCAGGTGGAAACTCGTCTAGATTTCCCGTTGTGAGAATGGTTATCTATCTGTTCATCCATCCATCTGGACGGAGGACAGTGTTATCACTGTTTCAGAGGTGCTAATTTTAAGCTACCTTGCGCCCAAGTACACTAGATGTATATGAGTGGTGTGTGCAGAACATGGAACAGGAAGGGTGGAAAGCTGCTTGGAGCAAGAAAATATAGAATTGGAAATAAATTTTTTTCTCATTAACTTGGAAAAAAGTTTGACCCCTCTTACTGGCTTTACTAATCAGGGAGAGAAAACATCTTTCCTCTTCCAGACAGTGGGCTGGAAACTGCTGTTCTCTTTGGGAGCAGTAGGTTACTTTCTCAGAAGTAAGTTCTTCTGAAAGCAAACTAACCAGTTTTGTTGGTTTGTGTTTTTTGTTTGATTTTGTTATGTTGGTTTGGTTTTTTGTTTTTTTAATTTCCTAACTATATGGGAAGCTTGATGAAACTTACCTGTTTGGCAGCTATTTATAATAAGAGTACTCCTCTCATTTCTGTTCTGCCTCTTTATTGGTTCAGGGACTCAAGGTGCACTTCTGTTGACTTAGTGCTAAAACACTAATGCTATCTTCTTAGTACTTGAGCTGTGAGAGCATAGCTTCTCCAGATTATCAGAGCCCTTTATTTCATCATCATGGATATGATTCATTTGGCTGACAGATATTGTTTTATCTGCCCTGAACTTGGATACCTTGGCTAGCACTGCCTTTGGGCTTCTTTCTGTGGTTAGTGGAAGTATATGGATCAAGATGCTGTTTTTCTGTTTCATAATGTGGTGAGTGTAGTACTCCTTCTAAGTGTCTCTCTACCTCCAAGGAAGATTTAGAAATGTGTGCCCAATTTAGATTGGACACTTGTCTTTTGGATGGCTGAGGGTGTTTAAGGCAAAATCCGCCTTTACTGAGCCAAGCTGGCAGCCCTGGTGTTACTATTTCTTGTGCAGTCTTCGTTGTTGTGATATGTTAACCTCACATGCACATATTGTGTCTCACAATTGAGACACTCGTAGTGATAGAGTAAATTAATCTACTGGTGGGGAAATGATCAAAACCCCAACTCAGTATCAAGAACTTATTCTTCTTGTATGGAGAAATTCTCAGTAACTACAGATAGCTCTCTGCTGTAGTTCAAAAAACATAAATCTTGAAAACTGCTTAAAATTGCTGTTAGAATTGACAAGAAGGATCTTTGCAGGAAGATGATGGTGTTCTCTGGCAGGGCAGAAGGCCTGATGAGAAAACAGCGTGCTCATGTAAACAGGCAGAGCAGATCTTCAGGAAGATCTGGAAAATAAAAATCTGTGTTGCAAATCCACACTGATTTAGGCTGAAGAAAGTGGTGGGTTAGTAGGATAGATAGGGTTTGATGACTCTATACAAAGATCTTGTCAAGTTTTCAAATCCCATCCCGTGCCTGAGTTCCTCCCTTGGTGATGCATCATAGGAAATGTGGCTCTGGAGAATTCAAAATCACTGTCCCCTGGACACTGGCATGTATGGGACCAGGAGGGTGCACCAGAGTCTATGAGGATATGTGTAAGGGAAGGGAAACAAAAACAGCTGGCTCTGCTCATGGCTCAGGAAAGGCCTGGTGAAACACTTCTTCCTAAAGGAGTCATTCAGTGCAGTCAGCTTTTTATTTTGAAGTTAGAGTAGGATTGGAGAGGAATTGTGGATTTATGAAGAGCTCCTTGTATAAAACAGGCCCTAGTGTCTGATGTAATCCAGCTACACTCTCTACATCTATTTTAAGAATAAATGCAGGGAGTTGCCTACTTACCCAGGTTCTTTCTGTTCAAACTCAAGTGTTTATTTTCCCCCAGGTTCATTTTCCCTTTGATTTCTGTAATATTAGTGTTAGCCAGTGTAGTGCTGAAATTACAACCTTGCTCTTCCTGTGGTAAGGCTTAGGTTAAAATACCACTGCAGGATCAAGGGGTAACTGGGCTGAAAGAGCAAGTTCTGGTAACATGAATCTGTAAAACCATATTATCTGCAGAGATTTTGAAGGATTGTCTTGTTCATGAAGATTCTTTATGTCTTTGCAAAATCTTGTTATCCAGTGCCAAGACTATTGCAAATACATTTTATCATGTGTGTATAGAACAGTTCAGACTATTGTGTTTTAGTGCTATCTGTTCGTTGTTTAAGCTAATCCTCCTAACTGATGTGGTGTGGCTGAAGGCTAGGCATATGTATCTTTTGGCCACTCCTGCAGTGATATCTTTCCAGTTAGGGATGGAACAGTAAGAGGAGGAAACATTTTAAACTGTTGCAACTGTTTCTTTCAGTGCCCCGAATCAGCCCTAAATTCAGTTTCATGAGAAGCTACTAACAGATGTCAAGTGGTCATTCTTGAAAAATACTGTTCAGTAGGGTAAGGAAAGCTTTTTCCTCTCCTCAGGTTTCTGCCATGAGGATGAGCCCATTTAATTTAACAGAAAAATTTACAAAATGTCATTATCAATGTAGTTAATCCTGCAAATATTCTTTTATCCTTAAAATCTCCTGAGGGAGCTAGGTCTAAAAATACTACTTTAAATTCATATATTACATATTTCTGGCTCTTGACAAAAAGTAGGATTTTGAGGACACTGCTGTGGAAAATGGGTACACTAGTACTTTGTTCTCCCACATCTTGTCCTGTCATTTGACCAAATGATCTTTGGACGAGGTCTGGCTTGGCTGTGGTGGAGCACAATGAACTCTAGACTTTGCAGTAACAGAGAGGCTCGTGTGTGCAGAAGTGTGTGATGATCTCGGCCCACGAGTATTACATTAACCACCACAGCTGACTGGGTGAAATCACGATGCGCAGCTGAGATCATGATGCAACCGCTGAGTTACTCCAACATTCCAGAGCTTCTGGACTCTGAGTGAGTACCAGTTATGTTTCAACCTGATGTATTCAAACAAATTGAAGCCTAGCATTTTCATTCTTTAGGTTATTAATTGTGCTGGAACTTCAGAGCTGAGGAGTACTTTATAAATCTTTGCTATTCACAGCATATGTAGTCTGTGATAAAATAGGATTTGTGCTAGAGAGTGCTGTGCTTGCAGAAGCCACTAGTGTAGATGCAGCTGTATTAATGACCTTACGAATAGCATTGTCTTCTTGTGTTGGAATAAGCTTGCAAAGAAAAGTGCAGTCTTGCCTGTGAAAATTGCATGCTCAGTTAGTGCATTGTGCTAGTACAGTATATGGCAGTGTCAGGACAGTCTTCCAAGTTTAGGCTTAGGATAATGAATGGGAAGTTGGATTTTATGAGAGGTTGAGAAGGGAAGTGCTTTAGTGTTTCTTGGGCCAAAGTTACAATAACACTGAAAAGCTACATCATAATCTGTTGTCATGCCCTCAGAAATGTTTGACACTTGTAGCTCCATGTTTTCATGAGAAAGGTTCAGCTTCCAGCCTCTCTGTTAAGAGCATTGCAAAATAAATGCATCAATTCAATTCTTGTGCTCATAAAGCCTGCAGTGCTCCTTTGTAGTTGTTTTTTAGGGGTAAATAAATAATTTCTGAGTGATGCCTCATGGCTTTTGAAAACGACAAAGAAATCCTGAGGGCATCTAGAACTCTTAATTTTATGATTTTAAAATCAAGTAGGTGCAGGGGTTGAGCAGGATCTGTTAACATCAGTGTGTGGTGTAGTGCCAGCACTTGTGGTTACATGGATGTGGTTGTGGATGCCCCCATGTGCTAATGCCTAGGCTATCCAGAGATGAAGCACCAGCCACTCACCCTGAAAAACCTGTTTACACTGTCAGTCTTGTAATGTGTGACAGTTAAGAAGGTTAAGAAAAAGGCAACAGAAATGACTAAAGATGTAAAAGAGTTTCCAAATGCTTAAATAAACTGGGACTGTCAGGCAAAAAAGAGATGTTATGGGTGGGGACAGGACAGTCTTCCAGAAAATCCTAAGTGACATTAGGAAAGTGACTGCTGCCTCACCAGTATGAGGAAATCAAATTAAATTAGCATGTTTCAAAGAAATGGTGTTCTTTCATGAACAGTTAAAGATACTGCCTTAAAGTATTATGGATATTAAAAGTTCACATACTCAAAAATAACTTGATAAAATCCCAGCAGGAAGGATGGGGCCATTGAGGACTGCTTGGGCTGATGTCACTGCTGTCTCAGGAAAGAGACTGGTATATGCAGTGTGAACTTGGTAGAGCTTATTTTGAAGCTGTCGGTGTGTGGCTGCACCACTCTAAAGCTCTTTTACAGGCATCTGCCATGAGTTGTTGTGAGAGACAGGATGTGAAGTAGATGAGCCTTTGGTCTCTGCAGCAAATGCCAGTCTTGCAACACGAAAAGGAGGTAGATTGTGTCTGTGAACTTCCAATGGTCTGTCTCAAACAAGAGGGCAATGCAATATTTATAATGAAAAAAAATTAAGTGAGACTCTCCTGGAGAAATTCCCTTTTATTAAATGGTCAGAGAAATAAAGTTTTATTACGTTCCTGATATGTCCAAGGGGAAGAAAAATTGGAAGTTTCAAGTGCACAGCCTTCTCTACAGGTATTTCAGTGTGCTGGGAAATGCACTTTTTTGTAAGATTTCCTGTTCTTGCCACTCCAGCTTACCCATTGCTCTTACTCATTAGAAAGGAAGATTAGTAAAGGCAAGGTTGGAGCTGGAAACTGCCTTGTAGACTGTAAGCATGTGGGGGAGTGGAAAGGTAAGCTTTGTATATAATGAGAAAACATGCTTGGATTTCGGGCTTCCTAGATCACTTTCGTGTAGCTGTGTGATTTGAAATCCTTTAAATAATGATGCTTAGACGTGTCAATAGAGAGAAGGTGTCATTTTTTGATCAGTGTTGGAACAGATGTTTGTTAGCTAGGCAAAATCCCCACAAAAATAAACAATGCAGCCAAGTGTAACTGTGATGATGATAAAAATAAACACTGTCTTTGGGGGCTGAAACATATGTATTGTGAAACAAGCTTTTTTGTAGCATGCCTATTTCTCACTTCTACTGGTGATATTACAATTTCCAGATTTTTTTTCTGATTTTTTAGCAAGTAGACTATGTTCTGTTAGGAGTTAGTTGTGCAGTCTGCTCATTAAGTGCTGAGTTTCTGTTTTATAATAAATTCATGGTTTGTAGATGCTTCAGTAGACTTGTGATGCTTCTCTCTGAAAGCTTTAGGGATGTGCTTTAATTTTTTTCCCCTAAAACTTTCCCCACTGAAAACTGCAGTAAATATTTTACCAACTCCAGTGCTCTTCAAAATTGTATCTTGAGCTATGATACTAGAAAGAGTATGATATTAAAGAAGCGAGACAGCTGAACTTTTCCGTTGTCTATTTTAAAATGAAAAGTTTGAGGTTTTCCTCCTTCAGTCAATTCCTGCTGAGAACCCTTCAATTGCTCATTTTGTGGGGACATTTCTATATTTACATGGTATTGCCATGGTTTGTTTTGTGGTTTAACCATGTACTGGAACAGCAAAGTTATACTAACTACAGATTACTTTGCCAAAGTAAAATACACTCATATTTATTCCTACCCCCTAATTTTGCAGTGTGGCTTGACTGATGTAAATCAACTCACTAACAAGACTCTCAGATTTTAAGGCTTTCTGTAAAAGGCAAGTTGAGTTTTGTTGTTTTTTAAACAACTGAAGTGGCATAGCTTATATATATATAAGCACAGGAACTAGAATCAATGCACAAAGTGAAAAATAAGTAATGAATTATAATCTTGGCAGTGGGAGAGAAGGAGCTGGATGAGGAAGGACAGCAGCAATGGGATCCCTGGCATCAGCCTTTGGTTATTGGGTTGCAGAGGATGTTGTATTTGTCTGGCAGTGGAACTCTTCCAAGGGCCATTATTGGAGGTGAATGAGCAACTCTTGGCTGTGGCAGCTGCTAGAGAGCGAAGACTGAAGTGTTCTTTTCCCAGAGCTTTCTGCCCTACAGCCACACTTTGCCAAAGAGGATATTTTTCTGTGGTGGATGTCATAAGTATTTTTTAACAGTACATTGTTTTCAGCAGTTATGGTGACCTTGCTGGTGGATCAATGCATTCTGTTTTCAGCAGTTATGGTGACCTTGCTGGTGGATCAATGTATTCCTCCTTACATCACTAGAATTTCTGACGCTTGGTGGCATGAATAAGCCACAGTCAGTAGCTAAAGTATATTTTTGCTTTGAGAAAGATAAATGTTGATGTTTTCCTGAAACTATTGCAACCCATCAGAAGATAACACTGTTATGTGAAAACATTTCACCTTTTGAAACTGAAAGAAAAACATTCAGAGATTTAAAACAACAGTTTTGTCATATTTTATCTTTGCCCAGTTGTAAATATTTCCCAGCATAAGGTTTGCAGAAGCCAGTATGAAATAACATTTTCTGGTGTCAATACATTGCAAAGTAAGCAGTTAGTACTTTGAACTGCTTATAGAAGGATAATGAAGAGAAAAAACCAAAAAGAATCAAAGGTGTCTGCTAGCTTGGATGTGCACATGGATATACAGAAAGAATTATGTGAATAGTCTGTGGACAATTTTAATGGTTTACTAAAGCTTTTGCAATTTGAGCTGTCCTCACAAGCACAAAAAGAATGTTTTAATCCATCTGTAAATAAGAGTAACTGGAGCTTTGGATTTTGTGTATGAGAAGGATTGGTTGGCAATATAAATGCCCAGCCTTGCTACATTTGGTGTGTGGATGCTAGTAGCAAAGATTTCACATTAAAAGAATACTCAGATTTATAACCACAGTTCTCTGTATTTTTTATTAATTCAATGAGCTGTAAAAGCTTTAAAATATGAATTAATTTGGAAATCCTTGTTCTCTTTTCAAATAAATGGCCTGGAAAGTGTTCTATCTTTGGTCTGTTCTGTCACTGTTTCAGTGAATTACAGTCTTGGCTACAGCACTGTTTGTGTGAGCTATTACAAGTTACTTGGCTTTTTGGTGATGGTGGGGGTTTTGTCCTGAACAGCTAGAATTTTCCATTCTGTGTTTCTTAGTCACTGGGGTTTGCATCTTGGCTGAAAGAAATGTGGTATTAGTAGGCAATTGTTCTGTAAGCTAATTTCAGGAGGAAATTTGCCATACCTTTAATGGAGAGGAAGTATCAGTTAATGTACAGGGTTCATGTGGTATAGTACAGCACTGGTGACACACATCATTGCAGAGCACTATCAGATTTCCTTCACCCTTAGGTTCTTTTTTTTTTTTCCTGTTTTTAGAAGCTACTTTTAAAATGGCTTATCTTTTCTTCTCATTTGTCTATCTAAAATTATCTCAGTTCTGCATTGTATTCATGAAGTCTTTCTTGTATTTGAAGTTTCAAGTAGCTTGGTTTTGAGCTGCTGAAGTTTAGAGAGAACAGCATTTCTTAAGAGTGAAGATAAAGAAATTGCAATTAGAGGGTAGCTTGAAGAAGCATACCCACCTCTATAAACCAGAAATACCACGTGGTGGCTGACCAGGTGGCAATAGCCCCAGGTCACAGATGCCAGTCACATCATTGCTCACGTTTGCGTGGTGCAGTGGGTCACGTGTGTTTGCCAGAACAGGATCTGAGCTGATGGCAGAGCAAACTGAAAGAGGCAGCACAGTGGTGGGCCAAAAGGCATGGGAAGGAGAAAAGTACTCCAGGTTGAAGCTTTTCCTCAAGCCTTTTCAGTGTGTATTGTAACAGAGGTAAGCTTGGAAGCCAGCACAGAAGGAACAAATCAGCTTTTATGGCTGAGGAAATCTGAGAGGCTTTGTAGGTGGAGTGATCTCGTTTGACTTGTCACTGTACCTGTATGTTCCTGTGGAAGGTGCTTCTGTGCTGGAAAGGACAGCAGGCTGGAGGGAGGTGGGGTGTGGACACACACTCTCCTTCCCAAAGAGGGCTGAACTCGAGGCAAAGGAGTAGTCTGCAAGAGGATGGTCTCAGTGTCTGCTGTCTGGAGACATCCTGGCAGCGTTCAGTGGAGGTGTAGGTGTGCAGATCTTGGCAGGGCAAGCTGTGGTCCTGCCCCTTTTTGCCAATTCATCGAGACACCCTTAACTAAGGCAGTCCTCTCCTGGCACAGCAAATGGGACAGGTGCCCAAGGATGTGTGGCAATTCTCTCTTGGATGGACTTGGTGCTGCAGTGTTGCCACCTCCCAGGCCGTGGCTCTGGGACGAATGCTGTGTGTGCTGCAGGGAGCAGAATTGCTGGCCTCCATGGCAAGCAGTGGTAGCCACCACCCCACATAAGACATACACTTATGTCCTAGGCAATGTGCCAAGTAAATGGAGACCACTGATATGTTTGTATCACAATGGTTTCTTTTTGTAGAACTACAGTTTTCAGGTCTCTGGCTTGAAACTGCAGGACCAGCAGTTTTAGTGTCTCTAGCACAATGACAATGCCTCCTTCCAGTGGAGCCAGGACTAATGCTTGGGGTGCCCTGTACATTGTGCAACTTGTTATATGAAGAAAGACAAGATAAAGATACTTTTTGATACTTTTGGAGCTTAAGGTGTCCTCTAAAATACAAGAACATCAACATGGTATTGGAATCTTTTCTGTTCCTTTCCAGGGCATATAAGGCTTTCTTTAAAAGATCACCTAAAATAAGATTGCAGGATATCTTGTGTACCAGTGTGCTGCCTCATGAACTCCAGAGAGTCACAGAATAAAAGAGAATTGAAAATGCCATACCTAAAGCAGCAGAGTAATGTAATGGAGAAAGGGGTGCATTTGCTTTGGGGATACATGTATTCTTTATTATGGTGGGCTATCCTTGTCCTGGAGCTCTCTACTCAGGGGTTGGTTTTTTTGGTTTTTTTTTTTGTAGCTTTTGAAAAATTTAGGTAACAGAATTTTCCAGAATATTGTGAATTAGGCAGGTCCTACCAGGTCTAATTTAGCTGATGTGGGATAATTGTAATTTCTGTATGATTTTTCAAATGGTGCTGACTTCAGGGAAAGATAACACTTTCCTTACTGGAGATGAGGATTGAGCCTAGGGCTGCTTTCTTTTTAACAGTAGGGGTGGGAGCAACAGCCTTCACACAATAGAGGGTTTATTCATTTATTTCTCTGGTTTTGAAGACTGTAAATTTGAGTTCTACACACTTCGAAGTAGGAAAGGCTGCATTTTGGGTTTCAATTATATTGCAAAATTGCAGAAGGTGTTAAATTTACTTTATAATGTTACTTTTTTACAGGTGCAGAGTCACTCTACAGAAATAGTTTCAGTCTCAGTGATGAAAAGCTCAACTCTTCTACTGCATCTACTCCAAGCTTGCCATCCCCTTCAGTAACTCCTTGTAAAGGTATCTTAATTTTAACTATTGGCATTTCTTCCTAATCCTCAATTATATGGGCTTCTTCCTGGGAGCCAGGATTCATATGCTTGCATGGACTTTTTTGTTCTTTTGGTGGTCTTTTTTTTGGTTTTTTTTGGTTTGTTTTTCTTTTTTTTAATGACAACAAAACTAAGGATTACTGTTGAGCACACTACAGATCCAGGTATTATTGTCTTGATTGTAAATGGCAATGACAAACTATCTGCACTTTGCAGGTGGCCTGGCAACTCTTTTGGTTTTGAAACACTGAGCTAAAAAAATTAGTTTTCTGGCTAATAAGGATTAATTATTAACTCGTGTAACTTCTTTACTGAAGCAACTAAGTGGCTTAAGTGTCTCATTTCCCTATAAAAATACTTAGCCTGCATGCAGGGGTAGAGAGACTCCTCTGAAGCTGTGTGCTGCCATTGAAGTTAACACAATTGCTCAGATCCATATAGACCTTGCACTGCTGATACAAGTCATATATTAGTAATTCCTTCCTCCTTTGAAGCTATGCTGTTTCAAAGTGGGTTCTGTCTTGCAGCTGATGTGACTTCCCAGGACAGTGTTTCATCCAGGTTAACTTGGATTAACTCTGGAGCAGACGTATCAACAAGTGAACACTCATACATATGTACTACATGGTGCTTTTGTTACAACTACTCTCCTCAGGTGGATGTTCAATAGCCTTTCATGCTTTCATATCTTTTTCACAGTGACCAGTCACAAAAACCCAAGTTAAATGCTTTCTTTTTAATTAGTGCGATACTGGGGAGAAATAATGGGTAATAATTTCTATGAAGTAGCAAAAAAGAGTTCAGTTACACTGACAGGAAATATTTGGCAAAGAATTACACTAAAGGACAAGATGTTCTTCCTGATGAGAAGACAAAGACAGAGTTGGAACTGGCTTGGGAAAGACTACAGAAATGAGACAAGGAAGCAACTTGCAGTAAAACTAGATTGAATGGAACCAGTGGTGTTGTCAGGAGTGGAAACTTAGATGGATGTTTGCTTCCAAATTTATAGTGTATGCACCAAGGTCAAAGGATCTGACAGCACAGCAAACAAGTGATACTGACATGATTTTATGGGGCTGAGATTTGAGTAGGACTGGGAGCTCATTGAGTGGGATTGATTAGGGCCATGCATGCAGTATCTGAATAGATGAAACAAGAAAGATGGCTGAAGTAGCAAGGACATGGATTAGTTGACATGTACCTTTTATTCTTTACTTCAACCACTCCTTTTTAAGGACACTAAACAAAGTATTTGTGTTGCTTCTGTCAAATGAAAAACTATAAAAGCTAGAATTTCAGTTCAGTCTCCCATGTTCTCTAAGTGCTTTTGGACATTGCAGCAACTCTGTTGAACTTTGCTGACAGTAATCCACAGCATGTTGGTACCACTGAAAATGATTTGGAGGGTTGTGTGTTTCTAGTGTTTCTTCTAGCCAGAGAAACATGCCATGTCTAAGCACTATTGACCCTTATTTTACAGCAAAGCTTGGAGACACAAAAGAACTGGAGGACTTCATTGCTGATCTTGACAGAACACTAGCAAGTAAGTAGATTTTTATTAGTAGCTTGCATCTCACTTGGTACTTGTTACAAAGAGTGTTGAAAGCCAAAGTATGGGGAGAGAGAGAGAGGGGAAAAATAGAAATAGTTTATATAATGTGGCTTCCTTTTAGTTTGCTAGTCCTGTGGATCATTATATGGATAAGAAGGTAAAACAGACTAGATTCCGATCTTTGCCTGAATGTTCAAGGCATAAGGTTTAGCCTGTGTGACAAAGGCTGAACTCAATGAACCCCTGTTGCCACCTCTGACTCAGCTGCAATTCACCTCTCCCGGACAGTGGATCAATAAATAAACATTTCTTAATGTTTGTTAAGAAATAGTTTCTTAAATACTCAATACTCAGCTTAAAAACTGGTGATCTCTTTCTTCTTTATAAAGCTAACTAACTGAAGGAGTATCCATAGGTGAAGAAAACCTTTTTTGTTCTTGACTCTGCTTTATGAAAGAATTAAGGAGAAGATATCTGTATCTGTTGACTTAAACTAAGTGTCAAAATCCTGTTTTGCTTGTTGTTACCAGGAATGGAATTTAGATCACTTTTTCTGCCACTATCTAGAAATTGTATCTTTCAGCTACAGTAAAGAATTCTTCATTATGATTTTTAAAGAAAAACAACAAAGCCAGTATCTGGCCACCTATTGCCAAGTATACACTCTGCCTATTCCTTCTGCTTCTTTCTCTTCTGTTGTGGACATAATACCATTTCTTTTGTGTTTCAGGTTGGTTTTTTTTGTGTGGAACTGGGCTATAGAGCCCAAATCAACAAGTTGTAGGACTAGACCTAAATAGCAGCATAAACAAAGCCCTCTCAAACTATGAACTGAGAGTTTCATGTATTCATTAGGTGTTTTCCCTTCCCTGTATTTCTTGAAGATGTGGACTTAATTCAAGACAGCTGCCCTTACAAGCTTCCTGCTTCCCTGCTGTCTTACTTGTATCTTAATCTTGGTTTCACATCTCATACTTAAAATACATTTTCTAGTTTCCTGTCTTGTGTTATGGATGTAAGCTTGGGCTACCTCCATCTTTACCACTGAAATTTAATTGACCACTCTTCTGAAAAAAATCCAAGTTTTTGAAGGTTTGCATAGGATAATGAAAGCCCAAACTGGTAAATATTTCCATTGCTGTATCTTGCACAGCCATGTTGCAGCTAACCCTAACTCTAAAGGGGCTGCCTATAATATATAGGTTTCATTTTTCCCTTGCAAGGTACATCAAAGATGAAGGCAGGAACTACCACCTGTTCTCGTGGTTTTGCACTTTTTTTTTGGTGTGATTTTTTTTTTTTATCCCAACTAGACAAATCTCCAGTGATCTCAGCAGTCTCATTTGTACAGTATCACTGTACAGTGAGGAAGAAGTCCAACTTCCATATGGTATTTATCATCATATTTTTGAGGAGTTGTATTTATATGCTTGAGGTTACACAGAACTTTGTACAGATACCTTTTCAAGCCTGAGGCACTTGTTAGAACTGTACTTGCCTTGTCTTTTTTTGCCTACTAGCATTTCAGCTTTCATGTTAACTTAAAAAAAGACATAATTTGGCTTGTCAGCCAGTCTAGCAAACTGGGCGTAGGCAAGTGTCTGATATGTCAACAACATGCAGTCTTATTTAATAGAGAACTTAACGATCTTTCTTATTCTGTATTTTCAGGTATGTGAAATGAATTTTCAGCATTGTGCTTGCATGTGAATGTCCTCTGAAGGAAGGATAAGTGACAGCAATGAGTGAGAACTGCTGCCCTTGTCTGATAACTTCATTCCCCAAGATGCCCTCTGAACATAACCTTTGTGAACCCCTACAAGTATTTAACTGGCAATGTTGGTTTTGTTTCTCTTTTTTTATTTTGCAGCAGATGGAAGAAGATAACTTAAATGTTAGAGCTGTATTTTGCTTTAAAATATAGCTTGAATTTTAATTTAAAGTTGCTTTTATGCAAATATATTTGTAATTTTATATAGTTGAAAACTTTAATGCTTTTTTCCATTATAATATATTTTTGTATGCAAATAAATCCTGAACTGGAATCCAGATGTCTGGAAGCTTCCTATGAACATGCAAACTCTGAAACATAAGTACAAATTAAACTCTTATTGAAAACAACATGCTTTAAAATATCTCGATAATGGTGTATTTGCTGTTAGGCAAAGTTTGTTATGCTAGTTTGTCATTGCTTAAATAAGAGAACTTTGTACTATGTAAAATTAATACAATCAGGAGAATAAATTTGGTCAAACTGTTACTTCAGATGTGTGTTAATACAAATGAAATAACACCGACTTATTAGACATTTGAACAATAACACCTATTTTAAACCCTACGTAAAAGCTGGTTTTAAACTCAGACCATTTGACATGAAGCACTCACTAGTTGGGAGGTCAGACATTTAGGCCCATCAGTTTAAAGGTATGGAGGTCCTGTCCTACTGAGAAAATACTTGTGTCTGGATGTTTCTAACACCAGGCCCTTGGGCCTGGAACAGTCAACCACTCTGAAAAGACTTCCTGGCCATCAGTGTGGTGCTGAAAGAGGGAAGGTGAACCTGTATTTTTACAAGGAACCTGATTCTTTCCATATGCGTTAGGCACTGGGAATGTCATTATGTGAGCTCTCCTCCAGCTGCTGCAGGCATTACACCTGGCTCTGCTGTCTGAGCTGTTCTCTCCCGTCTGTTCAGACCAAGTGAGCTGTGGCTGGGCTGGTTTGAACTCCTGCTTAATTTTGGCCAAACCTGTTTCATGAGCAGTTGCTCGAGTGGTTCAGTTATTGTGCTCCCTTGATCTGTTGTCTTTGAGTGTGTCTGGAGTGTGTGTACCTGTGACACAGCTACCTGCCTAGGGGCCCTAAAAGACAGATTTGGACCTGCCTTCTGCAGCTTGGGGAAAGCCTACTGTGTATTTCCTAATAGGAACACCATAAGGATGGTGCAGATCCATCTCCCTGGTTTTTAGATTTCCTAGAAATTGACCAAAACATTTGGGTCATATTAAACACCATATGATTCTTTTTTTTCCCAGGTTTATTCATTGGTAAGAAAAAGAAATTCTGAACTGGGTACATTTTTATCGGTCTGAAACAGTCTTGAGGTTGTTGTGTGGGTTTTTTCCTTCTTTCAGGCAGAAGGGCAATGTGAAGTGGAGCAGTGTGTGGTGGAGTGTGTTCCTGAAGAGGAGACATTCCTTTCAGCATTTCCTACTGCAGATTCTGTTGGTAAATTGTCCTGTAGAATAGAAAGGGAGTAAAATGATTTAAGAGAGTAAAGTTTTATGCTTGCAGGAGGTTAATGTTCAGATCTGTGAAGGAAGTTGTTATGATTCAGGTCTGAGACAGTGATGTGCTTCTCCTTGCTCCGGGGCCTTCCTAGAGGCTCCTGCATCACAGGAACCCTGTTATTAGCAGTGTAAAATTCACTTCTACTACACTGTAAACATATAGGAGCAATTATTCCTTTTTGTTGCCTCTGTGAACTTGAGAGGGGAGTCTGCCCCTCCTCCCCAGTCACAGATGTGAAGGGATGTATTGCTGTGCAAAGTCAGCAAGGGGGTTCCTTTGGCTGGTGTAGGACTTCTGTTAAATGTAGAGACACCGTGCCATTCAGCAGGAGCTGAGGGCAGGGGAACCAGGACAGGAGAGACAACCTTGTGCTTCCCTTTTAAGAAACATCCTTAGCATAAGACATGTTTTTAAACCTGCTGGAATAGCAGCAGCAGCTTTGATCATTTTTCTGTATTTTAATGCTAGTTGATAGTGTGAACAAGGGGGTGGCCACTTCAAGTGATCATAAGGTGGTGGGAGATGGACAGCTATTTGCTCCTCTGTTCCTCAGGCTGGGTTGTTTGAGGCATGAGTTTTCCACTTTACTTCGCATGTTCAGTTGTTGCTTGATCCTGTGAATACTCTGTGCCTATAAACAGTATTTAAAGTCGGATGCCTCCCTTTATAGAGTGAAATCACCACATTAGTGCAGTGCTTTGGAATGGCAATACTTTGTCCTTACAGACACCCAATTTTGAAGATTTTTCCAGTATAAGCAAAGGTTTTAGTGAGGTGTGTTCCTCATTTTGTCTAACATCAGCAGTGATGGAGTTGGGGATTAAGTTACCATCTGTTTGGGTTTTTTAATCTTGTTTATGCATGAGCAGGTGGAGACTTGATTATACAGCAGATCTGGAGATGATCAGCTGCAAAATTTGGGAGTATCTTCTGTGGAGCTGTTTATCTGAATTCCCACCAGTATATGTTCAGTGCTGAATGTGTCAGAAGGAAGGCTCTAATGTAGGTGTCATTTCACTGGAGGATGCTTTATGACTTAAGTTCATAATCTGATTACATATGGCACTGAAAAATGCATTGCTGGAAAAAGTTCTGTCATGCTTCATCCCCAAGGAACATTGCTGGAAACTGCATAGTCCTTATGGGCCTGGCTGACTTTTTAATCCTTGTTTTGACCTCCCTCTCGTGCTGCAATGCTGAATTTGAATTCAGAAGAGTCTCAGCACTGTTGTGCCAACACCATGCCTCCAGAAATGGAAATGAGCAGCTTAGACTGAGCAGATGTATTGCCACAGCTTAACCTGTGTAAGGTGAGGTAAAACAATTACTTGCACGTGTGTTCTTTACCTCCTGCAAATTCAAGTTCAAACAGATTCGTTTAAACCTCCATCCCCGAGGCTTGAGCTACTGTATCTTATCTTGGGTTTGCTGTTGACTCTCTGTGTCCTTGGTGCACTGCCCAGGCTCAGCTGATACCATTATGCTTGGTAACCTTAATAAGAGAGAGAGACAAGACAGAGGAGGGTTGTTTTTTCCCTGGCTGCGTGTGTATCTGTAGCCCCTACTGAAGCACTGACAGCCAGGTGAGTTTTTGGGAGGGAGGTAAACAGTTGCATTGGCAGTGGTGGATCTCGGTTATACAAAAGGGCTCAACCGCTGCTGGCTCCCACGGCCCTTGTCCTGGTGCCTTCTCCCCTTCTTTGTTGCTGTTATAGGCTTTTTGGTACATGCTGGGCATGGAACTGATTTCCAGCAGCATTGCCTAATCTGAAGGGTCAAAGAGGGCAGTAGAATCCATGTTCAGAGCTTCACAGATTCATTTAAGCCTTGGTTTCAGTAGTGGGTGCTTGCAAAGAAAACCGACACGGAAAGTTTCTGCCTGCTAGGAAGCATTTGGAATTCACCAGCGGGAAAGGTCCACCCTGCAGGGGTCTCTACAGAGGATCTCTGGAGCTCATCTCAGATGGCTCAGGTGTACCCAGCTGACCATATGAGTGGTATTTGCACCACGCTGGAGCCCATCGTGGGAGATTTTATTTATCTGAAGGTGCCTAAATCTGAGGGGTGCTAGACATGACATCTGCTAGACTGTTGGAGAGAAACTTCCAACATTGCAATGTTTGGAAGCAAAGCCAATATGACTGCAGCAGTTCTTGAACTAAATCCAGCTCTGCATACTGACAGCATGAAATCCATATTCTCAATGGGGAAATCTCCTGTTTTCTATGTTCCTTGCTACATTACTGACTTTATTGCAGCCTGGCCGGCAGCTCTCTAAGTAACTTCACAATAATGTAAGATGATCCTGGCTGGTATACCTCATCAGTTTAGATTCTAAACTGCAAATCAGATCTGTAAACCAGATCTTTTCAAGGTTATTTTCTTTCTTAGAGGTTAAAAGAGCTATCAGTTAAATGCTGTAGATTGACCTGTGGGATAAAATAGGCCAGTCTTTACAAAGGCACCACAGGGCTTTGGTTGCTTTTGCTCTTTCACACCTATGTTTGGAAAGCTAAAATATTTATCAGTTTCGTTTTTAAAAGCTACAGACTGGAGGCCTGTGCCTCCATTCTCCCAAGGCATCAGAGCTCACTGTCTTCTCTGGGAGAACTGAGGATGCTTAAATGTGCTTCAAACCGGAGGTGAATGTTGCCTTCTCCATAGCTGATGGCTGTAACATCATTGCCATCCTTTGGTTCTGTCGGTAATGTATTTCAGATCATTAGTTTTAATTAAAACTGTTGCCCTTGTCTCAGACAGCACCCAATTAAAGTATTATAGCACATCTGTATTCTTCACATTTAAAAAAAAATCTTGCTACTGTATCAAATCAGGTCAGGACCAATTTAGCCTGAATTAAGCACTTAGGTAAACCACTGAGGTTAGGATGTTGCCCTTGACTCCTTCAATAGCCATTACAGGAAGGAGAGGGGGGCTGAATTATCCCTTAATGGTGGTCCTTTGCTACAGCAAATATCGTAAAACACGGCAGTTAAGCAGATTTTTCACTTGGTCTTCTTAATCCACTGACTAAAGAAAAGGGCAGGTGTCAAACCTGCCTACAAGTGGCCTTACAGTGTAAGAGCTGGTGAGGCTGGAAGAGCAGAGGCAGAAATACCCAGCTGAGCAGGGTTCCTGTGTTCGGGACTCTGCATCACATGGTGCAAGCACAGCAGCTTGCTTCAGCCCTGGGATTTGGGGCGCAGCACTGCTGGGCCAGGCAGGGCGGTGCTGGGACCACAGCCCAGGGACTAAACCCACGGGAACTCTGTGCTGTGAAGTAGTGTTGCCAGAACAAGCTGGAGGGGAAGTGCACTCCTCATCCTCACCACTGCCAGCACCCTGCCTGTTCATTCCCACCGTGTCAGGCAGGGTGGGAAGCTCCAGTCACCTCCTTGGGCAGGACCAAGGAAACAACGGCAAGATGGTGCTTGGGTGTCACGGTGCTGACCCCCAGGCCTGTGCCCTATGGCTTTCTGCACCCTCAGAGCACACTCTCCCTTGTCTTTTGCTGCTCTCCATGGGTACTCCCCGTCCTCAGCCCAGCTCCAGTCCCTTACCTGCCCATTCCATGCTCACAGTCAGGCCAGCCCTGCTGCGGTAGGAGGATATCTGGAGCCTTGGGGTTGGTTTGTTTTTTTTTTTTTTAAAAAGCATTCTAGGACAATGCCAGTGGCTATCTCAGCTGCAAGTAATTTCTAGGTTAATTATCTGTAATGTGTGGCTTAATGGCTGAGGACTGAATGGATGCCACTGAAGTCCGTGGAACAATTTGCAGGTGGGCTGGGATTTCAGCCTGTGTCAGTGTGTAGCTGAGCTGATGCGGCTCCCTCAGTGCTCCAGAAAGTCTTCAAACTGGGGTGTGTCAGCTTCCTTGTGCAACACAAACAGGAGTTTCCAAACACTATTTAAAACATCTCAGGAGACATTCAGCCTAGTATCTGGGTTAAAATTGAGTGAATGATTGTGCTGTCCCCTGGTTTTTCTCCATCTCTCTGAGGAGCAGAGTGATTCATAAGGGTGGATGGGACTTGTGACTGTTCCCCCCATGGGATTTGGCAACAGGGTGGTGCTAAGAGCTTATACCTACAAATACTTCACACTTTCAAGCTGTGACTTCAGTGGGCTCTCAAGCAACATTAAACTCTGATGTTGGCAATCCATCTCCATAGTCTGGTTCTCAAGGCTGTGTACAGTTTAGTAGTTTTATGCTCTTGGAAAACTGATTTATAAGCAGCAGCTTTATGTTTGTTTATGTGTAAAGTTTATGATGTGAAACAAAATACGTGTTTTTCTCAGAGGCCAAACAGAACAGCTCAGCTCTCAGTCTCCAAACAGCATCCCAGATAATTTATTTTGTTGACAGCTGGTACAATGTACTGCTAATACAACAGTAGTTGCTACACATTAGCAGCCATACATCAGCTGCCTCAAAGCACTTCAGCATGCTCCAATAAATAAATTCCACTATAGCTCAGGGCAGATCTCTCCAGCATGCAGCAGCCCCAGTTTGGAGGGAGAGGTGAAAGTTTGGTGCTTGGCCAGAGGAGTCTGGCTGTGTCCATCAGTGATCCAAAGCCTGCATTAATGCTGAGTTTAGGATTAGGGCTTCTTGCTCACAGCACTTCATCTTTAAATAATCTTGTAGGAAATGTCATGCCATAGCAAGTGTGTCTGACATTCCTGCGCCCTTGTTGAACGAAATTAAGAGAACCAACTTGGTGGTTTTTCCTGAGCTTGCTGCTGCCTAACTCTGGCCCAGATGATTGCAGAGGAAAGTTACAGAGTTTCCAGAAACTTGTCTGAAATCCATTAGTATCCTTGTTTAGTGTTCTCAGTAATGCATTTCGTCAGGGACCGTGTGTTTCTTTACACCTCCACAGACCATGAAGGTATAAAGGAACACATGATCCCTGACAAAATGCATTACTGAAATGCACCTCCACCAGTTGGGAAGGTACTTCTTAACACAAAATACTTCCCATAAACTGTTCTCTTCTGTCTACATTTTTTTGTGACTAGCAAAACCCCTCCTTTTAGTGCTCCCTTCTCAAATTAGACCGAAAGATGGGCATCACAGCCTGTCCAACTGCTGGTCCATCCACAGAAAGGCAAAATTAAAGAAGAGAGACAGTTAGAGGTTGCAGATTTCTTTTCCTCCTTCATCTTCTTTTGTGGCTCAAAATTCACATGGTCTTCTCTGGGCTGTGAGAGGTGTGAACCCCTTGCATGTAACCTCATGGGTAGAAAGCAGTCAGAGCCAGAGCTGAGCTGAGACCCTGCTCATCTCTCCAGGTTTCTAAATCTCCTGCATCCCAGCTGGCGCCATCCCCCTGAGTTGTGGAGCCATAGGAAAAGTGTAGAAGCATTTAGACTGTTGTTTCCTGGACTCTGGCCTTCCCCAGCATCATCAGTGCCTTGTTGTGCATCAAGGGGCAGCAGCTCCCTCATCACCTCCTTTCTCGGTGGCCAAATGGGGCTGTGGTGTGGCTCTGCTTCTGTCCCCCTCTGGCCTGCCTGGCTCAGCTGCAGCCTTGCAGATGCCTTGGCTGTGCTAGAGCAGCAGCAAACACTGGAACACAGTTCATTGGAATGTCACACCTGTTTTGGTTTTTTTTTTAATTTTCTTTTCTTTGTGATTAAATGGTTCAACTTCAGAGGATGGGCCCTGGTGTATGTGTCACTTTACTTATGCCTATCAGGGATAGGAGATGGAGGGTAAGGGTAAGCTCCCAAACAATGGGCAATCTGGATTGAAAAACAATTAAATATTAAAATGTCAGATCTGTTTTAGTGTTTCTTTAATATGACGCATCCATAATGGCTCACATTAATTTCCAGAATCTATGGACTCATGTTTAAGATTAAAACAAGCTTTTCTCACAGTGATGGCTGGACCATCTGCCACTCTTCCCTATTCCTCATGACTGAGTGGTTAAAGAAGAAGGAGCCATTCAGCATCTGCCAATTGTGCTTTTCCAGTGACCTTTCAAAAAACTGACTTCTTTTTGACTAAAAATAAATTTTACATTACCAAGCCAATGAGGCGGACTTCCCTATGTATTTTGAATAACATCGTTGTTTTGAAATGTCTCTTGGCTCCTATGTAACAAAAGCCTGATGTTAAAAAAAAAGGTGGTTTAAATTGATTATTGGCTGATATTCAAGATACAATAAGACAGTTGAGCCTCTGTGCTATCCTGTGACATGCTGTTGTTAGCACCTCATGAAATGAAGGGAAGGGAGAGTAAAAACACCCAAACATTTCTGGAAACCTTCTTTGAGCTACTTTTTTTATTCAGGAATTTTTACTTTCAGAGCACCTCTGTTGCAGACTATTTCCCTGTAATGATGTGTCTAGACTTTGATGGAAAAATTTTCAGGCAGCTCTAATTTCTCAGTCTTCTTTTCCCTTTCCATCCAGGGGTAAGCAGTTGGTGTGGTGATGATGATGTCCAAAATGGGAAACAGACTCTGAGCTGAGCCAGTTCCTCGAGGAAAGCCTTTCCTTTTAGGGTTTGACGTGCACAGATATGCACAGATATGCATGTACATAAAAGCCTGGCCTGAAGTAGGATGGTATTGGTCCTCGAAAGAAGAACTTGGTAGCAGAGGTGAAGTTGCAGAAGCAGGGAAAAGGCAAGGTAGGATTTTGAGGGTGCCAGGCTGTGATGATTTGCTTTCTCAATTTCTGGCACACAACAGAGTTAGCTCTCTGAAGAGATTTCAGAGGCAGAGTTACATGAGCTGGTGTGTCTGCATGCAGTACCATGCTAACAGACTGGAAACTGGGATCCCAAAAGTGCAATTCCTGCTTTATATCTGTACATAAAAATGCATTTGCAGTATGTGTCTGTTAAATCACTGATATAATTTCAGATGTTTCCTCTACAAGTTACAGACCATTTCTTAAAGCCAGCCCAGTTCTGTTGTATCTTTTGAAAGTTATAAACACCTTCAAGATAAATAAATTTTCCTGGCTTTTGTGAGAACCAAATGGCAGGAAAATTCCAGCCTTGCAAATGTAGATTTTTTTATCAAGAAGCAACACTACTACATGGTAGCCATGTGTGGTTGCAAACTGACTGTGCTAAAGGGAGAAGGCAAGAAAAGTGACCTCTCTCAGCTTTGCTCAGTTAAGGGCTCAGCGTCTCATTTTCCTATTCTTTGGCTTTTCTCCAATTCCTGTGTTTTTGAACTCTTATTTTCCCCCATCATCAGACTGATATCATAGGGATTTGCTTGGAAACTGATGCCCTCAGCTCATCTCAGTGCCAGAATTACAACACTCTTGTTCCTAATGGAAAAAAAGATGTAAAATCTCCAGACAGCCCCAGTTCATGTGGTGAGTGATTTGCTAGCCTGTACTCAGAGCCTAGTGTGAAGCCTCCATCTAATTTCATGAAACCAGACGAGAAATAGAAAAAAAGAATGTTAATGTGTGCATGTGTAAGTGTTAACCAGGTCAGTGTTTCTCTGCTGCCCCATGAGGCCTTGCCTCTGTCACCTTGGCTGTGTGAAGAAAAGTCTCCAAGACACTGGGTTTTCCCCAAAGGGAGCAAAAACACTGTTGTTTTGGGGCCCTACAGTGACCCTGTGTTGTGTCAAGCTCCCCGGAGACACAAGCAAGTACCAGTAATGGTCTCTAAGTTTTGCCGAAGTTGTTTGGTACAGTATCCAGTCCTTTTGGGGGTTAGCTTGTTGGTTTAAAGGAATGTTGACCCCGAATTCTATTGTCTGAAGTGAACCATTCCTCCTCCATCTAGCGGCAGGTGAAGGGAGGTTCAGGAGATGGTAGGACTGGTAGAATGAAACCCCCCTGAAAGCCTCATGCCCTCTGGCTTGGGTACCCTCATTTGGAACCATCAAAGGAGGGCTGACAGAAATGGATCCTGAATCATGTTCAGATATGCCAGATGGATGGATTATAGCGTTAATGTCATTCATCCAGAGGGAAGAAGCTGATGGACAGGCCATGTATGTCTTGGCCCTTTTAGCATATTTACTTCCTTGCCAAAGCTTTGGGGAAAATAAACTCTTTTAATGGAAGCTTGCCCAAACAACACCCAAACACTGACACAAGACTCTGCATGGCAAGTTTGAATCTACCTGGCTTATTGGCTAACTGCTTCAGGAACCAAGCTGCAGTGCAAGCTGTGAACAAGTCGTAGTGTGACGCTCCCCCCGATGCAATGCGAAGCAGCCGATGCAGGAATGTGCACTAGAGAGCCAGCTCAATAGAAATCAAGACCTACTTTAGCATCAAATTATGTATTCTCAGCTTTTAGAGGCTTGGCTTCAGGCCGTTTTTTCATATTTAGCTCACTCTGTGCTTTAACTGGAGCTGAGAAAGTTGCTGACTCCGTCCCGTGAAACCTCAGCCGCCCGGACGAGGAGCTGACCTGACTCGCTGCCAGCGTCATGCTCAGACCTACTGCCTGAGCTCCTGTGCCTGACCCCGAGTGAGAGCCTCTCCCCGTCTGCAAGCCAGACTAACCCAAGTTCCTACCAGTTCCAGGAAAATTGCACTGGCTTGAAATAATGGGCTTGACATGGGTCGTTTTCCTGGGTGCCTAAGCTTGAGCAGATGGTTTTTCCTCCTATGTGCACACAGGTGTTCTGTCTTCAGAAAACATGCAGAAACAGGAGATCCCATTTATGGTTTTTTGTTAAGCTTCCAACCTTGAGTGGTACGAGTTGCTTCAGTGAAAGGAAATAGAGAGTTTTCAGGTGTGTATGGGCAGGAATCCTGCCTTGTCCTTGGGGATGCTAAAGTTGCCCAATATCTGGGGCTTTTTGACTGTTGGGTGTGCAGGAGCTGTGGGAAGGAGCAGTGGGTGGATGTCTGCAAGTCACTCCTTGCCTCTATCCTGACGTGAAGGGAGTTGCTGAGGAGCATGTGCTCCTCTTGCAGCTGCTGAGATCCACCCCCAGATCCATCAGCATGCACAGCAAAAAGGTCTCCTTCCAGATGTGTCAAAATTAGGGACAGGAATATAGTATTTATTTAAATACTATGTTTAGGTGCTTTCTGGCTCTCTTTGGAGACATCCTCTCTGCCCTCGATTCATTTTCTCCTCTCCTGCCTCGCATGCTTCCCCCTTGCTGCCCCCAGCACCCCCCTCTCCTCCCTTCCCTGATGAGTTACTCCTGCTCCAGGAATTGGGGCTGGCAGGCTCTTCTGTGGCTGGAGGGATTGGCCTTGACAGCTGCACAAGAGCCGGGGTGGTGCAATTTGGGTGCCCTCCAGGCCCCTGACTCACTGCAGGGGGGCAACCACATCCCTCCTGGGGAGCTGAACTCACCCAGTTTGAACTCCAGGCCTCTTTCCACCTCTTTCCCATCCACTTTTGTGTTTTAGGATTCAGAGAGGAGGAAGGGCTCTCTGAAAGAGACCTGGGCTGCAGATGGATATCGCCACTCCCCTGCATGGCATTTGCCACCTGCTCTGCTTGGGAAAGGCAATGTGGATATTTTTCTGTGCCTGGTCATCTGAGTGGTGTTGCTTTGGCACGACTCAGCAGTGACTGACTTTGCCCAAAATAAAGATTCCTTGCAAGCATGAATCTCTCTTCCAGAAGAATGTGACTCACTGGAGGTTTGCCTCCACCCTCTTTGGTGCAGTCCACAGCTCTGATTCCCTTTGGAGGCTTTTTTGGGTTTATTTCACCCCAAAACACAGGTTGACTTTGAGAAGTGCATTTGTGTATCCTGGGCCAAATTCTGCTCCCATGCTCAGGTGCCTGCAGGCCACATCCAAGTTCTCCATTCTGTATTGAGCTCACATGTCTGACAGGGGTTAAAAGGCACTGTCACAGGCATTTACTCTGATTTTCTGTGCTTAGCATACATCTCAGGGTTTCCTCCAGTGTTCTGCTCCAAGCCCTCAGTCTGTGGCTGGTGGGGGCCACGGTTCTGTGTCCAAGATCTGAGGTGGAGACCTGTCTCTGTGACTGAATATTGGCAGCAGCTGATCATAAAAGCTTTCCAGTGCATCGGAAGGCTTCCAAGGGAACTCCAGCTGACTCCACCTGGTCATCTCCCATGTACAACATACAGGGGATCTAAAACTGTAGCTTATTTTGCTATCCCTGTTTCTGCATACTTGTTTGACTTTAAGTAATTGCATCTCATTTAATTGTGTTTTTCTGGATAGTTATTTGATAATTAATTTATGGCATACCTTGCTGCCTTTGCTGAGCTTTTCATGCTGTTTCCCCTCATTTTTATCTTCTGATGCTCACTCTCCAGGGACCTGTGCTTCTGCCTGAATAACATGCTAACCTTGGACACTAGATGCTTGTTCTTTTACCTCAAGGTCCCAAATCACCTCTGGCAAAAGGTGACATTGTCTTAAAACCTCTGACTCCAATATAAATGATGTTCTGGACTTAGAAACATGAGGCTGCCTGCAGATTTGGCCCCAGGCTTCTCCTCTCCCCTGTTTGTGACCAGAAATGATCTAGTACCTTCTCCAGCCCCTTCATTAGCTGTCTTGGACTTCAATGCATCAGAAAAGGAGGAAAAAAAGCTCTCCAGACCATTCCAGCAGCCCAGCTATAAAATGTTCCAGCCAGAACCAATTTGTATTGATTTAGCAAAAGTTTTGAAAGGCTTAGAAACTGCTGGTCCAAGGCTTGCCCCTCTATGCTAAGGAGACTCATGCAACTAGGAGCCTTTGAGGACGTGCCCAGCAAAGAAGGTGCAAACACTTTATGGTGAATATTATGAAATCTGAAGAGTATTTTAAAAGGACATTTAAATATTTAATAATGACAGAGTGGCTCAAAGAATTGCCCGGGGAATAGCTCCCAGTCCCACTGCTGAAGTGCTGTTTGCTAAGAAAGGTCAAATAGCAAACTGCTGAGGACACACATACTGAGCCAAAAGTCATGTTCTCTTTCAGGATGGTGTATCTGATCTGCTCAGGTCAAACAGTCACCCATGTTTTTGTCTGCCTTGCTCAGACAAGAACATTTTAGGAAGCTAAAGCTAAAGCTATGACAAGTATTCAAAACACATCAAGGAGACTCCAAACTGTCTCAAACCTGATTTCAGGGCAGACATCAGAAATTATCACAGCATTTTAATCCTTTGCTTGACTTGTGCCATATTTCAAAAACTTTTCCTGAAACCAGAAGGGCTGGAAGCTTTGCTTAAAAAGAAGGAGGAAATTTCACCTAATGTAATCTCCAAGCAGACCTCTGAATAAAAAGTGAGGGCTCCAAAATCAGTAAGTTTGAGCTCAGAAGTGGAAAAAAAGTGTTTCTTCAGTTATAACCAAGTTAAGCATGGTGGCTCTGACTTTGCCAGGTGTTCTGTGTTCTGTCTTTCTTGGTGTTGACTATCTAGACAGGTTTCATTCTGAAATGCTGTAGGAAATTCTCAGTTTGCTCTCTTTCAGCCTGACATTTAAGGAACTGGACAGTAAGTAATTCTGGACTCCAAATAAGCCTTTGATTTCACCCTAGGCTTCTCAAGCAGATGTTGCGACAGGTATGTAGGTCCATGGTAAGCAATGGCAGTCATACAGGTATTTCCAGCTATTTTTGCAGCCCCTTTGTAGCTCTTCCACAGCATTATGAGCTAATTCTCACCTTCCCCTCAAGTATTCCCCAGTGATGAGACACTAATTTTGGATTCATGATTTAGATCAGATAACAAGAAGAAATTATTCACTATGAGGGTGGTGAGGCACTGGAACAGGTTGCCCAGAGAAGCTGTGAATGCCCCATTCCTGGTAGTGTTCAAGGCCAGGTTGGATGGGGCTTTAAGCAACTTGGTCTAGTGGCAAGTGTCCCTGCCTGTGGCAGGGAGCTGGTCTCTTCCAACTCAAAATCTTCTGTGGTTCTATGCTGCTGTGGTTCACAGGCAGCCCCTTCTTGCATTCACCATAAGTACAAACCAAGGCCTCTCACAAGCTTCCCAGAAGGTCAGGAGCTGCACTGTCATCTCACATGAGCCCTTAGATCTATTAATCTGTTAAGTAGGCTTCACAGCTTTTTCCAAGCTCAGAAATGTACAATGACCTTCTGTGAGTCCTGCCCTGTGCATTCCTTGGTGGTGTTACCATTGCCTCGATGAAGTGCTTTGCCAGAGGCAAGGTTCTTGTCCACCTGCAAAGGCAGAAGCTGAAAAAGCTCTTGGTGGGAAGAGAGTATTGGGGAAGGGGGGGAAAGAATCCAATGAAGGAAGACTTGGTGGTAAAATTATTATTTTTTTTACAGGCAGGAGCAGCTGACAAATCAATCCCGTCTGTGCTTTTTGTGTGGCATTGCAAAATTAGAAAGTTGTTTTTCAATGGACATGAAACTGCTGAAGAATAGAAACTGAAGTGCTGTAAATAGTGCTGGGCTCTTTGCAGCCACAAAGAGGAGACTGTTCTGCTGGGAGATGCCAGGCCCGGGAACACGGGTTTCCTTTGTCCGTGCGTCATTATGCAGCAGCTGGCGTGCGCTGAGCACGACTCCCAGATCTGCTTGTGCTGCTAACTCAGGACAAAGAAGAGACAGTGGCTGCCTGGGAGGGGTGGCCAAGAGACTTCTAAGTCCTTCAACCCACCTGGCTCAATGGGGCAATGGTCTTCTATGGATACATGTGGTAGGGTAAAGAACCGGTTTGCAAGTAAAATTTGCTCAAATTATCTGAGATAATTGTTTCTGTTTTGTCTTAGGAGGGATAAAGAAATCCCAGTTCTTTCTTTTAGGAGATACAGCTTAGGCTCCAATGTCCTTGTCACCAATGCCAGTGGGTTTTGCATTGGGGATGGTGGCAGCTGACATAAGCACCCCCATGGGTCATCAATGACTCCTGAAAACAGCATTCCAGTGCCCTGTTTGAGATCTTTGGCTTAAAATGCAGCTGAGAAAGCAACAGGCACTGATGGGGTTGGTCCTGAACCTGGCTGAAACCTCTCTGTGGATATACCCCAAGGGCAAATCAAGGGGTACTTTGACTGGATGCAACTCTCCAAAAGCGTTACCTAATAAGAGATGGTTGAACGGAGCCCAAACACACCAGACAGCTGTAGAAGCCCATTATGTTTTGTCTGGTGCAAATGTATGTCTTTGGGGAATTTAGACCCCATCCTACATCCCTGTCTGATTTCTGGATGGATGGTGTCTCGACTTGAAACTTGGAGCTATTTTCTTCCACCAGTTGTCCATGGCTATGCCTCAGCTTTACCCAGCCCCTACTCGGCTTTCCGTGTTGAAAGCAAGTATGGTCATTAAATCCCACTGACCTTCAAAAGAGCCCCAAATGAAACCCTAACAATGTTTTTAATAAAGGTACTGGCTCTGAAGGGTTTTGTCTCATGTACCTCATGCCAGATAATGGCACAAGAGATGCTTGTAAACGGGAACTTTATTAAACTTTATTAAAGGAGTCACAGAAGCAAGGACTGCACCTTTCAGCCTTGCCATGGTAGAACCACTGCAATAAAGCTTAGTTATTAAACCAAGCTATGGAAAGCAGGTTTAAACACTCTCAGTGATTTTATCACATGTGTAGGCATGGAAACATTTTCTTAACTAATGAACACATGGTGAAGTCGTTAATTGATTGTAGGTGCCTGAGAGCCTCCGTGCATTGCACTGATTAATTGCCTGCTCAGCTTTTAGTCTGTCAACGGGTGCAGGAATGAGTGCCCCGTGGAGTTAAGCCTGAGGACAGACAACCACCAAACAAGAGGGTTAGGCACAGTTCCACCAAGGAACAGTAGCCAAGGTCTGGGGGAAAAACCTGCCAAGATCATCAGCTGAAGTAAGTAACTCAAGAAGGAGCTGGGCAGGTTTCCAGAGCTGCAGAGTATGAGGTAAAGCCATTAACGGGATTTTTGGTTTTAAAGATAATGAGGGATTGGTTAGTGATTGGGATTTCCTGGACTCCTGAGGCTTAGGAAATACTAGAAACACGGATGTGGAAGGCTGGCCTTGGGGAAGTGGGCTCAGGGGCTGCTCTGTGCCAAGAACCAGCCTCCCCTGGCCCAGTGCCCTGCAGAAGGAGGTGCCTGGCAGGATCCGTGTCGCGTTGGCGTTCCCAAAGCCAAGGGAAGGGTGACCTGCCCCATTTGGCCTGGCACTTGACAGCCATGGGGCAGCAGCTGGTGGTCTGCACCCAGAGGAGGATGGAGTTACCTCCAAGGCAGGGGGTCTTTCAGCTATTTTTATTATATTCCTCCTTCTTCCAGTTGTTTGGACAAAGGAGCTTGTACTTTTCAGGGACCAAACTCACAAACCCAGACAGTGACCACAAGAGCACAATGGGGTGTCTGCTTACAAATTGAATGTTCTGGGGGTTTAATGCCAAACTCTGTCCTTGCATTTGGAGACGCTGTAGAGAATTTTTTTCACTGTAAGAGTTTTCTGACAGTGTTGTGGTGAAAAGAAGGAGGATTGCATAAAAATGAATTGACCGCTGACTGTGGGTTCTAAGTCCAAGCAGAAATGGTCACTGTGTGCTGGCACCTTGCTGAACAGCCAGCTTGGATGATGACGGATTAGCCATTTTATTGAGCTTCTTACTTGTCTGTGCCCTTAGGTTCCTCCTGTGCTGGGGGCTGGAGCTGACTTTCTCAGATCCTACCCAGAGGTCTGCCATCCTGCTGCCCTTTGGAGGCTGGTGGCCCCTGAGTCTGGGAGCCAACATGTTTGCCATGCCCACTAGGAGAGGGAAGAGAGCCCCCAGAATCCTCTGATTGCTCTCTTCTTATGTTTTTTTTTAAATATGTGTGAGATACAAATAGCATAAATTAACAAAGCCCATCAGCCTAAATGAAGAGAGTTATCTTTAGGTGGGCCTGCACGACGGAGATGGACTTTTCCTAAAGCACTTTGTTGAAATTAGACTGTGTCAAACCTGGCACAAACATGTACCATTGCCTCTGGCTGCACACGGGTTAATGTCATAGGATGTCTCGTGGTGTTAATTTTTTTCCATAAGCAAATGATCATTGCAAAACTCTTGGCATGCTTTGCAGTAATCACCAACAGATCAAATACATATTAATAAAACAAATAGCTTTCCAGAAAAGGGTTAAACCACACTACCAGCTGTGTCTTCACAAGCACCACAGCATCTGAGCTGCAAAAGTCATGTTCGAACCCCAACCATGCCTAATGGAACAAGTGACTTTTATGCCTATGCACAGAATTTCTCTCTGCCTCCCTGAGGAGTTTGCTTCATCTTGGCATTTTCGAGTGCTAACCAAGGCTCCATGGCAGATGGATACTTGGGAGTTTCAGTTACTAGAAAGGGATACTCAAATACTTAAATATTTGTATGCATTAGCCCTTGTTAAATTAAAACTGTTTTAATCATGGGTTTGTTGCAAGAATCTTAATTCCTGTCTTGACCTAATGTAATCCTGAGCCATAATACTTTAATGCTGAGAAAGCCTCTGCCTGCTCCATTTTCCCCCCACCCTTTCCTGTAGGAGGCATGCCTACCTTACAGGGGCTTGGGAGCACACTGGCATATCCTCCCTGGTGTGGACAAGGCTGGCTGATTAGCACCCACATGAAAATATCCCAAATGAAAAGGTTAAAACCAGCAAATTCTTCCCACCTGCAGTGATCCTGCTGAAGCAGATGAGAAATAGGAAGGAATGGTGTATGATGGGAGCTGTTACCCTAAGGCAGTGGAGGACAAGGTTAGCGGCTACATCGCTCGCTGGGTACATGTTGGAAAGCCAGCAGCAGCCTGGAGGGAACCGGAGATTCACGCCTGGTGACCGGTCTCTTATAGTTTGGGTCCAGATCCACCCGAAACTCTGGAGATTAAAAAAAACTTAAGGACTGAACAAATAATGCTTACCTAGTTTGGGACAAAGTGTGAAACTTGAGTGATTCAAACGGGGTTGGTTAGGGGTTTTTTTTTTTAAACCGTGAAGTGTTGAATTCCTGTTTTGAGGAAAAATGACTAAACTTTGACCTTCACTGCCTTGCCAGTCCGAGTTTCCCACATTCACACACATGCTTTTCCTAGAAGAAGTCATCCAGAGGAACAACGTGCCTTTTGTTAGGAGCAGCCGGCTGAGTTAAATAATGCTGCTTTCAGACCCCTCCACGGCACGCAAAGAGCTCGGTGCCCTTTTGGTTTGCTGTCTCCCATTATCTCAAGTTAGGCTGGGCTTTGCAGGCTGTGAGCTGACAGACAGGAGGCCTCAAGCCCTCTGAAGAGGTATGTTTGTTTTCTGAAGCGTGCACTGAGCAGGTCTCAGCTGAGAGCCCAGGGAGATGCTGCCCTGCAAAGCCTGGGCCTCCAAAGGGTGGCTGGGGAAGAGCTGCTGGGTGGGATGAGGAGACGCCAAGTCTGGAGTCTGACACCTACTCAGAGCCACTCTCCACAGCAATCGAGAGGAACAGAGATAGAAAAGAGCTCTTTTTAGATACTCTTCTGTCTCAATCAAACTGGGCACACTTATTCTTGGCCATTTGCTTTTGTTTGTCTCAGCTTGGCTTTGACTTGTTTCCTGCCTCTTTCTAGCCAGCCCTCTCGCATCTATTTCTGCTCTCATTTATTTTAGAAAAATAACTTCTCTTCATCATTTTTGGTGGTGGTGGTGGTGAAAGGAAGGATCTTT
Organism: Eulacestoma nigropectus; assembly: GCA_013397775.1. Taxonomy (NCBI): domain Eukaryota; kingdom Metazoa; phylum Chordata; class Aves; order Passeriformes; genus Eulacestoma; species Eulacestoma nigropectus. The sequence goes on along the minus strand of VZTE01003324.1, from coordinate 2,352,038 downwards.
TCACTCTTTGTTTTTACAGAGAATCATTGCTGCTTCCTTTTTTTTTTCACCCTGCAAATGAGGCACACTAATGAGGGCGCACACCAGTGCTCGAGAAGTAGGAAGCTTTTAAAACCCCCACACTGGCTCCCATTTGTGTAACGGATTTAGTGGCAGGTGTGCCATGCGGAGGGTGCAAACAACGCCTCAAAAGGCTCACGTGGCAGTTCTCTGCAAGGGTCATGCGCAGGTGTCAGTGCAGCGACCTGCTGCAGATGCTTGGTGTATGTTATAGTGTCTTGCTTTAGCAAATCACCTGTGCAATCTTTTAGCCAAACCATCTGGATGAGGCTGAGAAAGGAGTGCAAGGTCTCATGGAGGGGACTTGCACGTGCCAGTGGGTGAGATTTAACTTGTGTTCAGTGGCTGTGCATCTGCCTGTCACTCCTGAGATACCCCTTAGGAGCTGCACTAGAGAGGAAGGCCGATTAAAAAAAGATAAAGGCTAATACGTTGTGAGCTGCTTTTGACCAAGCACCAAGCAAAGGATCTTTCAGCTGCTTTGTAAATCATTCAGATGCATTTATGGAAATGTTTTGCTTATATTTTGTGATTTCAAGTACTGGATTAACACTCTCAGATGCTAATTTTAAATGATATTTTGGCCTTTGTCACTGTCTAGTTCTAACTGAATGATTTCTCTATGATATGCATGTGGATAAAAACTCATAGATGATGAATTAAAAAGCAGAGGAGAAAGGACACTGTGTTTCCATTGCATTACAAACTTCTTAATGACTTCAGAGCTTTAATACCACGTGATTAAAGCTTTAATAAAAGAATCCATACTTCTCTGCACCCAGTGCACAAGCAGCATTAATGCTGGCCTGTGTTTGGGTATGGATGCTGCAGTTCAGGGCTTGGCTCCTGAGTGTTGGGGTGTGGGGCTTCTGCTGTGTTAATCCAGATCTTGTGTATTTTAAGACCTTCTGCTTCCAACCTGTCCTGCCTGCAAAAGACCAGACCCTACAGAGGCTCCTGGATCTGACAGTACTATTTGCAGCAGAGAGAGGGGTGCTTTGAGGGGATGATGAGATTTTTTTTTCTCAGCTGGCACTAAAGGAGAGGAGAGCTTTGGGTTCTTAAACACACTGTAACACAGAGGGAAACCTGCTGTTTCATGGGCATGGAGACCTTCTTGAGTAAAATGGTGATTGAGGGGACTTAAAAATGTAAGAGTGAGGGAGAATAAGGCAACTTTAAAAAATTTTTCAGTGGCACTTTCAGTGACTGCCCCACTTCACTGCTCCATCAGTCCATGCCTGTTCAGTGCTCAGCTGCAACCTTTGCAGAGAGTTTTTGGAATCACAGCAGGAGCAGGAAACAATCTCTGTCCTCTTCAAAAGAGAAGATAGCAGAGGAGAAGTCAGTGATGACAGGGGGAGCAGCTGCAGCGTGGCAGACCCTGTGTACCAGGTCAGCATAGCCCTGGGCGAGCACAAGCTCCACTGTTCGCTCTTCCTAATACGACCGCTGCCCTCAGATACCAAGCTGACAGCCAGTTTAGAACATCTCCTCACTAGAGGCTTGCTTGCTAGTCTGTGCCTGCCTGCTCAGCCCTTGTCCCATGAAATCTGTGCTTAAACATAAATATGGTCCTTCTCCAGGGTCTTAATAGCAAACGTATTGATGAATGTGAGGTCCCTTTTCCTCTCGCATCTGGCTCGCTCTCTGGGAACTGTGCCACACTGAAAGTGGGTCATGTCAGGACACTGAGGGAGTGAGGAGGACTATGGCAGCTGTATCACTATTCTGATTTGCTGTTTTGGACACATGATATGACTTCTTTTTGAAGGGATGCAGTGAGGTACTCAGTCCTCAGTACAGTACAGCAGAGAATGAGGGCAGAGTTTCTGTGTTCCCTGTTCACGCTCCTGAGGAATTCCAAGGGGGCTGGGGACAGCAGGGAGTGGGGGAGACCTGCAGAGCAATTTCAGATAATTCTGATGGAAAAAAATATATGGTCATTTTGGTGCATCAAAATTCTGCCACACTTTCTGCTGTTGAATGCAGCACTCAAGGGAAGCATCCTTGCTTCTAACAAAATGCATTTCTTTAAAAACCTCAAACTTATTTAAAATTATCAATTTGGAAACCAAAGTAGGTGACCTTGCAGATGTTGAACCAATCCAAGCTAAAATGCAGATGTTGGTGCAGATGGCACGGAGCTTGATTTAGTCATGATGACAGCAAAAATATGTGGGACACCATTCCTCAAATGACCCTTCAGTCTAACACATTTTCCTAACCACGAATGTTATTTGTGGACTTTTTCCAGAGCAGTCTGCATATAATATTGCCATCTTACTCAGCCTGAGTAAGAGAAGTTCATATAAAATATTCATTTAATGATTTGAACTGAAAAGGCTGTTGCTAAGAATGGGCTTTGTATCAAGTCCTGGTATAAAAAGAACTTTTTTTCCTTCATATTTGTGAGATGTGTTTAGTTTATAGGTGCTTAGTGAATATTTCCACCCTCTGTAAGAGGTTCCAGGGACTAGTAAATTTTGGCTTGTGCTAGAATTAACTTGAACGTTATTTAAAAAGAAAGAAAGCTCATGCAATTTGTATGCAGGGAACAGAGATGTTGTATTCTAGTCCCCATGCCACTGTTCCATGAGATTAACAAGCCTCAATTCATTCTGAGCACGTGCCTGGGAAGTTTATTTGATGCCTGTTGCTGATGAGGAGGTTTAAGCACAAGAGCTGAAGGGCTGAAGTGTGAGGCTCAGCCCTCACGGCTCTGATGTGGTGCCGACTTTGGCAACTGAGCTCCATCTCTGAGCCTGCCCGTGCTGAGGCAGGGTGGGTTTGTGCTGCTTGGTCCCCTCAGTGGGGATTGGCCCTGCCATGGCAGCACCTCACTGCTGCTCCGTGAGCCAAATGTGCCTCCCCTGACCACCCTCTCCTGGCCTGGCGTTGGCGTTTGCACTGGGGGTAATTTCACTGCTGCGGCTGTGCCTGGTAGATCTTTCTGGCTACTTCATCTGCTTTTCTCACCTCCATCCTGATTGTGCCTGCTTTGATTCTCAAGTCAAGCCAGTTCAGAAAGCTGAGCAGGTTTAAAATGAGGTATTTGTCCTTTTTTCTCCTGCTTGCTCTCTTTCCTTATGTTTCTTTTGGAACTGAGGGAACTCTGGTGCCAGATTACACCCAGCTGGTAGGGATCCACAGCCTCAGGCAACCAGGGTCTGGGTCTAGTTTCCAGCCCTACCTGGATTTGCACAGCTCAGACTGTCCAAAGAAAAACTGTATGTGATGGCTAGAAAAACTGAGGTCAATATCTGAGATTTTTTTTTTTTTTACATTTCCAGCTCTCAGTATATTTACTGCAATGAGGTTTTTCTTGACTAGGGTCACACTACAAGTGTAGTAGTAGATCTGTGTTCTGATACACAGAATTTTTCTGCATGCATTTCTGAACACCAGATGTTCAGACTAAGGATGTTGTGAGTAATGTTAAAGGTATCCGTTTTTTAAAAATAGATTTTCATATGCTTAATTGTCCTGTCAAAAAGCGGAGAATAGATGGTCACGAAAATGAAGTTATTAAAATTTTATAATTTTGTCCTTGTCTTTGAAAAAAAACCACCATCTCCTCCATCCTGAAGAATGTCGAATCTCTTCTGCAATCTTCCCACATACACTTATTTCCCAGAAAATGTAGTTGACTTTAAAACATTTTATTCCGTGACAATGCTGTTCACATTGACACAGCAATCTCAAAACCAAAACCACTTCTGAATTAGGCAATTCGTTACCTGTCTATTCTAGTGGTGTAAAGCCTGTCTTCTAGAAGAGGAAATCCTTCAGCTGAACAGTTTGCTTTGCAAGCTATTTTTTTGTAGGGGAATTTGTTTACTACAAATTGTTGTAAACAATCTCACATTCCTGAGTGGGAGATCACCTGCATTTGCTCTGATTGAAATTTCATCTGCCTGGACTTTCTGGGTTTTTTTGCTGGTTTTTTTTTTTTTTTCAATTTTTGCACCAAAGTTTAATAATAATCCTAAATGACTGTGTAGTGTTACTAACTGGCTAGTGGGTATGAACACATTACATATAGAAACAGAATTAGACCAAAATCTGCATTACAAGAGGTAATTAAAATCACTACTGCTGATGTGGCTAATGCTATTAAAGCATTAGTGATAGGTCAGGCCCTGCTCCAACTGGAAGCTCTATTCATTCACCGAAACAGGGTCTTTCCATAAAAACTGATGAGTGCAAAAGTGCCTTATTAAACTGTGAGAAGAGATGAAAAATACCTTAACACGCTTTCAGAGGGGATGAGTGACACACAAAGCTGGTGCCTGCATTGCAATGAAAGAAGCCACTGGTGCTGCTGTTAGGCAGACAAAGCCATGTTACTCTTAAGCATTCCACTAATTAAAAATAAATGCATATTAGGAAGCTCTGCAAATCCCAGGAACATGAAAGAGGAGTGTTTGCTGAATTTTTGAGCAGTGAAATAACACTGCAAGTCCTGGTGAGACAGGGAAAAGCACAGTTGCTGCTTTGATTTCCCCGGGGTAGCAATAGGCATTAAAGCAGGTGAGAGATGTAAGGCCTGGGGAAAATTTTGCCCTGAATTTTTATAATTTAGAGACACGCTGTCAGGTCAAATATGCTCTGCAATGAAATGTTATTAAAGCCAAAACCCAAACCCTTTCCTTCTGAACTGAAAATTTATAAAAAGGTTCACTCATTTCTTCTCCCTTTCTCTCAAAATCTACCAAAGCGCTTCTCCTCCACTCTTGACAGACCCCACCTGCAGTGCTGCATCCAGCTTTGGGCCCCAGCACAGTAAGGACAAGGACCTGTGGGAGTGAGTCCACAGGAGGGACACGAAAGATGATCAGAGGGATGGAGCACCTCTCCTCTGAAGACAGGCTGAGAGAGCTGGGGTTGTTCAGCCTGGAGAAGAGAAGGCTCCAGGGAGATCTTACAGCACCTTCCAGTACCTAAAGGGAGCTCAGGAGAGCTGGAGAGGGACTTTTTACAAGGGCATGTAACGATAGGACAAGGGGGAATGGCCTTAAACTGAAAGAGGGCAGGTTTAGAATTTCCACCCACTCCCACCCACCCTCATGGCCAGGCCTGGCCCTGGACATGGCTGTATCCTATGGGCCCAAGGAACATACACACAACACACATCTGCTGAAACAAAGAATAAAACCAGACACTACAGAAAGGTAACTGTAAATGATGTAACTGTAATGAAAGGTAAATGTACTTATACATGAGGTATAATTTAGAGGCATAATCAAACAAAAGATTAAAAACTGGATTTATCATAGTTTTTCACTTAAATACCACTAATTTTTTTATGATAAAGATAACAGTATTTTACTGCATGTAAATCTGAGGTGAGAAAGTTTATCCACTCAAGTCATGTAGAAAGTGTACAGTGCATTTGCTAATTAACTGCAAGAAAAAGCTTCTTTTTTTCAGGACTGCTGGCAATAAAGGCAGACATGCTGAAGGAATTTCCATGTAAACACACGTTTAGTAAGAGCCTTGTTACTATATCAATTCTTTATTGCATTTAGTATCTCATCATATGTTTACAGGACCAAGATATTTTTATTTTGAAGTGCACTTCCCCTTAGTAGCAGCATCTGTGTGTATGTGCCTACACATGCATTTGTCCCAACCAGGGATAACCTTCTCAACCTTCTCCTCCCAATTCCCTTCTCTCCAAACAGGAACTGCATCTTCAATCTCTTTGTTTTCACGCATGTAGTTATCATAACAATGCTAACAAAACTTTGAAAAATGTCTTCCGTCCCCTCTTGTCATAAGGAGTTTGAAAGCTGACCAGACTTCGAAACTCATCCTAAATGGGACATTTTTGATGCTCTGGTAAAGATTTTTGCTGCAGGACTGATGAAGTAAAGAATGACCACCATAAACTGGACCCTTTAAAACAACAATGGTTGTATTATCGAGACCAAATTAATCTGCCTCCTCCTTTCCAAAGATACTGCTCAAGGTGCAGCTTGATCAACCACAGGACTAAGAGAAATATTAAAAGAATTGCAATTCCTCCTTCAGATTTTTATAAGCACTCTTCCTGAATGTTCTTCTATTCAGTTACTCTCTAATTAATATCAGAGTATCAGTGATGATGCACATCCCCCGCACCAGCTTAATTAAATCATACATTCAATTCATCGAGTATTCCACTGTTCCCAAAGAACTACAAAATATCTTCTTTAGCAGATAAAGAGGAATTATCGCCTCATGGGACAAGCCAAACACCAACTGATTGAACCATAAAATAAGTCTTTATAACTAACTTGGATATTAAATACACTCCAACACAGATATCTTGCTAAAATACTTTTTCCTCTTCCTTTATAAAAAATAACTTATTTTTTTATGCCTAAATCTCTCCTCCAGTTTCACCTTCAAATGACCCAAGAAAAACAGACCATGAACGAGCTCTAGCAAAGCACTAGTAACCTTTTTGTCTCCGGACTGAAGAGTCACCCCTGTGTGCTGAGGCCATCCCAGGGATTCCGCGTAGCAGTGCAGTGGGTGCAGCATCACTGGCCATGCAACGGAGACACAGCAGGAATTCCCTCCTTGGAAACACTGCCTCTCAGGTTCTTAAGAGCATTTTGACCCTTTCCCCTTACTTTTCATAGGCAGAACTGAACCAACCTATTTTTGTGTTGTTTTACTTCTTAACAGCCACTTTCTCTAGATCTGACAACTTGGAGCACCGTGCCTGATCAGATAATGACTGTTTACATGTGACAGTCAACATTTCCAAACTGCTCCATTGTTCCCAGCGTCAGGGTGAAGCCCCGATGCCCGTCAAGACAAGAAAGCAACGGGAGAGGAAGGAAGGATTTCCTGCCTGGCAAGAGCAGTCCTGTTTAAATCAGAGATGGAGTTAACCACCCATTCACACATATGCACACGAAACACTGACACAGATTGCCTGGATATGCCTTGCACAGGATTACCAAATCCCAGTGAACCATGTTTAATGAAACAGGGTGAGATGATTCCGTAGTGCTGGCAACACAGCAGGCAGAGGAATGATCACAAACTGTCCTTTGTTTGTTTGTCCCTCCAAAAAAAATTTGTTCTGTCACCATCCTCTGCCCTGATGCAGTTCTTTGAATGCACTAAGTCACTTGAGAGATTTTGGGGGAAAATTTACAGCCTGGCCGTCATGTAGATTATGGTTGCTTGGCTGATTAGAGGAGAGTATGTATTTTATTAATAATTTTGTTTATCCTCAGTTTTAGGGTTTGTACCTCCAGCAGGAGTGGGTTTCCTCTTTGAGTTCACACCCCGTGACATCAGTGATGCTTAGGCACTTGACAACATGGTAGATGTGAAGATCTGCTGCAAAATCTGAGGGATCTCTTTGGTATCCATGGCAATAAAAGATCGACCTGCTGGCAGCGTCCTCTGCAGCCTAAGGAGCAGAATGAGGGACAAGACACAATTACCATCTCAAATTATCTTCCCTACCACAAGACAGGATTCCTCTTGAATGTCTTCCCAATCCATGCTGTTCACATTGCTGTCACCATGCAATTAAAGGTTTGGGAAAGCAACAGAGGGAGAAAACACTGAGAGCAGCTAGGGCACAGAGTTTCTTTCAGTAACATAAACAAGAGGGTTTCCAGAGATTTCTATCCGTGTCCTCTTTCTGACCTGCCAGAACTCCATTTTGATCAAGATACCAGTGATCCCATGAGGTGTCACCACAATTGGTTTGCTGAGGGCAGCTACAGATTTACACTGGAAATGAAGATACTCATCCTAAATTGACTACCATGAACCCACAGCTCTTTCAGTTCAACAAGTCCAATGATTTTAACTGCGCTCTTTGTATTTCTTCTTTGACATTGCTGCAGATTACATGGAAATGTATTTTTCTGCCAATATTAACCTGACACATTTTTATTCACAGCTTAATCCTCCCTTAAAAGTTAAACTAGACACACGTTACAAACCCCATCTCCCTCATGTCCAATTAGCAGGCTGGGGATTTATTTTTTTCTCTGCTTTTTAATTGAGATTATGCTCTATACTATTCCTCCAATGTTAAGTAAACCCTCACTTTTAAAATTAGTTTTAAAAAAAGCTACAACAGAGAATTCCCTTCTCATTCCCCCACAGCAGTTACAGGAAGGCTTTGTCTAATTCTGCACTTCCACATACACAGAAATGCATGTCAGTGACAGCAATGTGTGCATTTTCCATACCCAGTGAACTAGGCTGTTACAAGATCTCCTCGTACACAGCAGGATATGGTCAAAGATTTTTTGTCTTTTTTTTTTTTTTTAATTCCTATCAAAAGTAAAGGGACTTTCTGTAATTATAATCTTTCACAATGGATTCTCTTTTGATGAATAACACAGCTCTGATGTACAGACCTGCAGCCATAACTCACGGGGGCTGTGCAGCTGTATCTTTCAACCCTTTACTGCTTAAAATTATCTACTGAGGGCCAACTTCCTTTCTGATTTCTCTCATTCTCCTCTAGTTGAAGACTCAAACAGAAACAGAAAAGACACTGCTGATATTTGTGGCTATACCAGCTTTTTGCTGCAGGTACTGGTCCTCACTGGATGTGGAACCTGGAAGAACACCTGGGACAGAATTTCTTTTTTTTCCCCTTGTGCCCAAACATTTTAAAGTGAAATTAAGCAGCAGAACTAAACTCAGGCATATTGTCTCAGACACTCCAAAGAATTTATGTCTCTAACACAAGGGGAGTATCTGAGACAAATTCTTGGCTGTTTTGAAGACCATTAAACTCCAGCTTCTTTTGTTTCAATCTTTTCTTAGTCCTACACAAATTGGAACCATATACCGGGCAATAACAAAGGCACCATCTCTGTTATGACTAAATGGTGATACTACATAAGGGTATAGTGCACATCCTGCAGCAGGAGGATGGCTTCAGCTGCTGCCTTTGGTGCACAGGATGCTCTGAACTTGCTGGCTATAAGGGATGTCTGCAGGATCCACAAGCCAGTCTCCTTCCTGACACAACTCAGGAGCTACAGCTTCTCGCCAGTACATTACTAATAATAACAACAGTAAAAAAAGATGTGTGAAAACCTGGACATGACCTGTCAATGTGCACTTGCAGCCCAGACAGCCAACTGTACCTTGGCTTTCTTCCATCAAAAGCAGCCCAGGCAGCAGGGCGAGCGAGGGGATTCTGCCCCTCTACTCCACTCTGGTGAGACCCCATCTGGAGCACTGTCTAGAGCTCTGGGGTCCTCAGCACAGGAAAGACATGGACCTGTTGGAGTGGGTCCAGAGGAGGGATGCAAAAATGGTCAGCAGGGTGGAGCACCTCTGCTATGAAGACAGGCTGAGTGAGTTGAGGTTGTTTAGCTTGGAGAAAAAAATCCAGGGAGACCTTATTGAGGCCTTTCAGTAAATACAGGGGGCTCATAAGAACATAGTGAGAGTTTTTACTGAGGCCTGTAATGATAGGATAAGATGTGGCAGTTTTAAACTGGAAGAGGGTAGATTTAGACTGGAGATATGAAAGAAATTTTTACAATGAGAGTGATGATGCACTGGCACAGGTCATCCAGAGAAGTTGTATCTCTGGAAGTGTTCAAAGCTGAGTTGGATGGGGCTTTGAAAAATATGATCTAATGAAAGACATCCCTGCTCATGGCAGGAGGGTTGGAATAGATGATATTTAAAGGTCCCTTCCAACTCAAACCATTGCATGATTTTATGATACTATGACCAAAACCTCAGTGCAGAACAACAGCATTGGCAACTCACTGCAACAAAAGCATAGTTTAGATTTATGCTGAATGACAACAAACAGTACTAGGCATAAACCAAACACACTTACCTATCTGCCTGGTCTCCCAAGGATCCTATAAATATGGCAAAAGCATTTACTTGAGTATTGGTGGTCAGGACCTGTGCAAACCTCGATGGCTGAATTCCGTATCGCTCGAGATTTGCGTCACTTAAGACGATAACAAAATACTCATCAGCCTCTTCCTTGGCGATTTCCCGAATGGCATGTTCCGTCCCTTCCAAGGTATGGTCTCCACTCATGCAGAACTGAGCATGGGCGTGCATGGTCTGTGGGCACAGCATAACCACGTGGAAACACGTAAGATGACTTTAGGAACAAGCAGTCATTTCAGCTAGCACAGGAGGGAGTAAATATTCAGTACTGCTGTATTAGGGGATGCATCAGAAATGCAGGCAGTGCTCCAGATACAACAGAAGATGCACCTTTTGGTACACAATATGTAATATTTTAAGACAGGCGGCACTTCTTAAAAACACAGTTGGTCAAACAATCAAAACCCACACAGGGACCTAATTAGACTGGGCCTTAGGGAAGGTAAAATACTTTGGTCAGCTGCAGTTTGAGTAGCTGCATTCCTATGTATTTAAGGAAGAAAACAGGGCTTAGTTTCCTAATGCTATGAACAGCTCTTGCCTGTTCATAATTTGCACTGGACTTCCAAATCCTAGTAGTGTTTCAGTTATTATCAAATACGTGATTCCTGACAGTGGCAGTCACATTTAAAAATGATAAGACATTTTGTTTGAGCTGTTACAAAATAAATACATCGTATTCATTGACATTGATAAGCTGTTATCTATGTAGAAGACAAGGAATTTTAGACATTACTAAATCACGTTGTTCTAATCAAAGTAGCTCCCAGCCTTTTAAAAATAAGTTTTGAAGGAAGCTCAAATACATGCTTCTAGCCCATCAAGCTGCCAACCAGGTAAATCCTACAATACACTCAATTTTTCTTCATCCTACTACAGAAAAATTTCGGTGAATACACTCGCTTTGCCATTGTGATTTAACACATTTCCAATTTAGCATTGACACATTTTCCCAATGCTACTGTGATGCATAACTTCTTGAAGGTACCAGGCTAAATCACTGACCTGGGATCCCTCTACAGTTTTGAATTAGTCACTTATGCACTAATAATATCACATGATTTGGGCAGAGCTATCTATATCACTGTATAATCTTTGGAACTTCCCCTATCTTTTGACAAGTAGTCAAAATGACACATCTATGGCACAGCAGTCCAGAATAAGGCGTACCCAGCTTCTACTATTTTGGCACAATTTGTTTTCTGCCATGTCTCTGAAATGTCCTGTTTCAATTTTATGCAAGTACACACACTTTGCTTTCTTATCTTTCTTTTATTTTACTATTCTCATGTTTTGCATTCTGCGACCCACCTACAATCTTATCTTTGCAGTCACAAAGTCCATTATTACCCAGCATCACTTATCAGTAGGATTTACCTTAAGAATCTCTAATCTTTGCTTATTGTTCTTGGGAACTTTGTCACTCCCAACCAAGGCGATGTTGAAGCCATCTCCTGAATGTCCAACAATGTCGTACTACAAGAAAGAAACATCATCAGTCACCTGTTAGTCACAAATGGCCCTTGGCACACAATGACATAAGACAGATCAAAGGCAATTTGCAATTTTCAACAAAAAAACCCCAAGTACTGTTCCCTGTTTCTGTTTATGAGCTGCTTAAGGGAACTACTTGCAATTTCTTACTGACATGAAAACATAGGAAAGAATTGCTAAATAATGAAATTAAGCTCCTTATTTCCATGGTCTGTTTTTCACATCATCACACCAACTGCAGAGCAGTGATGCGTAAGATCAAGACCCTGCCCTCTCACATTGTCCACGTATTTCTTTTAAAGCAGCAATTTTCATCCTCTCGAGTCTGACAAACAAGAAACACATTGTTTGAGAGTAGCTCCTATGTTTGATGAATTTTTTGATGACCTCATTCTGCTCTGGGAAAAAAAAAAGTACTACAAGTCCCCTGTTTTGAAAATCAGTGCTACTTATTTTTGTGTATAACAGATCAAAGCCATTGCTGAAAGTATGTGCAGAAGCAAATTCCAATAGCCTCTGTATGTTTTCAAAGGAGATGGTGTGCACATCATTCTCCTTTGAAAGATGCTGCAAAACTGACACGTAGAACCGCAAGAGTTCAAATATCCGGTTGAACAAATAATGCAATATTGCGAAGGCCTCTGTTTTATGTGAGAGCTTCATTGTTGTAACATGAAAACCAAGACAAGCTGAGTTACGGCAAGGTCTTGACCTGCCCTTTGTGTTGTGGATGTGGCAGTCACCTCAGGGAGAATTCATGAGCAGGACAAAAATGGATTTAAGAGCTGTCTACACCAAGCAAGAGAGCACAGTGTACAGAATCTGAGTCCAGAGAGACCTGAGCTGGCAATTCCTCAGCATGAACACACCTGTATTTCCCCCTGCCTAGCTGGCACAGACCTGCCTTTAGTTGACAGGGAGCCCTGATGCAGTATTTTACCTTTCTGTTTTCTTTTTTTCAAGTACTTTTACAAGTTCCTGCTGGGTTCACCATCTCTAATTCCCACATAATAATTTGGTAAAAGGCATGTCTATTCATCAAAGTTTTTCTGTCTTTTCTTTCCTATCGAAAGACACTTTATTTGGTATAAGTCAGGTCCTAGAGAGTGGAGAAATGGCATTCTTTACAGACAAAGCTCTTTTTGTTTCCACATCACTAATTTGCTTAAAAATATATCAAAAGAAAGCTAGAGCAGCTGGAACAACACTTTCAAAGGTGACACCTCCCTCTGTAAAAGAGCAAACGTGCCACATACTGTAGATTATTCCACCCAAGGTCAGACCATTTTATGACAGCCCCATGTAAACCAGACTTCCTTCCCCTATGAAATCTTTATATAATCTAGTCCCCACACAATCCCATTTCTTTCTGCTCTGTTGGCTTTTCCCATTTCTGCTCTCCTCAGCTCTTACATGCCTAGTATTTGCTACCCAGCCTCATGTAAAGCTTTCAGTCTGCCACATGCTTTCTCTTCAAAACCTATTTCTCATCACCAATAATGCTTCAGACTCGCTTTCTTGATGGATTTGAAGACATGGCAAATGAAAATATACAAATTTTGAGAATAATGCTGAGGTTACATTCAGCATACTTCCTAAATAAAACAGGAATAAATCCTGTTTAATAAAACCTGAACCACACACAGGGAGTGTGTGCATGAGTATTGTTTTAAAAATTAGAGACTATTCAAATCAGAGGAACTAAATAAAGCAGAGGTTTAATAGAGCAGAAAATATACAGCACTCGTGGTTCTTACGCAATGTCAGAAATGCCCACACATCTTCAGGGTAGGCTCTTAATTATGAAACCTTGCACGTCCTCTGCTGAGCAGTTTTGTATTCAGTATCACTTTTAAATCAACAACTTAACTATGTAAAGCAAAATGCTGCCATTCTCCTGTATAAAAAGGCTGATCCTTTCATAGGAGGCTCCTTCCTGGCTTCCTGGATGTCTCCCACTGGGTGTCCTCATGTCAGCTCTGCCATACTCAGTTCATGGGAATAGGCCAAACTTTGCTGTTTGGGAATATCATTGTGGTTCTTGACATAGACCAGTAACAGGCCAAGCTTTCATCTCAGTCTGAGTTCAAACTCAGTGTGACAGCCTGTGTAAGGGGAACTGCTGCATCTCCTAGATGAAACGTTAGATGTTGACCCTACAGTAGGGCCCCCTCCACATTCTTGCACAAGGCGGGAACAGACAACCTGGGTACAGGCAAGGCGAGGCTGAAATGATCTGAGCAAACTATTGCAGGCATGAAAAGGCATCCACCTGGGAACATCATGTCCCGTCTGCTCCCTGCTCAGAGACCCGCTTATTATTCTTTGTGTGTGCCCATGCATGCACCCGATACGTGTGCTTATCTTTAACAGATGTTATCAGTTTCCTTGTTTCTTTGCTGACAGCTTACTATGCTATTTGTGATTTAAAAACGTTTGGTGAGGCAGCAGGGAGGAAGTGGCTGTTTGATTCATCCTGACTGCTGCATTCTGGGTCAAGTAGGGCCTCCTGAAAACAGAGTGAGATCCTGCTGTGTTGGGGAAGAGAAGAGCTGTGGTCAACAGCCCTCGTGTGCTGGTCCTCATGGTCCTCTGATCCCTCTGGAAGTCAAGTCAAGGACCAGGAGTAGCCAAATCGAATGAGTGTGAGTTTGCTTTTGGGAAGCTGAGCTCCCCAAACTGAGAGGCTAGATGAGTTCACAGCAAGAGAATGTAGCTGCACTGACTTGGATTGACTTAAGTCAACATAAGACTGCAGGCTGGGAGACCCTCCCTGGCAGGAGGCATGGGAGAAGGTTCACAGCCAGAGGTGACAGAAGGGAGATGTTTGCCCAGGGGAATGTATGGAATCTATCACAATTCAGGAAAACAGAGTTTGGGAGAGGAGCAAAACTGGAGCAAAGAAGCTCACTCTGAAATGGCAAAGAATTACAATCTCTCTTTCTTGCAGTAAAATAATATTTCCTCATGATTTGTGTTCTAGTAAATGAACCCTTAGTGACTTCATATTATCTTGGTGCACTTATTGTAAGGAAAAGGTGCAGACAGCTCCACAGTCCTGGCCAGCTGGGAACCCCAGCACACGCAGGCACATGCAGACTTTGTCAAAACCAGCTTCCTTCCCTTTGCAGTAGGTAAAGACAAGCACAGAAGAATGGCCTCTGAAAAGCAAGGATCCAATCCAATGCTTTTTTCCAATAAATTCCCTAAGGAGGATTTACGTGGATGGAGTTACAAGTGAGAGAAAAGCTGTGAAACCATCTTACTTGGTTTTATTTTACAAAATAGCGAGCAAAGGCTCTCAGGACAAATCCAGCAGCAAAATACACTTGTCATAGTGCAGCTTAATTGAAATAATATATTATTGTGGTACACAGGAGCTTGTTTTCCAATAGCCTCAGGTACACTGAGATGAGGATTGCTCTATTCAGGGTACACAACATGTAAACATGTATCTCAAAACAGCATCATTTTGTTGGTGTCTTTCCATAGGAAAAGGTTAAAACAGTCTCTGTTCCACTGTCACATTTTGCACTGAATAGATGGTTGCTGCTGCCTAAAATGGGTAAAATGGAAGACTTTGTCTTCTGCAGCTGCCATGCCAAAAGGTTTAATTTCTGAAGGCGTTTCAAAAAGCTGAAAGAAGATGTGTGCCGAATGTAAAAGGCAGTGTGAATTAGACTCTGCTGGAGGGCTAGATCTTTATAAATTCGTCTCTTCTTTGGACAACACTGAACATTCTATTTTTCTGAATTTATTTCAAACCTTTTGTTTATTATTTAAAAGAAACTATTCTGCCAAACATGTGGACCATTTCTTATTTTCCTGAATTAGCAGTGCTGCCTCCACAGTAAATTTTACAAACACAAAATGCTAAAAGAGGCATATAAAATCTGCAATATCCCTTTAATACAGCTATAAATAACAATTCAGGCTTTTCCTACCAGTTACATAATATGCTATTTATTGAGTCACAATATTTTTAAGGCTTCATAAAATTGCTGTTGGATAATTTACTGGACATACCTCTTCAATCTGCCATCATGTGTGCAAATCACAGTAATCAGGGATGATATAAAACCATACAGTTTGTGACAGACACAGTACTACCTCAGATAAAAAAGAGAAAAAACTGCCCTTTTGTGCACTTTCAAACAGTTGGCACTTAAAATGGGATGTTCAGAAGATGGGCCACCTGTTTTCCCCTTGACAAGGAATGATTCACTGTCTGTACTTACAGGAAATGGAAGTAGGGAGAATGTCCCACACAAGCATAAAAAGCTGAAAAATACCTGCTGCACTTGTCTGACTTTATAAAAAGTAATTTCATTACCTGCTTGGTGCAGTCACATACCCAATATTCAGCTCTTCTGTACAAGAAAGCAAAAAGAAAGTATTTTGTACCTTCACTCAGTGCTGTTAAGATCATCAGACAATCAACATCATCCCTGATACCAAGGGGTACCGCTCATGGGGAAAGCTCAGCTGGGTAGGATAAAAGAGCCAAGAAAATGCCTATCTGATTAATTCATGACCGTATTTAGCAGAGAAGCACCAACAGAAAAGTCATCCTCAGCCAAAGCCAGGAATTGCTTTCCAAAGTCTGCACTGCAGTTAGATAGCTGAAGAGAACTCTACTATGTAAACCCCCTTTGCTCAACAAGCGAGATGATCCCCTTGGTTCAACACATGTTGTGCAAGATACCCCTCAAATTTGCAGCATATGTTGTTGTGAACCGTGCACATGGAGCTACAACAGGAACAGATAACAGCAGGCATATCTGAAGGCCAAAAAAGTCTATTTTTATAAAACCAGGCAAGAAGAAGATAAGGAAAAGAAAGAAAGAAAAAAGTGATAAACTTCAGATTTTCTACCTTTTTCAAATGTTTCCTCTCTTAGATATGAGAAATGGATGCTATTTTTGTAAACATACGAAATCTTCAGCTTTGTCCTAAGAAAAATCAGCCGCATCTTGCAAAGTGTCAAGAGTTGTACAGAATGGAGTCAGTGATATTTTAAAAAAATCACTGTCTCTCCTACTCTCTGAAGCCTGACTCATAGATTTTAAAATCACTGAAGAGAGTTTGTAATGATCTTAACTAATTCTCCACAATGTGCTGGCTGCATGCCTAGTTCTACATGTCATTCCTCTGCCATGCACTTGAGGGTTCTGGGTTCTCAGCTTCAGAGCTGCACTGCAAATAAGGACAGGTGGTTATCTGCCACTGTTACATCCTTCTCCAGTGTTATCACTTTCTAAGCCACTGTCCTCAGCTGTGTGAATGTAACATAATTTATTGTTCAAAACAAGAGCAGAATGGCTGTAGTAGAACAGAATGAACAAATGTCCCCTGGTCACCCTTTCTGTGTTAGTCAAGATTTTATCAGCTCCTTGATTTTTATCTCCTCCTGAACTGAGCAGCTCTTGCTTAGTTACTTAGCCATTTCTTGTACGGGGACACTTCCATACCCTTTGCAATCTTTGTCACCCTCTCTTCTTTTTCAGCTCTACAAGGCCTTTTGTGAGATGGGGAAGCAAAATTGCACAAACTACTCCTAATGAATGCACTATGGATGTTTACAGCAACATTCTCATGCATTCTTCTTTCTTCTCTCTTCTTTTGCTAATAGTTTAGAACATTCAATTAGCTTTTTTGACAGTTGGTGAGAAGTGAGCGTTCAAAGAACCACACAACACATTACAAGACATCTTTGTTGGGCACCAGTCTATAGCTGGGAGTGAGGACTAATAGAAACCTGAGACTTTCTCACTGCATATTTAAAATCAAAATTCTTCCACCTGCAGCACTTTACATCTAAAAGCACTAAACACCACCTACCATTTTATTTCCCAGTCACCATTTATGGCCAGGTCCTTCTCCAACTTCTTGCAGCTGGATTTCCCTTTTTGTTTTCCCAAATAACTTGATAAAATTAACAACTTTTCTGACTTCACTACTCATCCCCTTTAACAGATCACTTATGAATATACAGAACAACATAACAGCATGGACTCTGGCACATATCCCACCATAGCTCCACCAATGCCCCTTTAAAAAATGACCACTTAGTCAGTTTCCTATATTTTTAGCAGTATTTCGTTTATCTAAAGGATTTCCCTTTCATCCCCAAATTTCCACCAGTTCTTCACAAGCCTTTGGTGAGTGACTTTGTAAATTGCTTTTGGCTAAGGAGACTCTACCAACCAACCTTGCTTGTCACATACATAGATACCTTACTTCTCTTTACAAAACCATGTTGACTGCACCACAGTATATGATATTTACCCCTGTGCCCACTACTTTTCTGTGTGGATGATCCTGCATTTTGCCATACTAATATCTGTGTTGCTCAGATATGCCTGGTTTACCAACCTACACAAATTGTGCTGCATAATTACACTGTGACTGTGAATATGTCCTTAACTTTTCTATTATCAGTGAGCAGGAGATACATGAGCAGCTGAACCAATAAAGCCCTGAGTTCCAATAATTTTTTAAATTATACTTGAGTTCCCACATGGCTTCTCTCGGCTAAGGTATAAGTTTATGATTACAGCATTTTCCTCCAACAGGATTACACAGCATCACTCTCTACCCAGCCTATTTTCATTGCGTTTTAAGGACTGTAGTGACCTTGGGAACAAAACCATAGTTTCAAATTTGTTTGAAATTTTGCAACGTGCTCCATTGAAGAAAGTTTAAGGGCAAGAAAGCATTACTTACAAAGAAGATGGTAGCACATGCCTTGTTTTCTTAGGAAAATAGCCTAAAACATAATGCCTGTCTCCTTTTATAGACTTGTCTCTTGAAAAATAGAAGTGTTCATGATTGTACTTTAGAAGACATTCTAAAAGCACATGCCTGATTTTGTACATGAGATTCTATGGAAGAACAGAAACCTGTACAATTATGTTGTTGGAGGAACAAAGTGAAGAAGACCTGACTGACTCAATTATCTAGACTAAGTTTCTACTAACTTTGTTTAGGAGATGTTACATTTTGTTCAGATGTATTTTAATTCTTATCTTTGATATGCTCTTCAGCAAAGGTAGCGGATATTTCTATTCTTCCACTAAATGCTCGGTATGTCCAGAATTAACTGGAGACTGCCATTTCTGTCTTCTTTATGGCTAAAGAAACACAGCGTAGACCTACTGAGACAAAAAGAGTGTTATATTTATTTACATTTCATTTGCTGGCCACCATTACATAACATTCAGAACCTAGTATGTTTGAATACAAGAAATTATTTTCTTGCTTTCAGTTAACTAGAAGAGAGAAAGGACAAAGAAGTCTGGTCTCTTCCCCTGACCAAGTACTGCTGTGTGCACTCTGGGCAGATGGAAGGACGTGGTATCTCTGCATGTCCTGAAGCTCGTATTTACTTGTGTTCTGTAGGCTTAAGTGTTTCTGCTCAAAGACAGATAAAACCTGAAAAAAACCCAGCAAATCTCACTAAATTAAAGTCTTAGATTGAATACTCCCCTGTGAAATGTGTAATGTTTCTCATCCTTTCACTAGTACTATTTTTCAGGTTGCTAGAAATAGATTAATGTCTTTATTTCCTTGTGGGAATGAATAATATTCTTTGGCTAGACTGACTGCTGAAACACTTTTTCCACTGCTCCACACAGCCTGTGCAATAACCACAGAGCTCCTAGACCAGCTGCAATTACCTTGAATTTGTGCTCATAATTCTCAAAAGCCTCCATGACCATGCAGACGGCCTCCATGGAGCGTTCCAGCCGCCCATCCACCCCGTTGAAGCGGTACATGCTGCCGGAAACATCCACCACCAGGCGCAGGCGCTTGGGCTTCTGCTGGGGGCTCCCCGGCTGACAGGGAAACACAACAGAACAAAACCCAGTAGAAACAGGAAAGCTGAACATCAGTAAAGATACACCATTCAAGAAAGAGAACCCAATGCACTTCGCAAATCAAGAAAATTTTATCCAGCAAACGTTGTTTAGTTTTGTTGGGTTTTTTTTTCAAGAAAAAAACCCCAACTACTTTTCTATTTCAAACCAGTTCTTTGACAGATAACTCAACTCATTCTTTTCCCTTACCTTCAATGACTGAAACAAAATCTCTCAAAAAATTCCACACATGCTTGTCAGGAAAATACTTTTTCTGTTTCAGTTTTGATTCTTAACATTTTATTTCAGTAAAGAAACGCTCAAATTTGCTCTTTCTGCCAAGGATCATAATGGAAATGCTTTTCCTTGGCATGCAGTGCTAACAGGGACTGTATATGACTGTAAAAATTTGTCTGCTGAAGTTAATAACATTCCAAAAATGTTTCAAATCTTGTTCTGATTAACTACTAGTTCCATCTTCATTCTAATGCTGAAACCATTCTATTTTTTCCTGAAAACAAATCCCATCTGTTCTAACAGTTTTTGGCACAGTACATTCAAGGGAGGTGTTTTATTTAGCATGCAATGAGACGTGTCTGGATTCAAATATGAGGCTATTACAGATGATCTGACAAAAAACCAGTCACAATATAAACAAATAGCTAAAATGTTCCTTTTACCTGTAAAGGATTTGTGTACTTATTCTTTTAATTATTCTTTTAATAGACTGTGGCATCCTTGTCCTCCCAGAAACAAAAGAAGGCCCATTAAATCCTACATTTATTTTGGTTTTTATACACACACATTTAAAGGTGTCCTTTTTTTTCCTAATTGAATTATCTTTACAAAGCCTTAAAACTGATACATTGAGTAAACACATTTTGAAACAAATGAGAATTGAGGATTCAATCACTTTTCCTTCACTGATCTTTCACACAGGCATTGCCAAATTCCATAAATCATTCAATGCAACATAAGGATCAAATAGCATAAAAAATAATAACAGGGATTTATCACATGTGGGTAGCTGACATGCAGAAAGATGCTGTGCTCAGCTATTTAAAAAAAAAAACTTAGTGTACTTAAAAATTGCAATCTGTCATTATGTATTACTGTTAAGTATTATGGACTAGCCCCACTAGTTTTGGCCAGATTTCATTGGTCTGATTCAAGTGGTTTCTCTGTTGCTGACTCACGTAGGTCTAACTGTAATGCCTTCCAAGGAATGGCTGAATCGGGTCATAGGACAGTCAACTTTATCATATCTTCATGGCTTTTCCTTACACTTTTTTTTTCCATCATAATTTTTATTCTTATAAATCCAAGTATCTGTGGAAGTTGAAATTATTTGCATACCATGCAATAAGGAAAATGCTTTTGTAAAACACTTTTTTTTTAACTTCCTAGGGCATCAGCACAGTTGTTAATAAAAATTAAATTAGTGAGAAAATATTTTCCTTTTTTCTATAAAAGCAAACAAAATAAATTTTTTCTGCTAATTGCCTTCTGGTCATTAAAATACAAAATAAGAACATAAAAAACTATTGCATTGGGTCAAAACCTAGCACTGCCTAGATCAGTGTCCTCTCTCTGAGGATGGCCAACAGGAAATATTTATGTAAGACTATTTGAAGAGGTACAGGAAATTTTCCATTCTGTGGTTGCCTCTGTGTCAGGGACATCCCAAGCCAGAGATATTTTTCTGAGTTTCTCATCCATATAACTTACTCAAACTGCAAACAGAGATACTGTACGGTCACTATGAAATCAGCAAACTGGTTAAGCTCTTCTCCACCTTTCCCTGTTTCTTGCTGCATACTTACTTGTGGCTCAAGTTCTCCCCGTCGTTTATATATGGCCTTTTCTCCTGTCAACCCATCAATGATTTTGGCATCATCTAGCTCTCCAACAGCTTGGTGTCTCAGCCATTGCCTTTCTTTACCCTTGGCCTACAACAGAAAAGAAATCTTAGTCAGTGATGGGAGTGTGTGTTAGACAATTTAAAACCTACTGCACGACATACACATTAATTTCTTTGTAATGATGTGATAGTTTTGGCATAAGTCAAATCGAAACACATGTTCACAGCTGTCCTGGTCTTCTCTGAAAGAAAAATCCACACTGACGAAGAACATGTTCCCTCTGTAACTTGGTCTTTTTCCAGTAGTTTCATATATGGGAGTTCAACTGTGAACTGCAGAAATGTTAACCTTTCTTCTTGCAAATATGCTGAAAATGTGTGTGGCAAGCCTGTTCAGAAATACATACAACTGAAGGGACACACATAACTGACCATTTGTTAGGTGTTTTCAATCCACACAGAACAAGAAAAAGTCATTGGGTGACTTAAAGGTAAAACTAAACAGTATCCACTTCAGGCAATGATAAATGGTTGCTTTTCAAACAGTATTAACAGTATAAACTAATCACATATTTTAAAAACCTACTTTTAAAATCGTGATACTCAAGAGACAGTCCAACAAACACTTCTTTTAGTTAAAAGGACATTGGTTATCTACAGCCTGACTTGATGAAAATACATTACAAACCATGAACTCAAATATTCATGGAATTCCTGTACACAGAGCATGCAGTTAAGATTGAAGACTCAAGTGTTATAATATTACAAGCAATATATTTAGGCATGTTTTCAAAGGATAGCTTCATCATGGTTCATAATACATAAGATCCCTCTAAAGATAGCGAAGTCTGTATATACGGGGCTTATGGTTTTTTAAATTTCTGTTTAAATCTTCATGTTGAAATCGCTCATCATGATAGTAAGCCCAGCAAGGAAAGACAGTTTTGAATTTATAGACATATAATGCTTTTGCCCTCTCAGCAAATTGTTGGTCAGCAATTGGAGGAAAATCAAACATCCAGCAGGACATAAACTGCCTTAAACATTGATTTTCAGGAATGAAAATCAATTCCTCTCTGATGAGCAGGAAGTCTTACATTACAAATCCCCAGTAAACTGCAGGCTTGAGATTTGAAAGGATGAATCTTTATAGTTTTGTATAGTCTGAGCAGGCAGATAATGACTTCTTCAGGTTCAGAGGATCTTCAATTTTCCTTTGGACAAAATGTATGAATTTTTTGTTTTGGTGTGTAGAGAAGGAGTTCTGGATAACAGACTATTGCCTATAATTATTCAAGATTAATGGACTACTTGCCCATGAAAATAAGTGGGCAGAAAGACTACGAAGCCACAGAAAAATGTTTTGATTAACAAAATCAAAAGCTTTACAGATGCTTCCTGATGGGAGGCGAAAACAATGCAAATACATGGAAACCTCAGCCTTTTAGTAAATCACAGAAGAAAGGGGAAAAGATTTCTGAGGTTGTGAATTCAGCCAATTGTGTTCTCTGATACATTTCCATGGAGCTACAGTCAACCTAGCTTTAAGCCACTTTGGCAGTGGGGCATCCAAGCGTGCGTTTGTACCACCAACCAGGAGTTTCCACTACCATTAAATATGCCTGGGATGAAAGTTAAATCCCTTCTTCCACAGGATCATTCATTCCTTTGTTGCCTTCAGAGTTGCGTAACATCACAGAGAGACACCTGCAAATTCCCACTGACCTCTACACGTCCCACCAAAATGTCACACTGTAGGAGTTTTCCTGCTGTGAAAAGCCCAGAAGCAAATTTCTACACTCCAACTGACCATCAAAAAAGTACTCCTGGAGAAAACATGCTGCTGAGCAGGAAAGCAAAGCCTGTCTGAAATCAATCATGCACCTTCCAGGGTGATGCAGGTGAGATGGCTTTGTTCCTACTCATCTTAGCCACTCGAAGTACTGGAACAGAGGCACATCCTTATCACTTCCTTATCACTGGTGTTTTGACAAATTTTCATCATTTGCTTCCTTTCAGGAGGCAGGAGGGATAAACAACAGAAGACTGTAAAGTTTCAGCTTCACTGAGCAAATTCTCAACTAGTTTCACTAGTGTTTTCATTGACAATGCTTTAGCGTTGCAGCTGTTCAAGGAACAGCAGTGTGAGAAGAAAATGGCTTTTAAATATGGACATAGCTAAAAACAGTTTAATAACTGAAAGTATTTGAGCTGAAATTTTATTGGAGGAACATGGAGTTGACATCCTCTCCTAAAATAGGAAAGAATGCTGACAAAATCTTAACTCTTTCCAAAATAATGTTAAAATTACTCAGGCTACTTAGCATCTGCCTCTTCCTGCAGAATTACTAAGAATTTGTTTCCTTTTATAAAATCTGAAAAACTACTCCCCTTAAGCATGGGTGTTACACAATGTACATATTTTACATATTACAGAGAAACTTCAAATCCTTTTTAATACGCAATTTTCATATGTTTAAAATCAACTTAAGTTTAAAGCATTTCAATTTTAAGAGAAAACAAGAACTAATATATATATCTTGCTTTGATATTTGACTAGAAAGGACATACAAAGTATTACTATTTCAATATTGATGAAAAAATTTGTTCATTGCACTGCTTTTGAAATTAGAAAAATGTGCTAGATACTGTATCTTATCAGTACGGCAGTGGCTGATCACAGTGCACCACTACAGTAATTCTTTTCACTGAAAGATGTCACAGGTATATTTACAAAAAAATAAAGCTGTTAAGTCTGTAAATGTCAGAGAAGAAGTTGTGTATGTGACGTGATCACATCTAAATATGTAACTCATAATAGTATAGGATGTATGAAACACTGCCAGTTGTGGTCTGCATTTGTTTCTGGGAAAACATGACAAAAATGTTCCCTTAGCTGCAGAAATCACAAAACTACTACTGACAGGGCACAGGGTTTTTCATGTTTCCAGCTCTCCGAGCCATGCTTATTATAGGACTGCTACTATTTCATTCTTGCTGCTATGACCAGACTGTTCCCACATGGTCTAAATCAGACAGAGCCCAGCAGGCTCGGTAACTCAGGCTCAGGTTTGCCCAGTTTAAATGTAGGGGCCTAAGTGATGCTCAGAAGCTACAGGGACAGTTGTCCCTGGCTCTCTCAGCAATAATCAATAAAGAGAGAAGTACTTTCTGGAAAGCAAGTCACCTTACATTTAAGAAGGTATTTCTGAGTGACTGCCTGACCATAGCCTTTTGAATCTGAAGTTCAGACAGACAAGCTTTAGGGGAGAGAAGAAAGCCCATCAGTGACAGGATTTCCTGGACTTCTGGCTTTGCTATTTCTACAGAAGATAAACAAAAACTCGTAATGTTTTGATAATGTTGTTCAAAGTGCTGACAGAGATCAGTGAGTTAAAAAAAGCAAAATGAACAATGAAATTACATTCTCAGACTGTGTTTATGCATCACTTTCAAGGATCTGCCTATTCCAAAAATCTCTTTCTGCTGCTCCTACTTTCGACGAGCCATAGAAAACCGGACCTGAAACCCAGCCTCTTGATTCTAGGGAGGTAAAATTTTATCAAAGTAACATATTTTAAACAAAACCACAAAACTAACAATAAAAAGGCATATGTTGAAAAGAAAATCCAGGTTAAATAGACATGGACAACATATTTTGATTATGTGAACACAGTGAGTTTGAAACACAGCAAACATTTTTAAAAAGCCAAACATGTTCTCTACTGAAAAAGGTAATTCGGGATTTTCACAAAGCTAAAAACACATAGACATCTGAGCTGCAAATTTTACTGCAATGAACTTTGGCATTGGTTTCTTATTTGAGATATGAAGAACGACTGATAACGGGAAGCAAACTTCTAGTTGAGAACTCATGGTGTACACAGGACTATTCAGAAAATAATAGGAGATAGATGCACAGTTCTTCATGAGGGCTGGATGAATTACCATGCTGAAGAATTCAAATGAATTTTGTCCCTCTCAAAAATATCACATGCAATGTGCTTGGACTCAGCTTCCCTATTAACAAAAGGCATTTTGAAACTAAGTAACTCCTGCTATCATTTATCTTCATTTTCCTAGTTCATCTTCTAATAAAATCCCTACCAAAATCTATATAAAAGTTCATAAAGTTAAAAATTTGCTTTCACTATTGCTCTTGTTCTATGCTTTAGCTCTTCCAAATTCAGTAATTTGTTTTTTTCATCATAAATTACATTTTCTAACTCTGTGGTTAGCTGTTACAGGTTTTGGCAGGAAGTTAGCAAAGTCTCATAAAATACTGAGGCTTATAAGACTTTGCCTTGATATTAAAATGACCTTTTTTAAAAAAGCAAGAGGATATGCCTCCTTATATTAAAATATGTTATATTTTGATTATTAACACGATCCTTGAACATAAGAATTTTGGCTCCAAGAGACAGATAAGGCAGACTCAAAAAAAAGACTTCAAACTGAAGATTCACTTATTGATTTCATACCCAGAGTGTGCTTCCAATAGCATGGGTGCTAGAAACATGGCAAAAAACTCACCTAGATATAAATAATGTAGAAAAAACTGAGATTTACATCCAAATTTTTTTCAACAGAAACCCATCTTTATAAGCCAAATCCTGTGCCCTGAACCGAGACACATATTAAGTGCATGAATCACCTAATCATGCCCATCTTAAATGTTCATTACACGAGCAGTTCTCTGATTCGGTATGTTCCTAATAAAACTGGCTAATGGTTCTCTGTGTATATATGTAATTATAGTAATGCTGTTGTAGCTAAAAAGTCCTGAAGTTATAAATAAGGCAAAGAAATACTACCCTTCTTACTTGCAATACCAGGGCATTGGATGTCTTTGTCCAGGAGAAAGCTGTTTATCATAAAAAGTGATTTCTTTCTGTATTTCAGTTTTATTGTTTAAGACACAGCACAGTGACTAATCAACTAAGGTATATATACAGTAGTGGTTAGTAGCCCTCAACAGAAATATTTAAAATCAAATATGTCTTATAAGGAGCAAATCACTTTTCCTTTAATTTTCACCGAAGATTAGCAGATGCCTCCTAGAAACAATGCACTTACAATTTTTATTACCCTGTATATGAACACTAGCATTAAAAAAACCCAGAACAACCACCATGCCAATTACCAGAAGACAGGCAAACTGGTGGTTTTAGTGAGTTTCCACTTAGGAGATTTGGGCTCTACCTATTTCTATTAGCCAGAGTTAAAAACAAACCTGAGAAAAATCCATGTTTTCAGCTGCATATGCAGTGAGGCTCCTACGTGGAGTGGGTGCCTCTTTTAACATATGTAGCATTTGCACTTCTGAAAAAGCTAAAAAATACTCTTTTGGACTGGAGGTAAAGAAAAAGACTGGGCTCTACACACCTTCACAAATTCTTTTAATAATGTGTAGTAGTATTTTCTGTCACAAAACTGTGCTCCTGAATAAGTAATCTGTAAGGTGTGGAATGGGAATTCTATAACTTGTAGAGATGAGTACTAGGATCCACTTTGTAGGCTGCCTTTTAAAATAGTAATACAAAACTTTTTCCTAACTGATTATAAACTGAACCTGCTTTTAGCCTTCAAAGGTATGATCACCAGATGTCAACAGGATATTAGCAGGATAGTACTTGGAGCCTAACGTAATGGCCTCCCTGTGTTCCTTTATCAGAGAATCTAAGATTACCTGTAGATTGTCCAAGATGATGCGGAGTGACTGAACTTGACGTCGGACTGCTCCAGAGAACCTTTCGTAAGCTGATGCATCATATTCACTCATCTGAATCTCTTTCAATCTAAAGCAAAGGACAGGGAGCTAAGAACAGTTTAGGAAACAAGCATATCTTCCATTTACTTATGTAAACTAAAAGTGTAATTATTTGATGACAGGGAAATTCAGACTGCAACAAGCACTCAGAAGAGACAAATCAGAGAAGTAGCAGCTGCTCTTGTGAATTTTTGATAAGGCAGATGTTCACCAATGTCTACAGGGACTGCATCACATTAAAACTTATTAAAGTTACTAATCCTATGACTCTCTTGTAATCTGCTTTTAAGTTTGAGAAGTAAATCATAGGTCCTGACAAATGTGATCAAATTTGAAAGGTTTTGTTGGCACAGGTATTGCTGTCTGTACATAAAAGGATCATGAGTGTCTTTTCATTACTTCACTGTCACAGTATTTTAAACATATCCTGATTCGTGCTTTAACACAAAGGTTAAGTAAAGACACACTATAAAATCTGTCCTTGAAGACCTACAAATAGTAACTGTCTCAAATACTTTGTGCTTCATTAAACAAAGAAACCTTGAAACAAAAAAGTTTTAAATGAACATTAACAAAAATGTGCTCCCCCCATAGAAAATGAGTCATGTCAGTGTCCAGAGGTCTGTAACAGAGAGCACACCTGCACCATGAAAACAGATATATGCTTGCTTTATAAACAAAGATGTGTCCATTTCAAGTTCTTTATCACTCTTTTAAACAACATAGCTTGGCAGAACAGGTGAAATTCACCATTGGAATGTAATTACAGAGGTCCAACAGTGAAGAACGAGCTGGGGGACAGGCGGATATACCAGGAGTGTGCACTGTTCAGTATTTGCCATGACCCAACATCATGTAGAGAGGCACCAGTTGGGTACCTGCCCACCCCACCACCCAGCAGGTGGCTGGGTTCACTTCTGAGCTAAAACATGTTGGCCTATCTGTGCCCAGCCCATTTCAAATAAGCACTTTGTAACAGCATAATCTCACCCACGGTGTTTCAAAAATACTGAGTTTTTAACTGAACCATAAATGGATAGTAAAGCATGTGTAGGCTAATTTTATTTCTAACGGCAAGTTTTTATAACACTATCACAAGTTAATTGCCTGGATCATAAAGTATACCTGAGAACTGCTGTTTAGACTAGCCTTATAAAGATGATATTAAAATCAAATACCCAATCTTTGTTGTCTCTATCATGATTATGTCTTTTTCAATTTAAAGTTTTGCATACACAGTCATTACAGCCAACCATTATTCATTAAAGGTAGGAAAAAGTAACTTCCAGTGCTGCACGTTTAATTTCATGAATCCTGTCAACAGAGTTCAGTATCTTCAGATGTATAAAAGAAACATTCTGTTTTAAACAAAAAAACCTCACCTGCCATTTTACTTTGTTGCACTCTACATCAATCCACAGTGAAAGGTAGTTCAGAAAAATACCATGAAAAATACTGCATCTATTCCAGATTACTGGTCATTCTTGTGAAATAGGGCAAATGAAAATGTTTACCACTAGAAATACTATCTAGCCAGGAAAGCATTAATAACTTTTATATGAAATTTCTCCCTTCCAGACAATCCTATATAAATAAAGCAGTGAAATCTGCAGTTTCTCATTTTTTTTTTTTGTTAGCCTGAGGACTCCAACCTCCTATTCTTATCTGTTAGTTCCCACAACTATCCAAGTGGTACAGAATAATGATCTAAGTCAAATGTGGTTTCATAATAGGCTACATCTGCAGCTGGTACATGCCAGCCCACTTGGGTTTTGCAGCACAAGAATTGTTACCTCATGTACAGATACCCAGATTTTACAGGGCATAGCTGCACTGGTCCCACAGCATGTAGCAGTAGCCAGGAACTTCCCCTAGCACTAATTTAGTAAATTACCACACAGGCAGTAGAAATCCATCAAAGCATACCAAGTGTGTATATGGACATATGCACAGAGAGATGTACAGTATCCAAGACCATATATAGCAATTGTTTCTATTATGAAGCAGCTCAGAAGCAATTTTGAAGAGGGAGGATGCTTATTTTCATACAAAATACAGAGCTTGACTTGAGAGTTCAGTTGGTGGAAGAAATCTGAATCTCTGTGCATATTTTGGGAAATAGTTGATCAGTCATCACGCATTACACTCATGCTGGGAAGACCTGTTGTTCATGTTAATCACCTGCTGAGGCTTAATAGTTCAAATTACAGAATCACAGAATATTCTGAGGTGGAAGGGACCCACAAGGATCATCAAGTGGAACTCTTAAGTGAATGGCTCATACAGGGACCAAACTCACAACCCTGACGTTAGCACCATGCCCTAACCACCTGGCTACAGATCTTTCAAATAGAAGCAATTTACTTGCAGTGGTCCATCTTGAAAGACATTTGTTAAGTGATGAATTCCTAACAACATACAATCTGGATTCATCAAAATTCAAAGAAATTTTCATATAATTTATTCCTTTTTAAAAAGAGAAATATTCTCATCAATCTCCTTCTCCATCTAGTTATGTTTTACTCTACCAAATCACACAGTCATTTTAACATTATGGCTTAATTCAATAAAATGTTCTATACATCTTGTCCAGAACTGCTAAACATGTGCTGGTAATCTCTGTTAAGTGATAGTGAACAGGGTAATGGATCAGTTAAGAAAGAAAATTCTTTTTAGCCATCTTTTTCAAATTCTTCTGGGAAATTGAAAAGAAAAGAAAGACTTTCCCATTACCTCCGTTTAAAGGCCTTTTCACCCATCTCTCGAGCAGCTCTCTTAACTTCCTCAGGAACAGCATCCTTTTCAGCTTGAGATACTTGGTAAACCCTGTGGCCAGCGTCCAGTCGATACGGCCCACCTTTGCCACCTAACCCAGCAGTGTCTCTCCCACCTAAGATGGTTGAGATAAAAAACCATTAAGAATATACATTTGATAAAAAATAAGAACACATTTTCTTTCAAGCTTCCATTGTCATCTACAGATATTCCAAAAATGTTGCTAACAATCCCCAGTTGAAATATTTCTTGCCAAAGGTTTTCAAAACCAAACAGCTATCATGGTAAAGAAGAACTCCCATGGAATACTTGCATTTATAGTTCCTTGAGACCAGATTCATAATGTTTTCTG
This sequence comes from Eulacestoma nigropectus, assembly GCA_013397775.1. Lineage (NCBI taxonomy): Eukaryota > Metazoa > Chordata > Aves > Passeriformes > Eulacestoma > Eulacestoma nigropectus. Next base: position 2,321,967 of record VZTE01003324.1, on the reverse strand, counting down.
CCCTGTACAAAGGGGACCATAGAACATTTAAATCTTGTACATCTCCTGAAAGCTCCTGGTCCTAGACTGTCTTCTCCCTAGAATTTGTTGGTTTACACTGCTTCCAAACCACTTTATCTAGTGATCACTATCATGACCTATTAGAATTAGGGGGCACTTTGCCTGTTCTGTGTACCTCTTGCCTACATTACCTAAATTTCTGCAGCTGCAGGGACATCTAAGAGAATGACAACTTACTCAGCCCAGTTTCTGTGGCTGCAAGCTTCTCGTTCTCTATACAGCCAGTAAAAAGAAACAACAAAATACAATTGAAGAAGAGATCTGCTACATACAGTTTAAATTAGACACTGCAAATACTTCTTCTCACTGGCAATAAAGCAACCCTGTATGTGGTGAAATAGCTCTAGGCAGAGGATAGCTTTGTATAAAACCATTTTTGACTGGCACAGCATCTTCCTTGGATATCTGTCAATGATGCATTAAAAAAAATTAAACAATGAAGAACCTGTTCCACCAGCCCACATATTTCCACCAACATGCGGCATATTGTCTGGATCCACTTTTCCATGCTTGGGGGAACTGACATCCAAACCACTCTCCCTCTCAATGGTTATCTGTGAAAGAGAGAAAGAGAGATGTAAATCCCTCTTAATAGTAAAGAAAATAATCTAAAAATCTAATAACAGCATAGTAGGTGTGCTGAGTAGCTGTAGGACCAGCATTAGTTCAATAAATGCAACATTCCACCTCAGAATAGAGCAGAATAAAATGGGGCTCCTGAGTTGCACATCAGACCCACACCCGAACTAAGGCTACTGCCACGTCTGAACCACTCTGCATTCTGTTCACATCCACACTAGAAATGGCTTCCTCATAACTGCCCAACATCATTCAAAATCCCCCTGTAGACAGAATCACCTGCAGCTCAAACACTTCTCAGAGTATTGTATATCCACAGCACCGCACATCCATTTACACATTTCATGTGCACCCAACTGCAGTCCCACATTCCTTAGTGATGGGTAGATTAATGTTCCTTTCATGAATAAGGACTAAAGAGATGAGACTCATCAGCAAATGGCCAGTTCAAATGACAGGCTCATGCAATCCTCAACATCCCTGCCTTGACCACAGAAGTTCTACTGTGCTGGGTTTTCTAGATCTGTCTGCTGACGGCACTTTCCCCACTGATTCACAGCACAGCTGAACACCCAACAGCTGCCAGATGGTCAGGGCTGACTCACTTTAGGCTGAGGATGGAATTAAGTGGGTGACTGAAGGTAAAAATACTCCTTCCCGTTGTGAACTCTGAGTCACGTAGTAAATCAATGATTCATGGTTAAATTGCCCCTTACTAATCTTCTAGAGTTTAGTGTCACTTTATTTTTTTTTAAACGAAACCCAATGACTGAGATGGAAAATTAATGTCTCTAACCACTTAAAATTAATTTTCTTCTTATCTACCATAATACATTTAATTCTCCAATGAATTTATGTGTCCCAATAACTATGATTTATTGCCTTCTCAGAAGTTCACCGGCATTATCAGGGTTTTCACTATACAGCAGCTTAATCCTTGAATTCACTGTCTTGCAGACTCAACTTCATGCTGACATGAATTCCACACATGTTTTTGAACTGAAAACATGTGCTCTAACAACATTGTCCTGGCAGCTATTCAAAACATAATTTTCTTTCCCTTTATAGAATTTATATCAATTCAAAGAGGTACAATACATCCTCTGTGAACCATGTCATTAGTGTAAAATCAAGATCTAATCTGATAAATCACATTAATTTAACTTTTGTATAGTGAGAGACGTAACCGCAACAGCAAGTTACCCTAGGGTTATATACTTTTTTGGTTTAAGAGATTTGCTCCAAAATAAACCATTCTTTTTTGCATAACTGGTAGATTTAAAAACTATCAGAAATACTGGTTAAGAAAAATCACTGAATTTAGTTTAAAACAGAATTATAAACCCAAAATGATAGCGTCAGCCTCATGAATCAGAAGAAAATATTATTCTGTAATGATAAACATCAAATTATGCAAAAATTTTACATGTTCATGCTTCTGTATTCTTTATAGAAAAACATTCTTTCTGCAAAAGGAAGCTCTATGAAACAAACATAACTATAATCAGGGATGCAAATGTCATATTCTACTTTTGTCAAGTTTTTCCACTGAAAAATTCCACTAAACATTTTGAAATACAAGCACTGTTTAAATCTTAAGTGAAAAGGTCTGTAGACAAAGGAGCTTTGTTGCTCATATATCTTTCTCAAGTATAAGTTGTTCACAAATAGTGTTTCTAGTACATATGCACTAGACAAGTTTCTAATATAAACTTATTTTCCAATAGTATTGATCTGATTAAAGCAGGTATTTGCAACTTAGAAATAGCATGTGGTTAATAGAAAATCTTCTATCTTACAACGATTTTTTTGCTTTCTCTTCTTAAAAGAACACAAACAGCCAACATTTAATTTCTGTTAAAACTTTGAAAAAAATTGCTTGAGAAAGAAGAAAAGAAACAAGGAGTACAATCTATCAGAGCTTAAGAATTCACTGTTTTTCTTTTTATGTATAGTTAATAGCCGAATGGATAAAATAATTGAAAACTCAATGATACTAGAACGGAACACCACCAGCAGATGTGTAAATGTCATGCCAGTGAATTGCAGCAGTTTAATTTCCTTTTAAGTACCATCTAAGCAGACAAAAGGTAGGAGAATTTGCTAACTCTGAATACTTCAACAACCAATTTTTATTAGCACTGGTTTGCTGGGGTAATTATTTTTCAAATTTACCATATATGCAGAAACTGCATTATATTAGCACACCGTAGAATCCTCTAAAGAGAATCTTCTGGATGTACTTTCCTGGTTTTTCTTCGAGCTCTTAGATAATTCCCTTAGTGACTTGACAGGCTTTTCTCCTTCCCTTTCCCATATCTACGGAAGGCAATTTTACAGGTTTCAAGGTAATTTTACAACCAACAACTTGTCTCTACTCTGAAACACTTCTATAAACTAGAAGTTAGACTACCAAACATCTATATTAAAATTGAAGATATGTTTTATAAATAAATAAACAGTAAATCAATGAGTCTTGACATGAAATCAGAGGGACGATGAGGAAAAAAATGAAGAGAAAAACTTTTGGATAGTGATACATTCTTCAGCATGACAAATATAAAGAGATGGAAGAGCCATAGGTAAGTCACCCCTCTGAGGACTGGAGGAATTCTTGACATTAGAAACTATTGGAAAGGTAGATTCAAGGGGCAGGATCGAAAGCTGGATGGATTAGGAACCTGAGAAACTGAAGAACACTCAGTAGGAAATACCTAGTTTGTCTGGAGTGAGAAGGAAGACAAGAAAGACAAGTATTAAAAGTGGAGAAAGGACTCAAGCACCCCTAAAATCCACAGTAGCTTTGCCAAGCTTATCTGATTGTAATTTCTAAAATCAGTTTTCTATTACTGTTATGATGGGTATTTTTCAAATATATAAATAATTTCCTTGCTCAAAAGCCGACCTGTCCCATCCTGAATATTTTCCATTTGAATCTAACTGCAAGACTTCTATGAACGTTGTTTCTTTCAACAAGAGTTTTGACTAATCACCCTTTCTTGAGAGAAATCTGTGCTCTTCCTAGTTATACATGCACTGAAAGGCACTATTCATCACTGCATCATTGTGCAGATTCCATACTGCCTGGTGTGCATAGTATGGCTTTGTGAAACAACACACAAATTCAGTCTAGCAGCCTTGAGCTCCAGCTATGAGGCACGGGTCAGAGTAGAATAGCTGCAAAAACGGAATTTTTCCTTCTGAAAGTTCCTTTTGATTTCCAAAATAACCAAAACATTCAGAGAACACATGTTTCAATTGTATATTATCTAAACTTGTTTATACATACTGGTGACTCAAAATCAAGAGTGTGAAAGCACTTCTCCACTCCCTGTTTGGGCAGGTTTTTCTTCAAAGTCTTCATCACACAAGAAGCACAACTGCCATCCTCTCCTGGAATGCACGACTCTTATTTCATTCTCTGTAGAGTCCAAATTGTCAGTAATCATCAATTATCTTAGTCTCTGGTTTCAAATATTTTTGTTCTCTCATTTTCTTTGACTATACTATATTCTCAGGCACTTTCAGCAATAGGCAATGGGTTCATTCAGAAGGACTTTGTGATGCAGGCTCTGTAGGTCTTCCAAAGTCAATGAAGCAAACAAAAATTTTGTTTGAGAGGAATATGAATACTTCAGGTCAGAAAGACGCCAAAGGAATGTGCTTTTCTTAAGGGGCAATGGCATGAAAGGGTGCTTAAGAAAAAGGGAAACTAAGAAACAACAACAAATATCACAACTTGTTAATGCTTTGACTTAATTTTCTGGTCCTGCCTCTTACACATCCACTATCTCCCGACATTAAGAGCAGCCAGGCAGGAACAGAACTAAAAATGCATTCAATGAGAGACATATGGTATCTGAACAACTTGCTCTAGATCAGTTCCTTCTGAAAAATATGAATGTATGCTAAAATGATTTTACATGGCTACATGTTTTTTCTTTTTTTTTTCTGACAACAGTGGGATTCTAAGAGGGAACTGCACAGAGAAAACTGATACAAACACACTCAGTTTGGAAACTAAGTGATCTTATCATCCTTCATGAAGAAGATAAAGAAGATCAAAAAAGTCAGTTACATGATTTACTGCACTCAACAACACAGTGAAACCAGGTGTTTCACCTCGGTGCCATATTTATGCCAAACAGCCATTAAAACACATACCAATCTGTAATAGTGGCCATTGTGACGATGAGTCAGAAGCTAGTAGTTTTGTCTAGACTTCAGCTGGTCAGATAAACTGTGGTATATTGTGTACTAAACAAACCTTAACTATTTTGGAAGTGGATCTAGAACCACATTCATGCCAGTTAAGTGAATGTGGGATTGAATTCTATTGAATTCTGATGTGAAATCATCTAATTTAATAACATTAACCACTGGAGAGTAAGGAAGCACTGGCATACTTTTGACACTTTCATAATCCCTCAGTGAGAGACAGATGCTGTATTTGTTGAGGATCACACAGCTGACCCAGATACACTGTGCATTGCCCCTACAAGACACTGTCACAGCTATGGAAAGAAAAGAGCTTACATGAACCCATTAGAAAATAACACACAATAGAAGCATGGGAACTATGGAGACAGATGCTGTACTCTATTATTAAAATTACTTATGTCCCACACATACCCATATTTCATTCTAACATATGAGTTATTTTCACAATACAGTACTTCCCTTTTGAGTTCAGAATTAATTTTCTTCTAATGTATTGCAAAAAAATCTCTGTCTCTCTGAATAAAACTGAACAAAAGCATTATTACATTTAGCTTCAGTTGATTTTGTACAAGTAACCTTAATGACATTTTAGCATCCAGTAATCTTAATCCTACATTGCAGAAAAATTGAGAAGAAAAAAATATCTTTAAAAAGTAGATTCACCACTCAAAGGGAGTCCCAAGCAGCACAACTGTGCAGTTCTGTATCTTAGCAAGTACTATTCAAAGTACATCTGGGTTGAATATATATTAATATCCTTATTACTAACATTTGTAACAGTATCCAATGTAATGAGCAAAAGACACTTAGCAAAGTCAAATGAAATTAACATTTCAGTAGATCTATTATTCAGTCATCCATGTTTCAGAGTATTGACAACATTCCCCCAAGCATTTTAAGCCATACATCAGCTCCTCATTCTTCAAGTCTGTTACAACTATCTAAAGACTAAAATTCCTCAAATTGTATTTATTGTGGACACAGGGAAAGACAGGGAATTTAATCTCTTCCTGTCTTGTCCCACTCGAAATTTTATTTATTCCTGGGAGGTTCATGCAAGAGACTGAGCCAACAGCTCTCACTGTCCAAACCTCCATTACAGTTGTGTAAGAAGCTGACTCTCTAAAACAAGGGGCAGAACATGCACTCAGACTTAACTGCTGGCAGAAAGAGAACTCATGGTTACAGGTTAAGAAATATCTTTTTGAATTTGTAAGCAGAAGTCAGACAAGCTTGAAAATATTTCTAGGTCTGAATAGAAATGTAATCAATGAGTGACAGTTTCCAGTAAAACGTGAAGGACTTTCTCCTTAATGCTGACTGGGATGCAACTGGCATGTAGATAATTTTTCTGGTTGTAGATATTCCTGCCATCCTGCCCTGTAACTGACACTGCAAACTGGCTAGAGAGTGGATGGTCTTTTAATGCAGCAGCTTACTTTTGTATCCCGACAGGGTTAACTTCATTAAAATTCCTGAAGGGCGCAGGAGGTGTCAGTGCCTCCCATTCAGGACTGCTTGTCAGAAAAGCTCCTTTGTGGGGCTCACAGCAACAAAAGCAAGTTTCTGCCTCAGGATTGGCAAAAAAACTCTGGTTTCCAATGGGGGCAAGCTGCCTTATGCACAGGGCAACAGACCTTTCACCTCTTAGTTTTAATTATCTCTGGCCCTGACAGGACAAACCCATATCTAATCCTCTTACATAAAACACAATGCTTATTTTAATACTCCAGGTACAAAAAGAGGGGAAAAAACCTGCTGTAATTCCAGGCTTACATCCTGCAGGTGTAAAGGGGTAAAATTTTTACTTTAAAAATAGTCTATATTTGCATTCTTCAAATCTCCCCAAATCAAATATTTCTTATCCTTTTGGGAATGTTTAAGCGGAGCTGGGCATTCCTTACAGGCTTCTACATCTTCATAATAGAAATAAATGGAATTCCTCCTTGTTGCATGTGGTGACAAGGAAACAACCTCTCTACTAAGTCCTTTTAAGCATTCAGTGGATGATTCCACGTAGAACGTATTTACTAAAGCTGCAATCAGTATGATTTCATGTGTCACAACTTAACAAAGGCATACAAATTAGACAAGCAAATAGGGACACAGCTGCAGTATTTACAGCTGTAAAGAATATTTATGTAGGAAAATCTTTAAAATAAAATTTTAAGGTGCCCAAATACTGTTTTCAACAAGCACTTATTTTACTGTTAGTAATAATACTGCATTATTGGTTGTTTCTTACTGTTGATCAGAGGAAAATAGGGAAAAGAATGTGTGCACTAAGATTTGAGGCAGAATACAATTCATACAATTCAGGTACTTCGTTCAATGTAAATTAAGAAGGCGTGCGTTAGCTTAATTAGTTGCATGATTAGACAGTCCTGGAAAGTAGGCAGATGTAGGCTGGCAAGATCCCAGTCTTCATTTACTCTTTTTATCATAAAGGAAAGAACTCTTCCAAGATCCAAATTAGAAGATATCTGCTCTAATTGTAACATATCTGAGATGCGGAAGGAAAGAGTTAATCTGATATTTTGCCTTTTCATTAATATAAAACCTATTAAACAGGGCCGTTTATAGTCAGTGAAGAATATGGGTTACTTTCCACAGCAGGCACTAAACCATTGCTGAAAAATATTAGTTATATGAATATAAACCCACTAGAGACACTATAAAGTTAAAATATCAACTCGCTTTCTTCATTAGTGCCGTAGACAAAGACTGAGCATGTATCAGAAGAATTTTGCAGGAAAAGAAGGGAAAACCTCGTAGATTTTTGCCTTTCAAGTGATTTGGGAGATGGTAATTTCTTCATCAAAATCAATGCAAAACCTGCTTTCACTCTCACACATTATTATGAAAAAAGATTGACTGTAACAAAACACGACCGTACTCCATGTGAAAAACGCATTAAGTAATCCATCCCACAGTGGCACAAAAGATTAGGAAATGTATTCCATGGAATGAAGAATGTATTTCTGCAGATGTGCAAAAGACTGATTTTTCCCTGAGACAAAAGAATTGTTTTCTTTTATTCCCAAGCTTCTCCAACCTTAAACCTCTTAGTATTATCCTAGGCCGCATTTAACAGGTCACAAGAACACACCTTCCTCCAACACATGCTTTATCAGCAGTAAAAATATATGCATTACATTCTCAAAGAGCATACAGAAGTTCCACATCAGGCAGATCAAAGGCTAACCTGCCTGTTCCATGGTGGTTTTACACTCTACCATAAAACTGATTCTACAAAAAAAAAGAAAGAAAACTTTTTATAAGCTACTTATACAAACTGGTAAGAGAAAGGCATAAACATGCAAAAAACCCTCTAATGGCTTCTATTATGTTCACTTGTACTGTATCATGTGCAGCTTTTTTCTAGGTACTAAAATTAATAGCATAATTTCTGGTCACAACAACAGCACAAAATTGAGTCCACAAGTAATTTTTCCACAGAAAAGATACTCACTCTTAGACAAGACAATACAAATGTGTGAAATGCATTCTGTTTCTTCTATTGTATCCCGAAATGAAAAAACCTTTATCGCACTGCAATATAAAACTTTTATTATGTTTTCTTTGTTCATTTGACTTAATTTTGATTTTCTGTCTTGTCTGTAAAACTTTGCAAGAGTTCAAAATTAACTAATGAAGCTTCATGCATCATCTGACTCCTGTGAACATTTAATTCTAAAAGTAGCATTTAAAATTCATGCAGGCATTAAGCTTCTGTCTTGAATACCAAAAACTGTTGAAAGCATCGTAACTTTTTTGGCATTTTAGAAAAGTGAATCTGGATGGGGAAGAGGTAGAGATTTGGAGTGAAACTTATAAAAAGGTGTATCTGGCTTGCAAATGAAGTTTATACACACCAGCTAAAAAAGCCAAACCACTGTACAAAATGCTGCTGTGGGCTCTTTTTTGAACTAAACGCTGTCACTCTAAGAACCAACTCAGAAACTCTGCACAGTAGATGCATTAGAATATTTTGCCCACAAGTATACACTGTGTGGCTTAAAAGCTGGAAAACTAAATAAAGTAATAAGAGAATATAATACATTTATTTCATGTAATGGATCTTCTGCTATGTAAACACCTGTGTAAAGTCCATTTACCTCATTCACTATTTAAAATTCCCTAGTCAATTCTATTCAACTATAAGTTGTGAGGTCATCAACGTTTTAGTATTCTTATCCACTATGAAATATTATCAGAGCAGACAGATAATGTCTAGCTTTGTTATTTATCATGACTACTACACATATCCTAAAATCAATGAACTCAGAAAACACTGAATTTGGTTTCTTCTGGAGTACTGTGAATAACCAACATCTAGAAATATGGGATAAGAGAACACATTATGTCAGTTTGGAATGGTCCAGGCTGAAGACTACAGGGTAAAAAGAAAATTGAAAAAAATTACATGTGGAAGCAGAAAAGCCTGATTTTTTGTATACCTAGGACCTTGTCAACTCTGTCCTTAAGAAGCAGAGGCAGAAGTTATTTAATATCTACTACATTGTTTTCTTTTCTAAAGGAAGGCCTCTTATCTTTGGCATTACTGTAACATATCAGATTATTTAAATTTTCCCTATGTTTGTCCTTTCACTAATCAGGGAACCACTTCCATAAAGGCAGAATTATTAGTATGCATTTGTCTTGCTGGGACAGCAGGATTTCACTGGTGTTAGGAGCTCCAACCTTTACGTCAGCAATGTGCACTGCTGCAGACTTTCTGAGATCTTCAAGACGGTGTGTTGAGGTAATAATATTTTCTCCCATGAGAATTTTGGGCTTCCACAGGAAGGTCAGAGGAAGAAAAGGGAATTTTGTGCTGGATCAGTCTGCTCTAATAGCAAGTTAAGGTTATTTCCCTCCTGCTCTTTGTCTCTCTGGTCTAATTACACTGGAAGATCTCTTTAGGAAAGAGAATGTATTTTAGACGTGTTTGTACAGTGCTTCCAACAAAGGCTTCGCTCAAGCTGAGGAAATTTATATTAGAAAAGGTATCTGACAGAGAACCAATGATCTTTATCTGAGCTATTTTATACCATAAATACTTTTAGAATTTATTTAGCTCTGTGAGTTCGTGGCTTTCCACTCTCATGCTTCCCTATACTCAGATGCCTTCATTCAAGGGCTGGTACACAGCTGCTAGTCCTCAGCTGAATAAATCATATGGTTTGGGAAGAGGTCACAGACCTAAACGGTGGATTTGGGGCTCACGGATCTCAGAACTGGAAATTATATCAAACCATACCTTGCAATCCACCTATTGACCAGATAACTCTGCAATCTGCAGTATTTCAAGATTTTCAGGATCCCGTACAGGTCTGCAGAGCGCCATCATATGGTTATTCCAAACTCACAGAAACTCTCCACTGTATGTATTTCTCATAATTTATGAGGTTTGCACCGACAGTATTTAAAAGCTGAGGGAAATCGCTGTTATTAGCCCACTGATGCCCTCATGTGGTCAAAAAGACTGCTTGGTGCAAAGTGAAAAACGGAGAACGGGGGATGGTGGGAAGAAGGACTGGCCACTCTTGCTAAAGGTCATACTTTCGTCTCCATTCAAGAACTGCAGTTTTGCTCAGTTCCGTCTTACCATCAGGAAAAGGCTGTATTTTCGTTATGTTATAAAGTACAATGTCACTTTTTAAAAAGGGAGAAAGCCCCCAAACTATCAGTACAGATTAAAGTAGATTCTGAGCAGTAAATACAAGCAAGCTGGAATCACTGAAACTCCTGAATCAATTATTCTTTAGATAAACATCCAACCTAAAAAATTAAATTTCATCAGGTGAACTTGCATTACCCTGAACTTTAAAGTGCAGTTTCAGAAAATAAAAAAAGGATGCATTCAATAAAATAAAAAATATTAATTCACTTAAGGGGTGAATACTTCTTGTAGAGTTCTACGTGATTAGTTGCATGGAATACAAATGGAATAAGTGTGACTATTCAAGGAAGGGAATAAGGCGATCCTTATCCAAATTGACTTCCAATTCTTGCTCATTATTAAACACAGTCCCTGAGGGACTGGCTACCTGCAAAGTTATGATGATCTCTTCAGGTAGTTCTAATTCAAGAGAAACAATGTCCAGGCATAACAACTGGGGGAAAAAAAATGAGCACATGTGTGTGTGTGTGTGTGTGTGTGCACAAATATATACATGTACCTGTGTGTGAACACACAGATATACACACTCAACTACAGATGCACACCTCCCACCTCACTTAATGTGACTGGGCTTTTTTTAACTTCAACAGCAAATGTGAGATTTTTGGCGTTATGAATACTTTGGGAATGTACTCAACTTTGACTCCAGTTCAACACTTAGGTCAGGTGAAGTCACAAAAGCAAATTGAGGAAAAAATGGGAAAAAACATTTCCAGGCTGATTCTTGTTTTTGGAAGGGCCTGGTTTCATACTAAGGTGTCAGTGTCTCTCTCACACACCTCCTTTGGACTGACACACCTACAAAGAAGTATGTGATTTTTTAAGCTGAGTGTTGCCCATCTAGTCTTAAGACTAGAGAGCTGGGATGATGTAGGTGTTGTAATATTCAGGTTCTACACAGCACATGCACTTGCTCATGGGTAAATGTACTTTATCTATTTTTAAACAGCTGGTATTAGCAAAGCTGGTGCCCACTCAGTTCACGTGTGCTATATCTTTGCTCTGCTCTGTCCAACACTACGTGATCTTGACATCTTATTGGCTGAACCTGAATCATCTAGGAAACCCACCTCAGCTCTTATAGTAGATATAAACTGAGCCAAAGTTTCAGCTTTTATTAAGTTTCTGAAGGAAACCACACGTTACACAGAACACTTATGTAGAGTGGGGCTCTGTCATTGGCCAAAGAAACATAAGCAATATCCATCCTTGAAGAAGTGTACTGTAGAACAAGTAGGCCTTGACCTTTAAGATCTGGGATGCACCAGGAAATTGTGGCCCTGTTTTAGGACAGCAAAAAGATGGGAAAATGGAAGGAAGTATCTTTTTTTATTTCTTGCTGACTATTCACTTAGAAGTAAATATGAATAAATTTCCAACTAAGTAGTTTATGAGGAAGGCTTCCTATACTGAAAATGAGAGAGCACAGTCCACAGGAAATCAAAATAGTTACAATCGCAACTACTTAACTCATTAGGCCTTTATATGTAGCCACAAACAGAGGGCACTACTGCAATTTCAAAAACCCATCTCATGCATGTAGGAGATGACACAACTACTGCAGGTTCCACAAATACATTGAACGACAGACACAAAAAAAAATCCCACACCCAAATAAAGCCCTAAAAACATCTCAGTTTACAAGAATTATTGTTTTTTTTAATCAATAAGATCACTTCTTTCGACAGTCTTGGTACTGAAATGACAGGAGACTATCCTCAGCTTCAGGATGACACTTTGCATGGTGATATTACCTAGATCAAGACTACACCTGGATTTCAAAAAATGTTGTAAATTCAAATTTGAGTTCAGATATGTATCAGCACAAACTAGATGACAAAGCTTTTGCAATCTTTGACTAAGTACATTTTTATGCCATCTACAGGTTTGGGTAGTCCTGGGACTTCTGAAAACAACGGCATTTTGAGTACATAGCATAAAACATTTTGGACAACAGTCTACAGCAGGAGAACATTAAGTGGAATAAATATAGAACTACACATTTTTGCTAACAGTTACAGATAAATGCCTTAACATCTATTGAAATACCTCTAAATAATGCACCTTTTAATTATTTTTATCTAATCATTTTTATCTAAGCATCTACTTTATCTAAATGAGACATACCACTAAATAATGCTTACTGAAAGACAATATCAGAACTGTATCAGAATATAATCAGTCCTGTTCTATTTAATTTCCATCAATAACCCTTTGATGAAAAAAAAGTTATACAAGCTTATCAATGTCTGCCTATTGCCATGAAACTTCTAGGGCAAGATTTTAAAAATAAATTGTCTTTCAAATTCTCTTCAGGCATTTGATAATGAAGTGACCTTGTCAGAGACAAGGAAAAACAGTGCAAGAGCTCAACAGTTTTTGGAGTAGAGTTAACAGCTTTAGAAAATACAGTATTTTGTTTTGATTTTGTATTTTAGACACTCCAATTTAATCATTTCAGAATACTGTAGTATTATTTTGAGTTTAAAACTTCAATAAATGACGAAAAATTCTGACCTGTCTGTATAAATGCAGGCTTACGTAAACGCATATCACATTTTGAGAAACTGATTTGGTAGCCTCAGGACTTCAGCAGCTTGAACTCTGCTGAATATGTCAACAACACAAAACAAATGTTGACTGTGTAGAAGATTGCCACAAATTATATCAAGGGAACCTAATTACTGATTGCAAGTGGAACAGCTGTTTGTTTTCCTGTTTCATTGCTTATGTATATCCAGCCTCCTTCTCAGAGCTAATGTGTTTGTGAAAGCAAAAATGTAGCCCTAGAAGATAGTACCAATAGTTCCAACTGAAGCCTGCTTGAAGATTTGATTCCAAATTCTTTGAAACTATATTTATATTGAAAGCCCTCTAATTCTTTTTTCTCTAAAAGATCAGTAAGATTCAAAGAGTTTGCATGTGTTTCTGCAGATCAGTGATTCCCAACCACCAAGACAGGTCTCGGATTGGTCTAAGAACACCACCACGAAGGGATAATAAGCTTTGCTAAGCCTGTGGCAGCTTTGTGGGATGCAACAATGCCAGTTTTTAGGAAAGGGGAAATTGGAGGTGGGTGGGTGATATGTGGAACACTAAAAATTCTCCTAAAGTGAGTTTCTACTACAAGGTGATTTGGAACGATGGGTTAAGTCAAAGAATTAGAGAAACCTCATTAGACTCCAAGTTACTTAACAAGAGCATGAGCATGAAACATTACACAAAAGGAGGTGATTTTCATACACTTGAATGAACAGATCAATAAATGGCTGCAAAATATGTTCAATTTTGCAAAAACAGGTATCAGGAAATATTTAGCTGCAGCATTTTTAGCAAAGTAATTGTCCCTAGATCAAGAGACAAGTTCTTGATATGCTCAATTACACAGGGAAGCTACATGAATATGTTTTTAAGCTAATAGGATCCTTTCATTTCCAGAAATGAATGCCTTAATAAAGTACTGCTTTTATGTCTAGACCTATTGAAAACTTAAGTAGGAAAGGTGAAGGCCTTCAAATCCAATTAGCAAAGTACAGAGTTAACACAGCAACTACGTATCTATTATCTTATTGGAGATTACAAAAAAGAAAAGACCTAATTTATTTCTTATTGCTCTGCAATGCCTTTGTAAACAAGGCATTGGCTTCTTAGGTCTCATCTTTCCATTTAAAGCAGAGCAAAAAAGGAAAGTAGGGAAACAGAAGTAAGTGATAATCATGCAAGTCAGAAGATCACACAGGAGGCTTTGTTCCAGCCCTTTAGCACAAATCAAACACCATATTATGTCAGTTCTGACAAACCACTGGTTTGACACAGGAAAAAAGAAAGATATTCTAAGGAGACTTTATTCTGGAATGTGCCTAGGAGTGAGGCAGGCTGTCAGTGGAGAGAAATTCCACATCAGATCATGAAAACTGCTTTGCGACTGTGGGAAAACTTCTCAGCCTTCTTTAAAATGGCTACTTGACATTAGTAGTTAAATGACTTAAATTTTCTTATGCCGTGTACTTTCCAAGCCAGTATTGTCTAACAATTTGCTGGCTATTATTGACAATATAGTAATATTGTTGAATAAAATTACAAGTTATTAAAAAAAAAAGAAAAAAAAAACCTATTAAAACTAGTCAAACTCTGGGCTGGTGTAAACCAACTGTATCTGACCATAAGATGGTGCTAGTGCTCCTGCACTGGCAAGGAACATGGCACTGGCAAAGCCACAAGTGACAAGCACAAAGGTGCTACAGAGTAAGAGTTTCCTTTTCTCATGACTTTTATGAATGGCATTTGCTGAGGTCCAGTAACAAGAACACGTCAGTTCTTGCCCAAGTCTCTGTAACCACAGAACATCTTGTAGAAAGGGAGCTAAGAGTGGGAAAAGAAAGTAAAAGGCATTTTGGCCCAATACATCTTACGCATAAAAAACCCCAACCAAAACCAGAGAGAGATCTAATTAAGAATAGACTCATTCTGTTTTCCCATTCTAATTAAAGATGCAATTGAACAGTCCTGAATGTTCCCTCCGTGTTGCAGTGGTGCTCACGCATATTAGCCAGTACATTAACACTAATATATACATACATACATACATACATGCACACACACCATACATGTAAATGCTGTGTATTTTCTCCATCTACCTAAACATTCCACATGAGAACATGGCTCTGTGGAGATCCTTGCAACTCTGCTCAGCTGGGAAAATTATCAAGATTAGCAAAGACTCTACTGTGAACTCAAGGCATCTTTCACCTAGGTTTCAAGTTTCTTTTTCAAAGTAAATCCTGAATTAATTTTTTTCCAAGAATTTGAACTCTGGAAAAGTATATCCTTTTCTTAAAAACTAATTTCATTATTCTACATTCTGAAAGTTACAGTTAAAAATCAGCAGGAGATAAAGAATTTATTTGCATTTAATTGCACTGGAATTTGGCAAAAATACAAACAGTGTAAGACAAAGAGTCTGTCAGTAACCATAATTACAGGGGTTACAAAATGTTTTTAAATTAAGCTACTGTGCCTCTTTTTTTCAGGGAAGAAGTCTATTAAATTTTTGTCACAGGTGCACTTCTACTTCACAGCTCTCACCTCAACTCCTTTCCCAGCTGAAAACTCATCCACAGCTCATTTTGTTACACGTTTTTCAGTTCAGCTTTGTGAAGTCCTACCTGCACAGGACGACCATCTTCTTGGCCAATCATGTTCCTCCAATCCTGCAGTGACCGCTGGAGGCTCTCCAGCCCAGTCTCCCAGAGCCTCACACCTCCTCCCATGTCCACAGTAACCAAACCTACTTTGCCCAGTGGCGCCAGCAGGGCATCAGCATCTGAGATCTTAGAGAGCCAAGACGTATATGGAGAGAGAGACTGTGACCTGAAAAACAAGAATTAATGTGATTTTTCTTGAAGCTGCAATTAAAAGGGGAATGAGTATTTCTGCAGTTAAGGCGACAATTAAATGAAATTACCTCCTCATTTCATGAGAGACCATAACGAAGCTCTGCAGACCCACTATTTAGTCTGAAACTTTCCACCTACTGAAACTGGACATAATCAAAAGACACCTGACTGTATAAGAAGCAGTATAGAAGACGAGGCTGAAAGGCAATATGTTGCCAAAACCACTGCTGTAGGTTAAATACACTCCTGTATCTAATCTATCTAAAAATAGTCCATCTTTAGAAAAAAACTATGAAGAATATAAAAAATGTAAAAAGATGCTACAGAAAAATATAAAACTAAAAAAGAAATAGAGAGGACATGATTGGAGCATTGAGGACAATATATTTCCATCAAATTAGAGTAACATCCTTTTCTAGTGCTTTAATAAAATATTAAGATTTAAATACTCATTTAACAATGGCACAACTTTATGTACAGAAAATCATAGCACTTTTTTAAACAGTCAACTTGCTGACAAAAATTTACTGCTGAAAGAGAGGGCCTTAAACGTACATAATATGAAGGAAAATTTAGATAATGTAAGGAAGAATCTGCATTTTTCAGTACTGTTAATTATATGCATAAATGACTAGGCAACCTGCACTAATGGCAAAATGAATAATTTTCAAAAAGATAAAAAGGAGCAACACATATACTTCTACCTATGATTGAAACCACCATGTAATAACTCAACTGAAAAAGAGTTATCTTAGTATTTGACCGGGCTAACTTTGCCAGAACGAAGAAAGATTGTTAGATTTTAACAGAGAACTATTCATACATATATGACGAAAACTCACTTTACTTATCAGTTCTTACTGGACTACATTTTTAAATCTGGACACTCTGCTCAGATCCGCCATTCACAGCTTAAATCCTAACGCTAGTTTAAGGGTCATAATGTTAACATATGGCTTTGCAATTTCTGTTATTTCCTATAAAATCCTAGTGAAAAATAAAGTGATTCCTTACTATTTTTATGGTAATGTCTTTCATTTTTAAATGACTGTGTAAGATGTAAGCCAATGGACCAATCATAAATGGTGAACAGTGCAAAAAAAATTATCTAATAATTAAAATGTTCCCCAGATTATTAATGAACCAGAATGAATTTAAATGAGAATAAATGCTGTCAAAATCAACATCGAATGGGTAGAACAAAAAAAAAAAAAAAGGCATAAAATTCTTCATGTGTGAGTTTCATACATGTGCTATTTAAATATGCAAGAGACACTGCCATGTAAAACAAAAGTGTTCATTATTATTGCAGTAGAAAACAACAATTTGAGACCAAAATATATCTTTATACGATAAAATATTTGCAAATACTCTCTACAGCTGTGAGAGAGAGACAGATGTTAAAACCAAACAGAAGCCATAGAATCTGGCTATTTTAATTTATCATACAAGATACTTGTGTATCGTGCAAGATACTTGGGAATGTATACTTTCCACAGAGAAGCTCAAGCTATTTTCAAAGTGAACTTTATATTGGACCAGAATTTGATTCTTGGTTTCCTAACACCTAGCTTGTGTGGTCATTTTGCCTTAGATCCTAAAGAAAGTGAAAAAGGAAAAGAAAATAAAGACAGCAAACCATAATGAAACAGCTTGAGAATAAAGTGGATGGAAGAAAGGGAACGAAAATCTGAAGATAAAATTAATTAATTGCTACATTTTCATTGGCATTCCCTAGTAAAAACAAATAAATAATGTTTACAAAAATATACTGCAATGTTTGCAGAATTCTACACTAGGTATGAATTAGTCTTACTTTCCACATCAAAAGAAATATTTGCTTATCCTGAAGTAATAATAGACACTAAATTATCTTTGCTCTTCCTCTAAGATGACAGTGCTCTAATCAATAAAGCCAGTTACCTAGGAATTGCAATGTATTTGATTTTCTTTGAGTTAAGATCTGTTACTTCCAAGTATCCAGCAGCTGGTGGAGGAGTGACATCTGAAAATAAACAAACATGTCATTTTCCTGCTGCATGATTAACTGGTTATTGCATTTGCATTTAGGAGATTAAATTTAAACATTATACAGTACCTGTCAGAAAATGATAAGCTTTCATATTCAATACAGGAATATAACTTGCAAATAAGGAATTGTTTTATTATGATAGTGAGTAATCAGACAGTCACAGTTACAAAAGAACAATATATTTGTATGGCAAATGTCAAAATTACATACAAATACAGCTCTGCTTACAAAAGCACTATTCAAGCATTACTGCAATCCCTAACTCGCTGCTTTTATCTGTCACTGAAGATAATGTCAGTTGTATATCTGACTTTAAAAGCATATTGAGGAACATTTCAAAACATTGCGTTTATGACTTCCACTTGAAAACTTCTCAATAATACTAACCTAAACACTGTTCCCTTGAATTGAACCACTCTTTTTGGAGGTAAATTCTCAGTATACAAAGATTTTATAATAAACTGCCCTAGATTATCAAGCATTAAATATTCTGTTTATGGACAGTTTAATGAATACACGTAATATACAGTCCTTCCCTCAGAAATAAATTTGTGTTTGTGTGCCTAGACTGGCTTTTGCCATCTTATGAGTACACTGTGCTGGGCTCAGAAGTGGCTTCCAGTTAGGAGCTGACTTTCATCTGCCTGAAGTAAACTGAGGCAGTTTTTCAGAACAGAAACCAGAAGACTGAATCACACTGCCCAGTACGGGTACAAAACCTCATTGTCACAAGACGAAAGCAAGTCTAGATTTTCTTCTGAAACAACGCATCTTTTACCCCTTGAAATGCAGGAGTCTGACCTTACCTGCAGAAATATTGATGCTTGCATAGAGCACACACAGAAAAGACCAGTAAGGTCTGGCAGCATAAGGAGACCTAATATTCAAATGACCACATAGAATAACCCACAGCAGCACTTTATGCATACCTAATGTATCTAAATATCTAAAGTATTCATGCCTACAGTAGCACATCTACTGACTTTACTCATGTTCAAAAAAATGGGAATATCAAACACATCAGAAACGGGAGAAAAAAGTCTGGAAAAATTCAAGTTTGTGGGCCAAAGACCACCTTTTGTTTTCCCTAGATTTTGTTACTGCTTCAAAATGCGCTCTCTCTCTTTTGTTAGTAATGAAGAATAAGATACACTTAAAAAATTCAGATGAAGACCTAGAACAAGAGCAGATACTGAACTAGAAAGGGTAGAACTGTGGGATAAGAATTAAAAATTAAGTTAATAAATTAGAGAAAGAACACAAATCAAACAAATTAAAGACAGTAAAAAGACAAAGAACTGCAAAGTAGGGAGCGGACAAAAAGGCAGTCAACTGTTCAAATGCTACACAGGAATAGCTGGCTAGGCCCCAGAACTGCAGTCAAGAATCTTGACAGTGAAACATGAACATCAGACATGTGCAGCTTGTTCTTCTTTTGCCAAAGCCTGATGGAGAAGAACAGCTATGCATAGCTCTAGACATCAAACTTTAAGAAAAGCAGACACAATGTTCAGTTCTGGGCTCCTCAGTGCAAGGGAGACACGGAGCTCCTGGAGCAGGTCCAGTGGAGGGCTATGACGATGATGAGGAGATTGAAGCAACTCTCTTATGAGGAAAGGCTGAGGGACCATGGCCTGCTCAGCCTCAAGAAAAGACAACTGAGAGGGGACCTCATCAGTGTCTATCAGTATCTAAAGGGAGGGTGTTAGAGGATGGACCAGGCTCTGCTCTGTGGTGCCAAGCAATAGGACAAGAGGCAACAGACAGAAACTGATGTTCCACCTGAACATGAGAAAAAACTTCTTCACTGTGATGGTGGCTGAGCACTGGAACTGGATGCCCAGAGGTTGTGGAGTTTCCTTCCCTGGAGAAGAACTGTTTGGACACAACCCTGAGTAACATACTCTAGAGGACCCAGCTGAGCAGGGAGATTGGATCAGATGACCTCAAGTGGTGCCTTCCAGCCTTACCCATTCTGTGATTCTCTGACATGAAACAGTCCCAAAGATGACAAAGAGGTCAGAACAGATGGGTTATAAGGACAAATGCAAGGATTTTTTTTTTGTCTAAACAGATTTTTTTTTTAAAAAAACACATCCAGTCCAACTGAGAAGATCCTTATAAAGACAGCAATATTATCCTGAGTGAGTGAAGGTGACCTGAATTACTCAGTTTTATTTAGAGAAAGAAAAGATGGATACCATGGAAAGCTTTTCTTATGCAAGGAGAGTGAAGCAATGCAATAGGCCAATTGTCTGACAAACATCAGTTAAGAAGAGACTACATGTGTCATCTTGTCCCTATATAAATAGGTGGACCAGATGATGTGTCAAGGCTGTTCTGGTAACATTGTGTGTTACACTATGTGTTCCAGTTACTGTCATACTCACAGAGATATACACTCAGTAATAGGCTGTTATTTTATGTCCATCTATAGAAAGTGCTGAGAATCCAAGTAAATATTTGCTCTCAAGTAGGCCCTCATCTCTATAGTCTTGTTTTTAGAATAAACATTAATTCTTCTTTGCTGGATTTTGCCATGATCTCTTGTCTGAGTTTATCTTTTGTGTCCATACATCTATTTGACAGTCTTTGGGGAAATTATTACTTGTTATAATTTCTTTTAAAATATAACTATAATTTGGTTTACAGTTCCAATAAAACATATAGGAATTATTTCATTGCTTATTGTTCCTGGAACAGCTTCAGTAATACATACTGGAGTATGCTAGAGTTTGGCTGAGTACTTTGAATTATTAATAGAAATGAAAGGCTGTATGCCAGAACTGACCAGTTGTCCAAGAAGATGAAAAAGAAAGTCTGATAGATATGGAAACAAAGCCAAAAATATGAAACAACTTCTCAAAGGCAACAGATGACAATAGTGCAAGAACTTCAAGGCACTGACACATACTCAGTTTGCCTTTGCTTCACTTTATCATTTCCCAGGGAAGGATACAACTTTCATAGGTAAGTAACTGCAGGTTTCCAATGCAGAAACAACAAAACACAGTTAGGAATAAGCAACACTGAATTTCAAGAGACCAAAATTGTTAAGCAGCAACTGATAGCAGTTAAATGTGTATTCAATTAAATATTCTGTCAATTAGGGAGACTGAGAGGAAAACACCAGAAGAAAAAGTAGCCCAGCAGAGAAGGTTACAAGAACAGAATCTCAAATGGGTATCATAAGGACTACTACCTTATTATCTCATCTTCCAAGTGAGCAAAAAGACACATGCTTCTCTTTTTCACTTGGAAATATTTTTGATTTGTGCCATAACAATGGCAATACTAGGTCCCTCTAATCTAGCATCCTGTCTCCAAGAGTAGTTAGATGCTTGAAATGTGTAAAAACAGACAAGTGCACATGGTATTTTCCTTGAGTCACCAACCAGTTCCAATCTAGGGGCTTCTTAAACTGAATGTGGTGTCTATGTTTTTATATCTAGGTATTTAGTTAACTTTCCAGGAGTTTGTCCAGTTTTCTTTTGGATCCACATTTCAGCATTCACAACATCCTTTGGTTTCACAGGTTAGTACTCTATGAAGAACTATGTCTTGTTTGTTTTGATGAAGTTCCTAATATCTTCATTAGCTGCTCCCTAACTCCGGTACTGAGTGCAAAATTGTTGTTTTTTCCATATCTCCATGCCACACATGGTTTTGTAGAACTTTAACATACGTCCCTTTCCTAATCTTGTCTTCACATGTTGGAGGGTTGGCCAATGCAATCTTGCTCATCCTTGTTGTCTTTTTCTGAACTTATCCAAGTTCAGCCTTCTCCCATCTTGAGATGGAGGACCAAAACTGAGCAGTGTTAAGGACATGCAGATTTGCACAACAGCACAAAGAGGTTCTCTGCTTTTTTCTGTTTCTTCCCTACTAAGTCTTAACATTTGATTTGCCTTTTTCAACTGCTACTGAGTTTTGAACTGCTATCTTAATGAAATCATCTATCGTGACAACAAAACAATGCTTGTAAGTGTTCTCATCATTCCCATCTTTTTTGATGTAGAATTAGGATTTTGTCTTCCTCCACATATTTATCTATACTGAATTTCACCTGCTATTTCTATTGCATTCAGAATTACAGTCCTTCTTATAATTCTTCATGGTAAATCCTTCCTACCATGAATAATAACCACTATCATCAGCACTGTTACCTCAGTGTTAATTAATTTTTCCATTTTTTTCATGACATGCTGAGTAGCACAGGTTGCTGTAGCATTTCCCTCATAGCTCTTCCTCCACTAGAAAATCCAGCCATTAACTGATAAATGGAAATGCCTTGAAAAAGTCCTGAAAAAGGCTATGGAACAGAAAACCTAGAATCTTGCTCGGGTCCCATTTAATTGAATCGGTAAGGTTATATTAAACATGATTCAGTTAAAATCTATCTTTGTAATTCACAAATTAAAACATGGTTCAGAAAATAAAAATCAATGATAATGATCTTCCAGGCATGAAAACTTTCAACTTAAATGGCCATAAAGCACTGTACAAACCTCATACAATTTTCTATAAATTTAAAGCTAACAATCCCTATTCATGAATATATTTCACCACAGCTGAGAAAAAAATAATTAACTGCTTGGTCACACAGAAGCCAACTCTCAGACTGGTAATATGCTCAGGTTACTGGTATCCTGGATTCATGAAGAATGCCCCCTGTTTTTTAATTATAAAAACCTAGCAATACAAGGTGTTCCATACCACAGAAACTTAAAAGGCTTTTAGAAACAGCAGTTAAGATCTGGATTTAGGTATCATTTGGAAGCACTGAGGGAAGATACCTCCCTCACTCTCAAATTAGTACACTAGTTTTAACAAAAGCTCAGCAGATTTACCTTCTAAAACATCCACTTCAGATTCAGATACTTTTTTTTTTTTTCTATAAAGGCCTGAAAAAAAGTGACCCAGTCTGACCCTTTAGCAGTTTATAAAGTATGAGAAAATTACAGCCTGAAGTTGTATAATTAGTTCCAAGATTCTAACTCCAACTAATTTTATTAAGTTTAATCTTTTTAGGAGGTAATCTTTCCTTCAGTTACAAAAGGAGGTAACTGAAGTTTTCTACCTTGTTGATATCCTTGACTTGGCTTCTTTAGTCAAGTAAATATTTTATTCTCTTGGTAATAAATAAAAGCGTTTCTCTACACAGGGAAGTTGACCTGTGTTAAATAAGGACAGGCAGATTAGATCATTCATTCTGTTTGAGTTAATTTGGAATAAAATGATCATTCTGGGACAGACAGTTCACATACAGACTAAATCAGGAATAGCTTCTTGTGCTGATGAAATCAAGCCATTCTACCTTACACAAATATTGTGGGCATTTTCTCTTTTGATAGTAAACTTTGGAGATTGCTAGAGTTAATTAATGCAAAACTCACAAATGATGTTTTTTCGCACTAATTGGTATATTTTTGGTTATTAGCTGAAGAAGCTAAAGTTATAATGATAACAGAAACCTTGGCACAGCAGCACAAAAATGTCTGAAGATCTGTAGCCTACACCTGCTTTATCAGTGTCAGAACAGAGGATGGTTTTGCTGCATGTGAATGTCGTTCATGCAACATTGTCTTGGACAGGAGAAGAACTAAAAAGTCTGGGTCTCTTCAGTTTGGAGAGAAGGCAGGAGTGACTGAAGTTTGCCAGGTCATGAAGGTGATGGTTAAGGTGAACACAGAACTGTTACTCACCCAAGCTTCCAATGCTAGAATAAGGGACACCTGATAAACCCGGTAAGAGATCAGTTGATCACAAAAAAATCATGAACTTGTGAGTTTGCCGTGGAGATGCACAGGTTCAAAGAGGGAGCAGATAAACTTGTGGACAACACCATAAAACGAGATTTAAAGCCTGAGGTAGGGATATCCTCTGCAATATCCCCAGCAAAACAAATGCAAATATTGAGACAGTATGAAGAGAAAAACAAGGAAGTGGACAGGGTCACATGCATTCCCAAAATAACCTCTCCTATTGTCCCTGCTGGGGATAGAATTCTGAGTTAGTCAGACAAGAGGTTTATCACTGCATCTCTGTGTGACTCTAAGCAGAAGCTGGAAACACTGGTGAAGGCCAGTTGCTGAACTGGAATGAGCATATTCCACTAGCGGGTTTCCTGTGCAGACAGAGGGAAACCCCATCCACTGAGATATTCACAGTGTAGACACCCTGTTAATTCCTCAGAAGTATAATTCAGCATGCTAATAACATCCGAATTAATTTTAAAACTAAGTGCAACTATAGTCATTCCTTCTCAAATACTTGCTCTGTGACTATTTAAGAACATTCTGGAAAAATAAATGAGTGATAGCAGATTACAAAACAAAAACCAAGTGTATTGCAGCACAAATATATGAACTTCTTACCTTTTGGGTAGATGTCTTTCAAAGGCACATCTCCAGGTGCTAAAATTCTGACTATTTGATTAGAAGCCAATAAAGTTACACAATTGGTTTGTTTTGCATTTCCTGCTTTCCTCTGGGCTCCATAATAAAATGGATCAGAAAGAGAAGCATGTTTGTGACTCAGAGAGGAGTTTCTTTTCCAGCTATACACTTCACTGGGAGACTGCAAAAGAGAAGGTGTATACTGAAGAAAACATCACTATTGTTAAGTCCAAGAACAAACACGTCTTGATAAGTTCCACTTCTTATTTAATTTCAGATCAAATGTGGCTACTGTTGTCACTTCTTATGCTACCACATGACAAGGAATGACTTGGATTATTTTGTCATCAAAAACTCCTATAGGGGTGAAAACCAACAAACTGTCTAAATGAGTTTTAGGCATCAAGGTGCTCTGAAGATCTGAAGCTGAATCGACTTTTTTTTTTTTTTTAATTGAACCAGGAACAGAAAGCATTGCAATAACCTAATCTGGAATCAAACTATGTAAAAAACTGTTAGATTTCCACTAATACAGATAAATGCAAACAGATATTTCAGTAATAAATTCAAAGTTAAGCAATAAGGCAGGGACTTAGCTCCAGGTTCAGAGATTTAAGTGTAGGTCTCCACAGGAAAGCCAGTGGCTCCATCTCCCACTATGGTCAAAAGAGCCTGGAGGAAAAATCATCTTGAAGGTCTCAGTGTTTGGTAAACTGAGCACTGCTATTACAAATAAGAGCTCACATACCTTGTTCATACTAAACACCTACACCACCAGCACTAAACACTGACTCTGAAGTTTTGCCCCATCACTCTTACATTCACCCTTAGCACTCCCTCTTCGAAATTCACACAGACTTCTAAAACTATGTATGAGGAAAGATGGTGCCTCAGTCTAAATTAGGCAGAGCCAAAAATGCTTCGTCACCCACACAGGTGTGTTAGTATTGAAGTGTGCAGCATCTTTAGTACTCCCTCCTCTAGGCCACCTCTCTTTTCCAGCAATAAATTCATATCTATTATAAGTAATATGAAAAGCTAGAATAAACAATATGGTAATATAAAACCAAACCAAGGAAAACTCAAAAGCTAATTGCAAAGACTGTCTTATTGACAAAACCATATTTTTGAATAATTTTGGATTTCAAAGAATCTTCTTGTCATTTGGCTTTCCCAAAATTCATGTCTGTTAACACTTACATTTTCTAATTTGCCCCAATTTATAAAACAAACATTACACACAATTATTTATTCCATAATCAATACTCTTTTTATGTAACATTACATGGCAAATATAAAAAAAGTCCAAAGAATTAAATGCACTGCTTGTATTTTCCCTGTGTTTGCCTTTACTCCTTGCAACAGCCCTAGTCATTACACTGCTAAGTTTCACTTTCTTTTCTGGTCCTTTTCTAACTGTGTCACAGCAGTAAGCACGCTTACGTGCAGTATTTACACTTAGCTACATGATTCAGTAGTGACGGGGCTTTATAGTTTTGCTATTGCTTTCAGTATCTTTTTTTCTCTTCTTCTTAAATCTAGTCTTGCTACCTGCTGCATGCTGGGCAAAAAGTTCACACTGAACAGTTCAAAATTATACTGATAGCCTTTTTCTCAGTGGTTATGCTTAATTAAAAAATGGTAAAAACACATTATTTAGAAAATATTACTCTAGCCAGCACTGTTCAGAGCTTACCAAAAATGAATTCTGTCTGTGCTAGACATTGTGTTGTCCCATTTATTATTACTTAAAAAACCACCAATATCCCTCTAGATTAGACTACCCTAACAAACAGTGTACACTGCATCAATTTGTCCCCTACTGCCATTCCCTTCTTTTTCCAAATCATTTGGTAAACAGGTACTTAACAGGTTACAGAATAAGGGAGACCATATTATTTTATTGTATAATAACGCTGAGTATTTACCAAGAGGTCTGGGAAACCAATAACAATAGTAGCATAATTATGTTCATCTGAGAAGATCCTGTTGGGGGAGTTGATCTTTTGTCCCACAGCTGCACTGAGGTTTTCTGAAGACAGCTGGTCAGTTGAAACTGCATGAGGCACACACAGTTCTGATACTAAACAGGGAAATTAAACAAAATTAAAGTCATTAAATCCAGATGTGCAATAGGAAATTATACTAACTGTAAGAGTGCTGAGCACTGAACATTGCTATTAGTTTGAGCATAAAATTACTAAAAAGCAGAAGATCTGATTATACTACACTATAACACAGAGGAGAAGGAAGTAATCCTATTTTTTTAAAGTTAAGTACTTAAATTCAGGAAATACTAGCTTTGTAGTTGCTTATACCACGTAATTTTGCCCTCTACTGTACAAATGAAGCAGGAAGCCTATGGAATAGAACAGCATGTGATCTTATTGAAAACGTTTATAATGCAAATGCACCAAAAGGCAAAACATAGGTTTGCACAGGTAAGTGTCAATGTGACATTTCTCGGTGACTCTCTTGCTGTCTTTGCAATTTAAATAACATTGTTTGTAATACATTTCTGTTAAATGCTGCTCTGGTTTTCTTTGTCTTTAAGCTAAGGAAAACTTAATTTTATTCTGTGCATTTGTAAGAGCCCTTTACCTTGCCTCAAATCACCAACACAGTCAGAACCTGCTATCTTTAGTTCTGCACTGTTTCCACTTCGATGAGCAGACTATCTCGTTTACATGGCAGCGGGAGAAAATCTTTCCTCCCTCAAAGGAAAAATGGTTTGGGTCAGCGGTAAACCCACACTGGTCTACCTTTTTTTTAGTTCTCCTGCCACAGCTTCTGCCTCAAAGAACAAGAACAGGCTGAAGGCGGTACATTTGGGGTTTGCTGGATGATTTGGAAAAAGGTGGACAGGGGATATGATAACATTTTAGATTGGAAGAGAATAAACAAGATAACAAAGAAGAAAAATAGCACAGAAAGCATGCAGCAGTAAACTGCCCACAAATACTTTGAGACTGGAAATTATAATAACATTTCTATCCATCTGAGGAATGATACTCCAGAACGGTTTCTAAATAAGGTAGTAAGAGGAAGGAAACTACTGTGCTCTGATAGTGCTTGATAAGTTGGTAGAGTAAACTGTACAAGAGTTAAAAAGGATTCTAGATATTTAGGCTATGGTTAATTTTTGGTATCCACCTGGTTGCTGTTTATGTAAAATAAGCCCTATTATTTGTCAATAGCATTTGTTTGTACCATGTTTACACTGTGTTAATCTCATTTTTCTTGCTTATGCTAGCCACAAGAACCAGAACTAAACTTGTTCCTCCTTTAAGAGATATTAAAGTTGTTTCTCTGTTTGTTTCCTCTGTCTCTCTGATACATAATGACCAAAACCTATGAACTGTTAGGTGGGATGCACATGTATTTCCAGTCTTATTAAACCAAGCAGACTAAAGATTTTGTGCAACGTGATCAAATGCTCAGGGTTGAAAATGCGATCAGATTTCAAGATAGATAGATCTTACCAGGCAGAATGACAACCACTGGAGATTTCCGCCTTAACTCTGTAACTAAATATGCCTCAATGCCTAGCACCATCTGGAAATTCTACTGATCAAATTCCCCCTATCTTTTAACACAGGTGTGATGGCCTCAATGGCCTCCTGCACACTATCAACAGAACTACAGAAACTGCGACTTCCCTTCTGTTTTAACAGTAGGTGGTTTGTATTTTTCTAAGGGTTGGGAAACTTTTTCTAGCTCATCTGAGTGTGAGTAGCAGACCTGCAACAGTCTACAGCCTGGACTGATTAATATATTTGTTCCCTTCTATTCCTATTCTAATTCCTGCCTAGTCATCTTTCTTCCTTTTCCATTCTACATGCTTGTCTGCTTGCTGAAAGTCCATGACTGAGGGTCTTGAATGCTACAATGAAACGAAAATGCTGTATTCAAACAACTTGAAGTTTGAGCATAGAATATGCCATGCCTTGAGAAGAGCTGTTATTATTAACCAAACATGAAAAGGGGGGCAAAAACAGAATCAGAGAGATGGTTACTCAGACCTTGAAGGAGTCTTGTTTGTGCAGCTGCAATCAGAAATAATAAGAAAAAAGAAAAAAGAAAAAAGGAACTAGCCAAGCTTGCATTCAATACCTGTTGTTAAGCCAAATCCCATGTCAGCTGGCTCTTCACTCAATGCATGCAGCTGGCAAACCTCACTGTCTTGAGCTTCCATATCGGCACGCTTGGTTAAAAGAAATTTCCTGTAAAGGATACACATTTATAATAATTCCTGATTAAACTTGTAACTCTAAACAAGGACTTTTATCTTCTGAAACAGTGAAAACATTCTACATTTATATAAACAAGGTTATCAACACCTTATGCTAAAACTAAATATAATTTCCCAAACATCTGTGAGATAGGAAAGAGTAGGCCAGCAAGTGGCAGATTTGTCTTCTGGTAACTATTTACACGCTTTCATTTGCTGTGCATTTATTAAAATGAGACAGCAGAGTAACATTTCTTTCATATGACCATGAAAGTAAAGGAAGCAGGCTCTAACTCTGGATAACGTGTCTGTTTTTCCAGAGATAGGTCCACCAACATTCTCATTCCTAAAGTTCAATACCACCTCAGTAAAATTAATGTTAACACGCATATGATCAAAGTTAGTCTAGACTTTCAGAGGCTGGCATATCCTCTTCATTTCCTACTCTAAAAGCCTACCTGCATTTTTACCACAGCAAATCTGCATCTTAAACACCCACTTTTTAAGTTCAGCCAGTCTCACAAACAGAAAAAACCAAGTTTGAGACCAGGAGTGAAACTCCTGAACACAATCGAGACACAAACAAGAAATAATGCCGTCAAGAAAACTAGGCTGAACTAACTTATTTGTTTCGTTTTCCACCAAGAGCCACCGGTCTTCAGCCACTAGGAAAACAGATTTCAGACTGATTGGAAGTGAGATGGTGTGAGTTTGACCCTCCAATACATCCAGTACAATAAGGTGGTTTCTATAAAATTGGAAGCCAAGAAAAGAATAATTAGATAGGGATATACACAAGGAGATCCGATATAAATCAATTTAATACAAGGATATAATTTACTCTCACCCTGTTTCTTTGTAGAACACCAGCCAGTTTTTGTGTGAAAACTCTCGGCACATTTTGTAGTTGCTCTGTATAAAAATACATCATAGGGCAATTAGTGTTTGTTAGATTTGTCCCAGCGAGTTTCCCTGACTCCTCTGAAAATGCACTAGTTTTTTCCTTTACTTTGAAGAATCCACAGCTTTAATTACCTCTCAAAATGCTATCTAGCTTGCCTAGTCATAAACTGCATCATAACTGAGTTAATTATTTTCGACATAATTTGTTGTAACAAAATGTTCCATTATTTCCAGTTCTAGCCCTAAAAAGGGATAATTTAAGACACATATCTTCAAACAATTTATTTATATTTTTATATCAATATTCCATAACAATGCTATTTTATGTGTAAGACATTTAAACATACATAAGAATAAACAATTAAATGCTTGGGCTGTAAAACGAGGAACTTAATGATCCTGGGGCTGTTTTTACAATACTGACATTTGCTTTTAAAATAACTTAGTATAATAGGGGCAGGTGCTATTCCTCACCATCTCTTCTTTCTTGCTCCACCAAGATGTTCTCTTAGGAGAGTCTTGAGCATCTGGTGTGAGCAAAAGTCGGCGAAGAGCACCACTGCTTGTATCCAGCAACAACACAATATTGCTCTGTAAATGAAAAGCAAGATCCATGTAATTCTCAAGTCCATTTAAGAGACTACAACTTTGAAGCATTTTCACAACTCAAGCCACTTAGAACAGTTTGAAAAAATCATTTAGATTTTGTTGCAAAATGTAAGCTGGATTTTCTTGGTTAATTTCAAAGTTCATAGAGAAATTGAATTGAAGAGGTTAAGTACATGTAAGGGCTGGAATGATATTACAGTTTTTCCATAGCGTTTTATCTACACATCTCACATTCACTTCTGCCTAACTTCTAGGAACAGGACTAGTATCGTTTACACGTCTAAGATGCAGCTACAGGTAAGAGACATACCAATTAGTTCTGTCAAGTCACTAAAATATTTCACTTCAGTTTCTGTTTTCTTAACCATCTTTCTATTGTACCCATTGCTTAAGTCCCACTGAAGGTGAAAAACTGGTGAAGAAGAAATGGCTCAGTACTTTCTCTCCAAGTTCATACTTCTGATACTGTGGAGTCTATTAAATATCCCAGGGTATGACAATCCTTCTGTGACCTGCACACTCCTGACAGCTTATTGTGTCAGTGGTAGGACAGCTGTTGGAGGACAGCAGGATGACTCAAGAGGATGGAGACCAGAAGCAGACGCAAATGTATCACGTGAAAATATGGTATGCTAAATTTCGAACTTCTTCAGATTTCTCTTTTGTGCCTCAATGCCCAAGGGTCAACACATGCTATCAAATGATGGGAGTTTTTTAAACATTTCTTTTCACAAAGTACTACAGCTGCTCCTAATGTGTTTAACTAAGAATTTAAGACAATCATCATTCAGGGCCAACCTTAACTGCATCAAATGAAATTTAAAAGGTACAAAGGAATAAGTTAATTAAGCCTTGGTTTCAATTTTTTGTTTGCCATTCAAGGAAATGTTCAGTTCTGCAAGGACATTAGGTTCTGCAAGGACGTACTAAAAGTAAACTGCCTACGTACAACATGTGCAATAACGCACAATAGATGTTAAGGAAGTAAAACATAAATTCCCACGAATTCCCCTAAATAAAACAAATACAAACAATATGAGTCACAGCAGTTTTGTTCTTTTTGGGTACTCTTCATACTTTCACTAGAAATACTTGTGAGAGTTAACTTTAATAATGACAGTAATTTGAAGCTAAATATGGTAAAGTATTTAAAATATTATCATGTTATTTGGAGCATTTGGGAATTTCAGTTCAAGTTCAATATCTCTAAAAAAAGAAGCTTGCTTATGTATTACAAACCGAAATTATAGAAATGTGGTTCAGGAAAAAAAAATAGGACATTTGCTTTGGATTTTGGTTTTCTGCCATATTTCATTTATGTAATTCTGAAACAGCATTAGCCTTCCACGTGAGATAAAGAACACATACGAATCAATCACATTCTTCCACTTAGTGTTAAATTTATGAGAGCAGTTGGTAGTATAAAAAGCTTCTCTACTCCACCCCTTTTGATGTTAATGGTTTCCTTCTGTGCTAAGTGACTGATGTATATTCTGTCTGTGTTTAAGAATAGATTTTTGCGTCACTTGTGAACACATCCAAGAGCAGCTCTGGCAACTCTTCAAGTGGGCTGGGAAAAGATGGTGGTGTGCAATTCCGCTGTGTTTGTTCTTGACTGGGAGAAAAGTAACCTTTGGGCGACCTCCCGACCCCAGTGTCTGGAATTCCAAACTCCGGACAGATGCAATAACCAATCTTGTGAAGCGGTGTGCCTTTATTTTTAGTTACTGTAAAGTTTCCCTTTCCTTACTGCTGTTCTTATTTTAACCAGCATTTTCCTCTAAAAAGTTCTTAAACCAAACAGGGCTGTGACTTCATTTTGCTGGTATGGGAAGTTGTTCCTTATGGTTTTGCAGACGGAGGGGAGAGCTTGGGGAAGTTTCAAAGGGGGACACTGCAAATAACTCAGTTTAACATTCTCGTATTCTCCCCAAATTCACTGTTGGTTTTGATCTCTTCTGCCCTTGACGCTCATGTCCTGAGCAAGCAAGCTACAAACACACATTCTTCTTAGCTGTCAGCTTCAAAGTGAGGCTGATCCTTAGCTTGGCAGAGTAATCATACATCCTCTTGCCTCCTGTCCCACTTTTTCTCACTCAAGTGATAGAAACATAACAATCCTGACACTGTAAATATTAGGCACAGATATAAACATTAACACACTGTCAACATCAGGTTCAATTGGAAAAAGTCTGTGCAAGGATTTATGGTTTGGGGCTCAAACTACCACATCTTCAGAGGTAGAGTAATGTATGCAAGTAGATTACTGGTGTTCTAATTAATGCAGGTGGTATCTTTCAGATGACTTGAGAGACTTTATTGTACTCAAGATTTCAGAGAACTGAGAACAACAAGTAGTGGTATAAGCTTTGTGCTTATGGAAAATGAGCCCTCTCCCATTCTACAGAAGGTGCACACATTTCTATATAAGCAGACCTTTACTATAAGGTGTACTCATAGAAAAGGAAAGTCTTATATAAAAAAAAAAAGAGAACTAGTTTCTGAAGAAAATAAGAAAATACACCCTTTGTTCTTAAGACATACATCAGAATATTACCGGGGACTAGAGACTACAGAAGTTACTACTACTATGTTACTGGTACTTCCATATTCAGGTCCTCACTTGTGCTTCAGGCCAGATCACAAACTGTTAAAAGAAGTCTTCTTTTAAAAAATGGTTGCCATCTTCTACATATGGTGAGTGAAGTGGATCTCTGTGTCAGTTTCTGTGCCACAGACTCCCTCACTCCCTTGTTATCAGAGAGCTTTGGCAGAACTGCAGGAGCACGTGGGACAGGGAAAAGCATTTCCCTCCCTCCCCACCCCACTTCCTGACCAAGAAAGATAAAAGCAGAGTTAAAGGATGCTGGCAGGACACTGCCTGAACAAAGCTTGTTGTGCTCCATGAGGTAGACTGTAGGTTACTCTGTTTGCCCAGTTTGTAAAAAAAACCTCGAAGTGTGCTGTTAATTTATAGGCAAATCAATTCTCCATGTGTAGTCTGCTCTTACAAACTCACATAAAATCATGCATAAAAGTTATCAAAATTCTTTTCTGTCTGTACTTGCTCTCCTTCTGAGCAGGAGAAGTGATAGATGCAGAAAGAAAAAGAAAAGTGCATACGATGGGCACAAAGCTTTAGCAGAAAGTAAGAACAGACCCTGAAGTACTTGTGGGGAGGACATATGGCAGAGGTATTGCTGCTTTGAAAAGATGAATGCAATTCCCATCTTACAAAGAAGTTACTTGAGATTTCTGAAGAGTCCTTTCAAAGTCTATGAGTTTAGTCTGAACAAAAAGATAGAGTCAAAACAGCTTGCAATCACTGAGACCAATGGCCACCACGAGGAATAAAATTACCTATCCTTTCTTCCAAGAAGATGTAAATGTGGCTTAAAATCAGACAAATCTCCCACTTGTGCCATTAGGTTAAATCTCTGAGGAGTTTACTTTCAGTAAAATTACATTTAAAAGGACAGGAAGGAATGGTGATTTTTCATTTTATTTCACTGAAGGGCTCTACTGAATCTAGATGGATGTCATCTGGGAACAAGATAAAACATACAAGCTTTTTTGAAGAGCCACATCATCATCATCTCATCTTTTCCAATAAGGCTATCATACATTTTAAATTGTTCTTTTTCATAACTTAGTCAGAAACATTCATCTCCAAAGACTTTTATTAAAAGAAAAAATGGAAAAAACTGCTTTTGGTATTGTCTAATTAATGGATTATATTATTTATGAAATAGCAGCTGTCAAGCAGCCCTTTTATTTAATAAGTGCAAGTTCTTATGTCTACAAATATTGTTAATACTCCTTAGTCGTTTTGCAACTAAACACAGATGAATCTCTAAAGCACCAAATTATTCATATTACTTGTTTTTCTTGTTTTGTTTGATGCACCCCTGGCACAACCAGCTAACTCTTGTAGCTTTGCCCAAAACGCAGATGTGCCACTAATCTACTTTTCTTAGCATGTGAATGCTGCAAGTTTTGAGTTTATGCCTGCCAGTGATCTTAGTACATCCAAATGTAGGCATCTTAACTATATGTCAAGCACCCTTCTGTAGTCAATGGAAAGAGAGAGGCCCTTCCAGAGGGCAATTAAACATGTTCCACTTTAGCTGAGATGAAATGCTCTTCACGTCACCTTTATTCTCCCAGCAAATACAGAACGTATTTGGATGATTATCTTAGATCATATGCTTACCTGCTAACATCAATAATAATGGATTAAATTTCATACACAGCAACATCTACCTCATTTCACAGGTGCACAGAGCACATGATTTTTCCATGGCTCCACTGCAGGAAGAGTTAGGAATAAAACCTAAGCTCTATGTGAAAAAATTACACTGCTTGAGAATCCCTCTAGTGATTCAGTGGGAACTAGAGATCCTAACACTTGAACCCCAACATAAGGAAGGATAGCAGTGGCTGTGAAGACTGTAACAGCAGCACTCGTCTAACCTGTGCTTTGGTGCCTCATTTAAAAACCAATCGCAAATAGATTACCAACGTAGTCCATGGATACGAGCACACAATATACAAGAAAATAATTTTTCTTCTTTTTTTTTTGTTTTCTGTCCAAGTTGCTTACTTAAGTTCTCAAGAAGTCTAAAATTACTTTAGAATGGTGTCCGAAGTATAAGACTTTTTGCAACCAAGTTTGTAATTAAATGAAACATATTTTCACAAACAGTGAGTAAGGTCTGCCTTAATGGTAAAAATATGTAAAAAGTCCTAATATAATGCAAAACATCCTGAATATTTTAATTCTGTATTATTTTCCAGTCTAAAACAGGCTTATTACAGACAGGACGTATTCACCTGTAGCACTTGCCAAGAAAGGCAAGTCTGAAACTGGCAACATTTAGCTTTGTCAGAGAAAAACATGAGCCTACAGCATGGCTGAAGTCATCTGGAAAGGGACACTGAACTACCACAGTCTGTTCACAGAACAAATTTTATTTCAGAGTCTGAAAAACATATCTATCATACTATCACTAAAAGATATATTCCATGAGGACAGCCAAAACCAGACTCTGAGATAACTACCTAAAGCTTCACAGAAGAACCTTCATTTCTGACACCAAATGCTACTGTGATGTGGTTAAAAACAAAATGGTAGTAATTTTGGAGACTTAGAAAGCAAAGAATATTGCTGGCTTTATATTAAAAAGTGTGAGACGTTCTAAACATTCTTAGATACAAGACAGACTGCCATCTGTTTTAGTTTCCTGCATCAACTGCACCAAAGAGAGCCAAGAATTATTTAGAACCAAACAAATGTGCTATGTGCATCTCAAAATAGCCCAAATGGTATTTCTATAGCTGTTCAACAAGCAGGTAACCTCAGAATCATATTTTTTCCAGTTTGCCTTGGAAAGTATCCAATAGGCAGTTGCACCTGCATAGACAGTTCTACCAAAGGCAGAAGAATTGTGTTTCTCATAAGGCACTGAGCTTAACTGTAGCACTTGACACCAGAAAGTGGCATCAACACTCAAAAAGTGTTCCTGAAACAACAGTATGGCAGAAACACTAGAAATGACTGAAAACTATTAACATCCCAACTCAATGTAGGAAAGGTTCCTCTAGAGTAAAGTATCTCACCGACTGAAAAATCGACAGAAGAAATTCAAAGAAAGGAAAAACCAGACAACAATAATGACCAGATTTAATGCCTGTATCAAACCATAGTGACTGGTAGGTAGCATAATAAACTATTATTAATATTAAAAAATGAACAGCAGCAGCCTGATATACACTCTTGTGTATTCCCACTCCTGGGTAAAGGGGTTTTGAACTGGAAATGTTACAATCAGTTCACAGATAGTAAGGGAAAGTGCAAAGTACACAATAGTTGACTTTAAAAAAAGCATTCGAGTCAAACCAACACTGAAATTGTCAGTGGTTCTCAATTTGCATTGCTGATCAAGGCTTACCTAGTCTTCCTTTTAGTCTTGACACTTCATGTTACAGAACAAGAAATATAAGGATTCACAAAGCAAACCACAAATAGTGGCATGGAGCAAACATAAGCAATGGTTTACTTTGTGACTCAGAAAACATCTCTTTTATACACTATTTGAAAAGTAAAAGGGGGACAAGATCGGAGCAGAACTTAAGTTCACATAAAACACTTTACTCTGCACTTTACAAACATATGCTGTTTGACTGAGACTCCTGAACTTTATCCACTCTCCCCCTTTCTCCCATAAAGGCCAACCTTCCTCTATCAGTAAGAGAAAATAAGCAGGTAGAACTCAGCTTCAAGAATGGAAGAGGACATTGTCCAGGTAAAGAGTGCAAGAGGAAAATCTCCATAGAAAAACTAACTCTGAAGGCAACTCCCAAGCTACAAGTACAGTAAAAGAGAGAACATTCAGCAGGACTTGTCCAGCCTTGTCCAGACTGTTTCAGTGTACAGAGGTAGAGTCCCCAATGATCTACGCTCATGATAACTACTTTGCTCATGACTAAACATTTAGCTGGAATTTAATTTTTTTTACCTCCTCTTCATGTAGAACCACTTGACCTTTAAGTGGATTTCCCAGTGGTGCTGCAGTCACAAAAGGTTGCCAGACACTTCCAACTGTTCTTGGGAAGAGGTCATAAAGATCCACAAAGTATCCACTCTTACTAGAAATGTTCATGAAGTACAAGGAAACAGGATTGCATGTAGTAACATAAAGAACATTTTCATGTTCCTCTTCTGAAATAAGAAAACAAAATAGTGAAAGGCTACTAACATTGAGCATTTCTCTTCTACAAATAGATATGCCATGAACTTGGCAGATGATATAGCAAAAAGTACTGAAAAATTACCACTGTTGACAAGGGAGATAAAGAGAAACGATCTCTTGATATTAACTAGATGTTAACAGGCAGAATCTTGCCATAACACTATTAACTCTAAACAAGTAGTCCAAGACATATTTGTGTAGGCATGACTGCAGTGTCTGCCAGCTGCTAGTATATCCATCTCATTTTGTTTGTTTATAATCTTGGTTCTTCTTTCTCTATCTCATCATCCCTTTAAATTCATGTATTTATTAATTAAACATGGGTTGAATGCAAACACTGTACAGAACTTTTCACATAAACCAGTTCCTGAAATCAATACATAGCTACCTAATTTCTGTTTCGTTGACATGAAAGTCTGCTAATGTATTTACAAATTGGACTGCAAGTAGAAAAAGCAGCATTCCAGTATTGATCATTAATGATCTGTTTATAATACATAATAATGTTTAGACATGCTTCATGATGAACCCTAAAAACATTTATGAATACTCCCAATGGTGCAATTCACTCTGGGACGTAAGCTGTAGAGGTAACTAAGCCAGGTTTGGACCAGAGAGAAAGAATTAGTATGAGCACAGAGGAAAAAAGCACAGCACTCTCCAAGTTAAAAGATTTGTATTAAAACTGAATTGAGAGAGGAAAAATCAAAGAATCGCTTTTGTCAAGTAATGCAGTGTTGAACATATAAATTTAACAACCTTGCAATTTTGTGGCTGTGTTCTACTTCAATTACACATCTTTCTCTTAGTTTGAGAAAGATGCATAGCCTTACAATGACCACAATGACTCAATGAAATTATGATCTGATTTCAGTGGATTATTTTTGTATTTCAGCTACTATTTAAAAAAAAAAAAGATAAGTTATTATTCCTATAGTCCACTCCCATACTCTATATTTTTAATTCCCATATTACAATTCCCAGTATTATTCCTATACTCTGTTGCAAGCATACCTAGAAATACACACTACTATAAATGCACTGAAGTGCTGTTACTACACTTGAAATCCCTCATACTGCCCTTTTATATTCTGCCCTGGCTATTGGCAAGCACTTATGAAATCAACAGCCCAGTCATTCCTCATCTCCAGGACATCTCACCTACTTGTAACATTGCAGATCATTACAGAAGTCAGTAGCTTTTCTTACTGTACCTTTTGTTACCGTGACATTGCAAACTAAGTTAATTTCATCTAAAGGCAGTGTCCAATAAGCAAGTTCTTCTGTGAAACTGATGGACCTGGCTTCATGCCGTTCCAGTGGAAAGCCTTGAATATTTAAGTACACAGGGCCCTAAAACAAATAATACAATGAAGGCTTCCTAAAATATTCCACTCCCCCTCCTTTATGAAAATATAAAAGTCTTCTTCATGCTGTAA
The DNA here is from genome assembly GCA_013397775.1 of Eulacestoma nigropectus. Taxonomy (NCBI): domain Eukaryota; kingdom Metazoa; phylum Chordata; class Aves; order Passeriformes; genus Eulacestoma; species Eulacestoma nigropectus. Next base: position 2,283,661 of record VZTE01003324.1, on the reverse strand, counting down.
TACTATTAACAATAAAAAACAATAATAAATGATTTTTTAATTTAATATTAAACAAATCAAAGGGAAAAGGAAATGCCTTTTCTATGAATTCTCTGAATGTCCATACTACCATTTCCTTTACAGTGTAGAAACCTTATGCCTCTCCTCTTTAGTCTTTCAGTGGTTTGGAACCATTATCACTTAGTAGCACAAAGGAGGTATCATGTACTGATAAAATACAGCTCATACATGGAAAATACCACAATATTTCTGTTTCAAATAAATTAAAAGGCAATTTCTTATTATATGAAGTTTAATTCTCATCCATACACCATATCAGAAGTACAGGTTTTTCCTTACTCACTGGAACAATAATTACTGAAGTTAAGCCAAGAACTCAGACCTGAAAAGGACTTAGGCTTCAGATCAAATTGTACCAAAGGTTCAGATTCAAACTTGGCAGTACCAAAGACCTGTAAGAATTCAGCTGCATGCAAGATAGAAACAGAAAACAGCTTTCTTTTCAGTCTCTGATCTTAGCCAAAAATTGAGATCTGGGGCTTGTAACTGGCCACCCCCAATCATCCAAAACAGCTACAAAGTTCTTTCAGATAAGGTATTTTTGATATCTTTTCAAGAACTTCTGGCCAAGCTTACTGATTTTCAAGCACATCTTACATTGTGAGGGCTAGGCATACAAAAATGGTAATTTTTCTAGTCAGTGTAAAAACTCCAAGAACAAGTGACAAGGACCACGCCTTGTATATACTCTTTTTCCTGAAGAAATTAATCACATTTTAGATTCTTCACATCCCAATACATAAAACCAGTATTATATGAATTAAAAAATAATTTAAAAGACAAACCTTTACATCTATTTTCTGAGTTTCTGATGGACACAGCATTTTCTGTTGTGCATTTCCTGGCTGATCGACTTTCCAGTAGCCCATAAACTTATGATCTGGTAATGGCAGTCTGTCAAATAACGTAGGAAAAAATGAATTTTTACATTTATTAACCAGTAAGTGATATGGAATAAATAATTTAGACAACTGCAGTTTTCCAACAAAATACATCTGAAGATTCTCTTGCAGAAAATGTTTCCTTGCTAAAATATTTCATTTTTTTTACATTTTAAATCACAAAAAATTTAGCCTTCTGGACTACTAATACAGACACGACCTAAGCAGTATCATAGAAGAAGCAGTGCATATAATATGGCCTCAAAAGGAAAAGTTTTCCAGTCTGAATTATGTGAGATATGCAGCAAAATAGATCCAAACAATCTCTTGCTTTGCTTTCTGGCAGGCAGGGTGTGACAGCACCCCTTAAAGGAATTCCTGTCAGTAGCTCACTCTTCTAAAAGACCAGCAGAATAAGCACAGTAAACACTGAGGCTCGTTAACCATGCAATGAAAGTTCTGCAAATTATTTCTCTTTATTTTACTACTGCTCACATGAACAAAGGCAAAGAAATACAGACATGAGAGTATCCCATTGTCTTCTGGCCAGTACAGTCTACAGAAAGGACAGGGACATCTTCAAAGCCACATTTGCTTGCCTTGGTCTTACTTCCTCATTTCTGTACCTTTTATCTAAGAAAGAAATATGTGGACCACAACAAAGCTCATTTTCACAGGGAAAGAAAATGCTGATGTGTGACAATGTAGCATCACAGCAAAATAGAGACAGCGTGATTTTTCTTTCTTTCCTCTGAAGTGATTTACAGCCACTGAAAGCAGTTTGACTTCATTAATTGGCATGAATACCTTCAAGCTAACGAACTCATAACTTCTGGCTTCTTTTACTTGGGACCAGCCGCTCCTAAAGAGGCCTCCTATCAAAACAGCATTCTGTGTTACATGCTGTTGCACATTATTGTACAGCTACAGGACTTGGCAAGAGAATAGAAGACATTCCTTCTCCCAATTTCTATAAATATCTTCAAAGTCTATTTTAAGGAAGTTCTCTTAGACTGTTTGTTAAAAGTATCTGCTTGGTCTCTTCTGTCCCATCTGATGATGCTCATTCCTACTGTTACAAATACTTTCCCTCTCCTCACCAATCAACCTGACACTTTCAGATATTAGAGGTTGGTTTAATTTCTTCTCTATATTATTTTCAGACTAAGAAGGGGTCTCAAATAAAAAAAATCACAATCAGTTGGACTATATATGAAATGTAGGGAATTTTAGTTTTATTTTATTTTCCCCCTAAGAACTTAAAGGAAAAGTCAGGGAATGAATACAGATATCCCTTAATCTTTGCTACTCATTCAGGAAAGATGTGTTAACATTTCTTAATGGTATGTTGACACCAAGCCTCAAGCAACAAGAGGCCAGAAATCACAGGCAGTCACTCAGCCTCCATCACCATTCTATGTTTGGACCATCTGCCAAGGCACTCAGACAGCCAAAGACCCTGTTTTGCAAACAGAAAATGAAAAACACCATAGATCATTGGTGCTAATAGATAAATAAATGGCCAGCTGCCAGCCATGTGCCATTGGGGCATGTAATGAGGAAAGTGCATCTCATAAATTCTCTCTCTTAGTCAAAGAAGTGGGAGAGTCTTCATTGCCTGTTTGTTGCCTGACTAAAAATATCAATAGATATCAATGTTTGCAAAGTGATTAATTTTGCATTTTTCCTCATTTCATTTTGCATTTTTCCATTCTTTACACCTAGCTAATATAGCCAAAATTCTTCCCAAATGAAGAAGAGCAATTAAGACAGATTAAAAAAAAAACAACCAAAAAACCCCAAGTACAATACATGGCAAATGACAACATTCAACACTATTAGGAAAAAACATTCATGATGCAGTATTTCAACATATACAAGGTTCTTAGATAAATTTATTCATGTAGCTAGAAAAAAAGAGAACAGTCAAGTCACTAGACTAAATGTCAGTTTAGATGTCTATGAACTAGAATTTTACTTCGGGCTTCCATTTGGGTTTCTAAATGATTTGTTGGCAAAGTGTTGCTTATGTCTTGAGCCATAAGCTGTCTTGTGTGCAAAGAAACCCTGGAGACTTCTTTTTGCTCTACGACTCTAAGTAGCATAAACTCTGATATGTCTATAACCAGGAACAGTAATTTCCCGTTAGCTCAGTGGAACATCAGCTTTCACAAGGATTTGGACTTTGGTTTTAATTCCTTACACATTACTCCCATGGACAACATCCTAGAAATCAACAACTTTACTAATGATCGTGAATAGCTATTAAAATTTAAAACAAAACATATGTTAATGATCAGCTCAAACCAAATAACCAGCTTTTTATAGCAACAGAATTACAGATTGCATTCCCAAATAAACATTTCCATTCTGTTTCAGCTTTCTGGAGATTTTCTTTGCTAATAGTTCCTCTCTTCCCTCAGGAAAACTGATTTCTCCTTTCTCCTAGATTTTTGAGGTTTTGTTCTCTTCCCTGTTTCTGAATGATTTCGTTTCTCTGAGGCAGCAAAGCAAGTCATCATTAACAGCAAAGAGGAGAGAAATGTAGATCAGAATTTCAGAATAAAACAGAAAGCAGAGTTCATAATACAAAGCTCTTTGTCAAGAGTAATAGGGAAATCATTCTTCTAGGGCCTGACAATTTTTTTTTTCTGTCTCACTGCTCTCTCATGTAAATCTGGTCTAAGAAAGACTAGAACTATTGAAGAAGCTGGTGGCACTAAGTTCTTACAATCAGTCTGCCTCCTGAATGACTTTCATGAGGGAGTGAGGATGCAGAAGTACTGGAAGAACAAGTTCACACTGAAAATATGCATACATCTTAACAGCCTTCCTCTAGTGAATATATATGAAACACATCGAAGTAAGGAAATTACTTTCTTTTCCCAGGACTTATGATTATAAGATGCAAATTTTAAAAATAACTTGAACTGATAAGATTAGTAAAAACTTCACTAGATGCTCCTGCAACACTGCTGTATTTCAAATTAATTAACCAAATAGCATTTACATACAAGGCAGATAGAATACAATGGAAATGTCAACATTGGCAAGAATCTGCAAGGCAAAGAGATCCGATAGGTATAAAAAGTGCAGTGGTTGGGTAAGAATGGTACTAAAACTCCCCTGGTCTCTCCAGCTGGGGTATACAGAGCAATCCATGATTTTTGCCTCCCTCAAAAGCTGTTAAGGGTTTCTAGAAGAGAAAAACTACAGGTAGGCTGCATTAATCTAGTAAGAAATGAAAGATTTAAGAGCAAGTTCTAGAGAATTATTCCTGATCAATTCTTTGATTATGGATCTGTCAAAGCCTGTTGCTTAAGGAAAATTCAAAATTGTTTTTATGTTTATTCAACCCTTAATTTTAGATCCCGGTTTTCTACCAGATTACTGCTGTCCATGAAACGTATATAGAAGTATTTTGTATTTTGTTCAGAAAAGTGATTGCACAACACCTACAGCTGATGGGGCAATTCTATAAAAAATTACTATTTAGTCTGAATTTCTTCATGCACAGCCATCAAAGGGGAAATGATCTGTCAAAAGATAATTCTCTTGTGCTGCTAGAAAACTTTTCAAAGTGACACCTACAGAACACAATTTCTTTCCATTTTCATATTTTTAAGAAAATAAATTCATTTCAGGGTATTTAAAAAAATGATCAAACAACAAAAAACTTAAATCATCAAACAACTGTGTTCAAAAAGTCAACAGAACCTGCTTTATAAATTATTTATTTAGCTTTCAGAGAACATACTGGAAGATGGCTATGAATCTAGTAAAACTGAATTTCCACTGAAAGCAAATTCTTCACTGCCAGACATCGTATTAGTACATCTGCGGACATGAACTATGACAGACAACAAAGCTGTTTAATATATGATCTTGCAAACCAGCTCAGTGCTGGCACAGAATGTATTACTCAAGGCCTCCAGTAACAGCCTGTGCTCCATCTAGCTGAAAAGACTTCCATCCCACGTAATCTTTTTGGACTTAAGTAAGATAGTTTGAAATCAGGAAAACTCCTTGCCAACCAGTTCTCCATAATTTATCCAAACATATTTTGATTTGAATTATAAACAGTGGACATTCAGAAGAGTTGTATGTTAAAACTCCTGTTCCCTGACAATTCCCCTTCCTCAGCTGGCCTCACAACACACTGGGATGACAAGAGATACATATGATATGAGACATATCCAATAATTAACTACAGATTACCTGAGGGGGGAGGGGGGGCAAAGCAACACAAAAGAACAGTCTCAAAAGAAAAACAAAGCTGTGAACATTTACATATTTACATTACCTATAAAAAACTCGGTTCATATAAAAGAAATATTGACGTTATAGCAAGTACCTGGAAGTGAATAGTGACAGGAAGAAAAATGGCAATTTCATCAAGGATAAATGTTAGAATTGGGATTAAATGCTGTTTTACCTAGAAATTGCAGATGCTCTGAACTGTGTGCCAAAATGGCAGATAAATATGAATTCAGACAAATATCATATAACCGATGTCAATGGAAAAACAAAATGTAATGTACATTAAGAAAGATAATGAGTTAGCACTATGGATAATTAATTTTACCTACTATGTCTTGGCAAACCATCACAGACAAACCATCTTCTTTACATACAATACTGATAAAAATTATGAAGAAGTGCACAGCTGGTACCAGGAGAGACAGACAGTATTTTAACACCTGACAATACTGAACATGTCAGTGCCTTGAAGAATGGCTATCCTACCTGGGAAAAAATAACAACTGAAGAAAGCAAAAAGACCAAGTTAAGCATTCCTTTACAGGTCTAAAATACCACACTAATTTTGCAAATAAATAAATTAGTATCAACAAAATAATTTCTCTCTTGAAAAAACTGCTGCAAGGATCATTTTGTAAATGGTCATTACACACCATCTAATCTTCCCTTCCAAGATTAGGTATATTAATTCCAGAGTCTAATCTAAAATTCCCATAAGGGTCACTGCTAGCATCTGTTCATTTTCTCCGGGATTTCAGCAATTTCAGCTGGATACATCCCTAAATACTTCTTCTATTAAAACCCTGTATTGTAGCATGTTGCTTGTATGTCTCATGGGTTTTTTCCTATATTTAGAGCAGTTATGTTGCAGCAACACTTTAAATAATTCTGATTTATATAAGTTTTCTTTTTGATTAAGTAATAGTGACAGACTTCTCCAAAGCTTATTAAAATAAAAATTCACAAATCGTTTAATCCCAGAGACTACCTGTATAAAGGTGTCAGCATTTCATCGTAATGATTTTCCTGTCCTAGAATCTCCTGGAAATGCTTCTGTATTGAAAAATTTAATTGTACAGGATTTGCATTCTTATACAATGATTTTGCTGTTGGTATGACTAACATCCTCAGGCAGAATTGGTTTGGACTATTATCCCAGTTTTCATGTTACTTAATAGAGCCACTGAGCAATTTATTATGATAGCTAGTAAGTCCTTAAGTCTACCAAAAAAAGACTGGGGCACAGAAGTCCTCTGTGGGGATATGTTGTTGTCACTAGAACATAGAAATCACACCTAGAAATCACACCTTCAGATTGCCAGCTTCTGAGAGCCTAGAAGCAGGTAGGAAAACCAGCTTAAAACAGAAACTGATCTTGACATGTCATAAAACTAATCTGAAAAAATCCAATACAGTAAGAAAAATGTAAGCGTGAAGAAAGCTGCTCACATAAAGCAAAGATGGGGTAAGAGCTATGGAGGGTTTTGTGAAAACGATGTGGAGATTTATGTTTAGAAAACCAGAGATGAGTTAAATATTGCACAAAATGCAAACACACTGGGCTGTTAAAAAGTCAATACATTTCTAATCTGTACTCTCCAACTACTCTACTTGCCTGCAGCAAAAATGAACTTGACCGGTTTCACACCCAATACTCAATGATGGACACAAATCAAGTGAAGACAACGATCATAAAACAAAAATAAAACCAAACAGAGGCCTTAAAAACAGAGAAGATTGAGAGGCGACTTTCCAGTGTCGAGGATATTTAGAAATAAGATTGACTTGCCCTGGGAGGTTATAGAACTCCACCTCTGAAGGTTTTCGGGCATGAATCATGGAAGAAATGAGAGAAAGTTTTAGAATAACCTGCATCTTTTCTGAAGGAAGTGGGCTGGATTAGATGAACACCACTGTCCTATTCTCAGATTCACGAAAAAAATAGAGGTCAGTACTCTAGTACCTTTTCTGCAGTAGTCCAAACACCATATACCCAATTACCTCAATGTGACTGTCCATCATGGGAGCTTGCAATATGGGCTGGAACAGATTTGGAGAAATTATCTCAATGTTCTTTAACCTCAAGGCAGAATCAACTGTGCCTAAACCTGAAAGATGTGGCTGTCATTCAAGGTGACACCTTGTGGCTTACAAGCTCTATAGGATTAAATCTCGTGACCAAAACCAAGGTTGTCTTGCAATGGAGGAGTAAGAACCTGAAATGCCAGCTGTAGTGGATGTGAGTGAGGGATTGAGACCAAGACAGCTAGATCATCAGAGGCAGGTGCTCAGCCCAGCATGGTGTGATCTAAGAAAAAGTTGCATTTATCAGGTGTGTGTGAACTGCTCCTGTAGTTTCTCCTCCCCTGGGCCTTCAGTGTACAAAGTATGTGCTCACAGCTGCCTGTCTAGTGAAGTTTTTGATGAACATCTTGTGGGTATCTTGTAAATCTGTCATCCTTGGTATAACCTCTCCTATAAAACCTCAGTGATGAATTCAAAATGATCAGGTGATTATCTTTAATTCAATATAATTACATCTTTCTTCTATGTTCTCACTTCTAGACTGAGCAGTCCCCAATTACAGCAATCTTTCTCTTATGTTTCCTAAACTACTGATTGTCTCATTACTAAAGAGTCCTCTCCCATATGTAATACTTCTAAACTTAGACAAAGAGCAAATTTCTCAAAAACTATGACAAACATTGTAAATCTTTAAAATAGAAATTACCAAGTGACATTCAGCAAAGAAACTATGGCAAGAGTTTCAAGTGTGCTCTGTCAATTTGACAGACATTGTAGTTGCTCAAGTACTGGTTCCCCAGGCATGCAATAGTCCTGTCATCAAAATCAAAAGGTAGACCATAGGCACTACACTGCCAATCTTTTTAAATAATTATATGTAGGATGTTAGATATGATAACAGTGGTGCTGCAGCAGGAGAAACCTACACATGGACACTTAATACCACAGAATGGGTAAGGCTGGAAGGGACCACAGTGGCCATTTGGCTCCAACCTCCCTGCTCAACTAGGGTCATCGTAGAGCAGATTGCACAAGGTTGTATCCAAAAGTTCTTGAATATCTCCAGTGAGGGACACTCCACAACCTCTGGGCTATTTGTTCCAGTGCTGTCACCCACACCAGAATCACTACCAATTCCTCATGCCATAAAAAAAAGTCCCTCCTTAGCAAATATAAAGTATATATGTCATGTGACAAACTCAGTTTTCTGTATATCCATAAAGCTTTCTCCATGAAAGGGAAATATTTGTTTCTTCATAAATAGATTATGTATTAGAGCTCAAGATGGAGTAAGTTTTCTAATCGCTTTTTAATATGATCTACTTAATCCTGTTTTCCGTGAATTTTAGAAGAATGCATTTCATTTGTTTCACAGAATCATAAAATAGTTTCGGTTGTAAGGGACCTTAAAAATCATCTGGTTTCAACCCCTCTGCCATGGGCAAGGACACCTTCCACTAGACCAAGTTGCTCAAAGCCCTGTCCAACGTGGCCTTGAACATTTGCAGGGAGGGGACATCCACAACTTCTCAGAGCAACCTGTTCCAGTGTCTCACCACCCTCACAGTAAATAATTTCTTCCTAATATCTGATCTAAACACACCATCTTTCAGTTTAAAGCCATTCCCCTTCGTCCTGTCACTAAAGGCCCCTGTAAAAAGTCCCTCTCCAGTTTTTTCATAAGGCCCCTTCAGGGAGTGGGGTGTGGCTTGAAGATGGGAGGGCATTACTACATAATGTAGCTGTTTTGATTCTAACCTCTGGAGAAGAAGTATATGGTGTAATATGTCAACTGGTAATACAATTTAAAAATAACAGTGACTTACAGACACATACAAAAATGGTTCTTGGAGCTTACGTGCATTGCCCCATTCAGGAGAAATATTTTTGTAGAGCCCTCTGTGAGCATCAAAGACAAAACCCAACTACCACTGAAGACAACTTTTTTTCTGCAGACTTAGGTGATAAGTAACAGGACAGAAGTGTATTGCAATTCAATTAAAAACACAGGAGAAGAAACAAGTATTTCCCTTTATTAAGATATACCTGTTTACCTTACAAGCTATTCATATGTACACAGACATGAAAGATTAAATATTAATAATAAGCAAATACTCGATCATGAAGTAATTTATATTATTGTAACTTATTTGGAAGATTATAAATTTGAACCAGTGGAGGACTGACTTCCAAGAATTCCAGGATGTTTTTAGATCAATTAGCAGCAAGATAACACACTACAAAAAGTGATCATGAGAAACATGTCTTCTTAATATATATCTTATGTTATTCTTACTCCTTGGCCAGCTGTACATTGGTCGGTTTTGCTCCAATAGGTATCCCATATTTGTGCAAAGTCTTGTATAAAATTTCACGCATTTCATTGTTGTAGGAGTCAAAGTCAAATACGTTTCGAACAACATTTGCGAGTCCTTCAGATGGAAATTTCTGTAAAGAAACAGAGCCCCAAATTTCTTTTAGTGACTATCTATTAAGTTACAGCATATCATTATGTGCTTCTAAAATGAACAATTATAACAGTAATTTTGCTTGACAGACAAGTGCTCAAGTAATCTTTACTTTTTATTTCCAGAACACCGTTTCAAGTTAGAATGATGTTACTGACACTAAACTTGATTTAAACAAAAAAGCATGTGACAATTATTTAATACTAAACACCATTAATGGTTTAAAGAATTATTTTCATTATACACATAACAAGATGGTGTAATCATTGGAGAATATAATTAATACTAGCCTGTATTTTTAAAATTTGCTTTCTGTAAACGGTGAAGATCTGACACAAATACACATATTCATATAATTCACCCATACAATTCATTTAAGAATTCTGACTCTTAATGTTGAATATAGAGAAGCAGATAATACACTGCTTGGTTAACGAAAAATATTTTAGGTCATGATGGATTTTAGTAGAAACAGAAATTCAGTTAAGATTCACAAACTTTTTTTTTCTTAAGGAAAAATACTAGTTGAAATGTGCTATGTACATTTAAAAACCCCAAATATTTATCAGACTTTCATTAGTATCTTCAACAGAAATGAAAGTTTTGTTACTGTGCTGGACTGATTATTCTGGATGAGGAATTAAATGGTTGGATGGCTGCATCCAGAGGGTAGTGGTCAATGGCTCAAGGTCCTGATGGAGATGGGTGACTAATGGTGTCCCTTGGGGGTCTGTACTGGGACCAGGACTGTTTATTATCTTCATCAACGACATAGTGGGATTGAGTGCACTCTCAAAAAATTTGCAAATGATAACAAGCTGAGTGGTACAGCTAACATGCCTGTGGGATGGAATGCTGTCCAGAGGGACCTGGACAGATGGAGAAGTGGGGCCACAGGAATTCCATGAGGATCAATTAGGCTGTGTGCACAGTCCTGCACCTGGGTTGGGGCAACCACTGGTACCAGCACAGCCTTGGGGATGAACAGATCAAGAGCAGCTCTGACAAGGACTTGGGGGTGCTGGAGGGTGAGAAGTTGGATCTGACCTGGCAACGTGCACTTGCAGCCCAGAAAGCCAAATGTGTTGTGGGCTGCACTGAAAGCAGCACAGCGTGAGCGAGGGAATTCTGCCCCTCTACTATGCGCTGGTGAGACCCCACCTGCAGTGCTGTATCCAGCTTTGGGGTTCCCAACATAAGAAGGACATGGACGTGCTGGAGTGAGTCCAGAGGAGGGCCTCAAAAATGATCAGAGGGTTGGAGCACCTCGTCTATGAAGACAGGCTGAGAGAGCTATTCAGCCTGGAGAATACTCTAAGCAGACTTTCCAGTACCTAAAAGGGGTTGCAAGAGAGATGGAGAGGGATTGGAAAGACATGTGGTGATAAGAAAAGGGGGAATGGATTTAAACAGAAAAAGGGCAGATTTAGATCAGGTATTAGGAAGAAATTCATTACTATGAGGGTGGTGAGTTACTGGCATAGGCCACCCACAAAAGTTCTGAATGCCCCATTCCTGAAGTGCTCAAGGACAGGTTGGATGGGACTTTGAGCAACCTAGTCTAGTGGAAGGTATCCCTGCCCACAGCAGGGTGAGAACTAGAATATCTTTTAGGTGCCTTCCAGCCAAAATTATTCTATGATTCTGTAAATTAAAATAAGAGAAATGAGAATTTTTAATATCACAAAACCACTGAGAGAAACTGATGTTGGTGATTAAGAAAGCAACTGAGGTGGAGGACCCCAAGTTGGAGTAGGTATATGCTGAAAGGAGGCTGTGATCTCCGGCTGTGGGAAGCCCACACTGGAGCAGGCTCCTGGCAGGACTTGTGGCCCCTGTGGGAGAGGAGCCCATGCTGGAGCAGGTTTCCTGGCAGGACTTGTGACCCTGTGGAAGGGGCCAAGGCTGGAGCAGTTCCTACAGAACTGCAGCCAGTGGGAATGACTCACAATAGAGAAGTTCATGGAGGACTGTCTCCCATGGGAGGGACCCCATGCTGGAGCAGAGGAAGATGGTGAAGAGTCCTCCCCCTGAGGAGAAAGTGGCAGCAAAGACAACATGTGAAGAACTGATCACAGCCCCCTTTCCCCATTCTCTTGTGCTGCTGAAGGGGAGAAGATAGAGAAAGGCTGGAGTGAAGTTGAACTTGAGAATAAGGGAGGAGTATTGGGAAGGTGTTTTAGGATCTGTGTTTATTTCTCATCTTCCTAATCTGATTTGATTGGCAATAAATTAAACTAATTTCCTCAAGTCAAGTCTGTTTTGCCTGTGACAGTAATTGGTGAGTGATCTCTCCCTGCCTTTCTCTTGATCTACAGGCCTTTCATTATATTTTCTCTTCCCAGCTGAGGAGGGGAGTGACAAAACAGCTTTGGTGGGCACCTGGCATCCAGCCAGGGTTAGCCCACCACAGATGTAAATGGAGCAAACCAAACAAAAAGAATTTTAAAAGACAACTATCAACTTGCTGTATATCCTAGAACTCTACTGCCTAACTGATTTCTCTTTTTTTGGCAAGAGATGGGAGTGAGAATCTTTTTATTCTAAAATGTCTCACTTTTTCTTCACAGGCCTTTCATTCAAATACTAGATCTTTCAGACAAGGACCTGGATGCTTCTGTCTCTGTATAGCACATTTACAGTGATGAACATAAACTTGTGAAGACGTATGTTAGGAAGCTGTAGTCTTAATTGGCTTTTTCCCCATTAGTGAGCTAGACTGGCACAAAGAACTTGAAAAACAGACTTAAGTGTCAGAGAAGTTTATAAAAGTATTAAAAATACAGATATTTGAGTCCTGATTAAAAACTAAAACAGAAGAAAACAGAAAATTTTCAGAAATGTTTTGACCTGTACTCTTAATCAAATATCAGCCTTAGGAGTTTAATAATTTCCCAACTTTATAAATACCTTATCTAGGTAATAAAATACCTGTGACATAAGCAACACTAAAATTGGCTAGTTACTGTGATAGACTAGAGTACCACTGCTAAATTAAGCTTGTACAAACCTTTTTTTATCTGTGGTGTACATTGCATGGAGTATTTCAGTACTAGTGTTGCTATAAAAACATGTTAAACTACGTTCTGCTTTTTAAACCTATCTATGAGGAACCTATTAGAAGTTCTGCATCATTACAGCTTAGCAAAATACAAGTTATTGTGGGATAACATAAAATTGCTCTACAGCCTGTGCCATCCTTGTTACAATGTCCAGTTCTTATTGAATGAAACAGGCACTAAACTCCTTGTCCCATCAGCTACTCTAACTAAACACTGTATAAACATTTTACACGTAAGGTAAATCAAAAAGTTCATGACAATGTTTAGTAGTGAAAGTGCTAACTTCTATACTGTTAATTGCACCTTGGAGTCAAAAGTAAGCATCATTCTGAAACAACACTTATATGATGAATACTGCATTTTCTCTGTTCTCAGTGCAAAGCACAACCAACACACTGGCACCAACCTGTCTAATTCACTCACGAACTACACTTTCACCTGCCCTAGGTACTGCAGAAACCTTGGTCAAGCACTTCAAGTAATATCTGGTTTTCCCTAGAAGTCTCCAAGTAGGTCCACAGTTTTCTGAATCACTGCATAACTTCTGACATCGACACTCTTTTCTGCAATGAATTGCCTCAATAGTTCCATGTCTCTTGTATCAGCAGGACATCATAAAAAATTTCCTGAGGTACAACTGACGGCTTCTGGGAACACAAGCCACTTGTCAAAAGTAATTAAAAAAAATTCAGTAATTTAAAAAAAAATCAACTCTTCTGTTTCAACCAGAACAAATCCAATCCCTTTTTAATAACTGCTTGGACAACTGCTTCCTGAAGAAAGGAAATGACAGTTCACTTCAAGGGAAAAAAAGAAAAAGACAAAAAAAAATCCAAAAAGGTTAAATGTTTGGGGGTTGAACTGAACACTAGAAAAATCATTTGGTTTCTATTGATTTTTAAAACGAGATTTCTAGAGAAAATATTGATCTCTTATCAGTCTGTCTGGTTCTCATTCACCGATTCTTCCCCTTACATGTAACACCTCTGTGTGCACCTCAGATTATTTTCACAGCTTAGATTCTTGGCTATTCCTTAAAATAGTAAGTAACACAGTTTTTTGCTTTCAACAATTTTATATTTTTATTTATATATTGTGCGCTTTATTTGATACAGAATTTGACTTAGTGAAAAATCTGTAGTTTTATGATCTAACATTCCATGAGGATATGTATTCCTACAGTCTGTGTAAAATCTATGACCAAAATTGTAATTTTCTAGTAGAAATCAAGAATCTTAATTCAAATATGCCATATCCACTGAGGTCTACTGTACTTGTAACACTGCCCTGAAAGGAAAGTGATAAATTATCTAGTATTCAGTCTGTAATGAGTCCAGATGTTTTTTTTTAGACTTCTACCTTGTTTTCTCACTAACATTCACTTCCCTATGTATCCTATTGCCTTCAGATATCTGACTATTTTCCATCCTGCCAGCACCATCTCAAAGGCCCACCTATAACAGATCTCTGCCTACCTGCTCATTCCTCTGTGCTCTTGGTTTCCCCCTGCACCCACCCCGATGCCCTTTTACTGAATGTTGCCAGCTTTCTCTGTGCCTCCTCCGTTGTTCGTCAGCATGGCCAGAAGCACCATGTCTATGGCTCATCTTGAGTGACAGACATACTAATAGATTAACTAGTACTCGTCTTTAGTGGGCGTCATCTGCTGCCAAGCAAAACAGCTGAATTCTCACCCTGCAATTTCAATCAGTTCCTCTCCGTCACATAGCCACTGATTTTGATTAAACCAGCAGAAACCTAATTATCTTTGAAAATTGATAACTGAGATCCATTGTGGCTGGCCAAAAGGGTAAAAGGTTATTATTGATGTGTGTTTGGCAGCAAAGTGAGAAGACGATACAAACTGTTATTTGATAAGCCAAGTTTCCTTTTGAGATTAGGCTGAAAATTTAAAAAAAAAAAAAAAA
>VZTE01003324.1:2123512-2268950 GCA_013397775.1 Eulacestoma nigropectus | reverse complement strand
AAAAACCAAATTTTCTTTTGAAATTAGAGTAAAAATTTAAAAAAAAAAAAAAAAAAAAGGCACTATCTTACCACAAAAGCTTACTGAACAGGCCTTAAAACCTGATGATGACTAGACTTCAGGTCCAAAAGGTTTCTTAGACATTTACTGCTTGAAAACTGTTATATTAGTGCCTACTATTAGGAGGCAATCAGATACAAACAAGGAAGACGACCTATAAGAAAAAAATCGCAGTTTTCCCAAACTAAAAAAGAGTTAGTAAAAAAGCTATTGCCATTTTATCTGGACTAATGTGGCTTTCCTGATTAACATCTACCAAGGTCTCATGAAAAACAGCATCTTAGATTGCAGAGAAGCAGTCATAGCACATACTGGTTACAGGCAGCTTATGGTAACCCAACAGAGCAAGAGCAGAGCTTCTGAGCTTGCCCATAAGCTAGCTACTAAAGACTTTTGACATTTGACAGTCTGAAAACTGGAGGCAAGCAAGACAAAAAGGCTGTATCCAGGTCACCAGCCAACTAGAGCTGCAAGACCCAAATTCCCTATACAGTATGTAAGGAGAAAAAGTTGCGGTAATCAAGTTAGGTACCTGCATTAGACAACTCTTCCTATGCCTGCAGTTTTGGGTCTTCAAAATAGTTTGGTGTGTTGAGCTTCACCAAAAAAAAAACCTTTCCATAAGAAAAAATTAGTTTAGAGGTAACCTAGCTCTGAGCACAGTGTCTAAGATACAACTCAATTACTGTATGTTCTCTACGTGCATAATCTTTAGGGGAAGATAATCTTGTAACTGCATGCCCTATGCATATCCTTTATGCTGAAGAACACAATTAGTCAGAGTCAGAGATTAGCCTAACAATATGCTAATGCCATAGCAATCAGCATATTTTTAACTGACTAGTCCTGATGCTCAGATGCGCTACCAGACAGCAGTAATTAAAAGCAATTTTTTCCTCCAAAACATTCAACCTTTTCTTACAGAAGCAAAAAATTCCAAAATTATGTGAAAGAAATCAACACAATAGTACAAAGAGAGCTGGGCTGTGGAACTGCTGTAAGGGAAATTATTTAACAACATGACTAACTTCCCTCCTTCCTTCCTAAGGACCAGCAATTTTATTGACTCATTTCCCTCCTTCCTCTTTCTTCTCCACCTGAAGACCTAGAAGTTTCTTACTTTGGAATAACCATTATGTTTATATTCGTTGTTTACATTTGGCTACTCCCAGGTTTTATTATTCAGACTGAAAAACAAGTTACAGTAAACAAAATGTTGCATTCTTTCTAGGAGACTGGATATTGAAAATAAATGTTACAATACAAGTCAAAGCTGCATATTAGGAGATGCATTTGGATATCTACATTTGAAGGAAGTGAAAGCTTAGCAGATGGGAAACTTCCCCGCTGATTTGCACCCGATGTCCAGGTTGAAGTGACCATACTAATCTGATTAAGTGAAGGAGACAGAAGCAGGGAGTAAGAGCCCATAAGACAATTAGCAATGCAGCTCTTTCAATCTTCAATTAGATGCTGTTCACACTCAAATAAAAGAGGAAATAAGTCTTATGTTTCCGCACCAGTTACCAACAGAAGACAGTTCAACTTTAGGTTACCTGGAGATAGATGATGAAGGAAAGAAGCTAGGAAGGAAGGTAGGAACAGCAGAAAAGTATGAAGACAAAAAGGAGTTGATTTAACAAACACCCTAAAAAATTAGCCTTTCAGCAGCACAGCAACTGTTCCTCAAGTCCGTAATTTTTCCACTGCCATTTTGAATGTAACTGTGTGTTTAGAGGTCAGCAGGTACATGTTCTATTGGCTTGGTAAACAAATACCTATCAGCTGATAATGGATCCTAATAGACTGCTTTGCTTATGTGTTAATCTGGATTCTTCAGCCTTTAGGTCTGAATCTTGTTAACCCTTAGCACAAAGTCACAGAGAATTATTTTTTCTTTATATTATTGATATCAGAGTAGTACCAGTTTGTCTTGAGACCTTCTTGCACTCTAGAGACCCCACAGCACAAAAATCTATTATCCCCAGAAATCTAGATGAAGATTTTTAAAAGGAGTAATTCCAACCTGCAGGATCTGAGTGTCTGTATATGGTTGAATGTTTGTGAGTATGGTCATGACCACAAACACAAAACAATCAGGCAACCCTGCTATACTATGCAGTATAAAACACTGGAGCAGTACGTCAAAATTTGTGAGAAATCATATTCTAATTGTATTAATTACATTAACTTCCCCTATTTTTTTTTAGAATCTAGGATTCAATAATTCAAGAAACAGTCTATAAATTAACAACTTACAAATTTTATGATTATAAACAGAACAAAATAAAAGCACTGCTATTTCAAAGAGCATTAAGACACTTTATATATCAAATACTTCAGGCAAAAAACATCCTTCAATTTATAAAGACAGAAGTCAGACTTTACTGCAGTATTTAAAAAAACAGATCATCATTAAACCAGAATTCACAATTTTACAGTTAAATGTGTGTAGGAAGTAATCATGAATCCTACATATTCCCTTGATGAGTTGTTATCCATTAAGTATTTTCCTTAGAAAAAAAATCCACCTGTAATGCATTACTGTTATGCAGCAAGACCTTGTTTTTTCACAGGAAAGTATTAAACCCACAAATTCTACAGCAGAATAAAATGAACTGTTGCACTATCCTGTAAGCACTGTATGTTGAGTAAGGAATTTTATAATGAGGGCCAGTATGAACATTGCACACTGTATTCACAGTATGTGATTTTTTCTCACACAGTAGAAAAACAGACTCACAGGGTTTTTTTCTATCTAAAAATAAATATGCAGAAAAAATATCTGCCCATGTACATCTGTGATCCTTACCCTCTGACTATCTGAATATCTGAACATCACGCTTCTTTCAAAATGTAAAATGTTTCATAAGAATTAAATAAAAATGCATGAACAATAATGGCATATTTTTTCTAAAACCTTCAGGCATTAAAAAATCAGTACTGATGAACTCAAGTTTTCAATTAAATCTGATGTACTGTACCTGTAAATGTTTTACAATGTTCACAACTTCTCTAGTTGAATAGGGATAGTTAATAATTCCTTGGTCAGCTAAGCTCCTGAGCTCTCCAAAAGCAGCTACCAGTTTCTGCAGAATTGGCTCCGGAACATCGGGACCATATTGTTTAAGCATTGCCAGTTCTGACTGTGGTTTGGG
Organism: Eulacestoma nigropectus; assembly: GCA_013397775.1. Taxonomy (NCBI): domain Eukaryota; kingdom Metazoa; phylum Chordata; class Aves; order Passeriformes; genus Eulacestoma; species Eulacestoma nigropectus. Next base: position 2,265,732 of record VZTE01003324.1, on the reverse strand, counting down.
ATTATCAACAGCATGGCAACTAAAAATGTCCCCTACAAAGAAAAAAAACCAGCACGAAGTTAAGCAATTTCTAAAGAAGTAGCATCACAACAGCCCCTTTAAGTTTAATACTGTACCTTTAATAGAAAAGATATGACTCAAAAGAATGCTGAGCACCAAGTTATTAGAACTGTGAAAACTGTAAAGTACAAGCTATGAAGAACATCGAGGTTTCTGGAAACACAGATATCTCTCCCGTCATTTTAAGGAAGCTGATATCATGAGGGAGAAATTAACTTCAAGAAGAAACACAAGTCAAATGAATACAGAAAAGAATAAGAGAAAGATGATTTTAAGAAAACATAACTGGTTGAATGGAACCTATTTATGAACCCCTTCAAAACACCATAGAATGCAGGGAAATCTTGAAATGCAGGAAGGCCCTAATGCAAACTCAGTTAAGAGTTCTAGAAGAAATACTGAATTTATCTTATCTTTTCTCCCTGCCTGTCTTGAAGTATGGTAAGTAATTTGGAAAGATATTCCTTCCATACATTGGCATCATATTGATCCCAATATTATAATCTATAAATTGAGTTTATTTGTAGAAAGTCTCTGAACAGTTGTACAAAACTTTGCAGGAGCATGATAAGATACTGCAGAAAAAGGACTTGAATTAAAAGCAGAAGAAACCCTAAGCTGGAAAAACAGTATCAACGAAGAATCCCAAAATCTCAACCACACCTCTGACATGTGGGTCAAAAGCAGTAACACTGGGATGATCAGTTTTGTTTAAAGGGTCCATGTAAGGAAGGAAATGAGAGTATGAAAAAGAAATACACTACAATAAATTCTCTTGGGGCAACATAGCTTGGTGAAATTCAGAGCCAATGAGTTTCAGACATGGAATGTCCATTCAGTGGGAACCTCACCTGAAAAACAAAGAACTACTAGATAATATGGAATTTGGCTTGCACCTGCTTTTTTGAGTACGTTATTTGTTGCAGAATAAGCATTATGGCCAAAGCTAACAGGTAAAACCACACAATTTAAGGTTCCTGCACGTAAATGGCCAAGCTAACATAGATAATACAGTCAGTGGAGTCTGGAGGGTATTCAGTTCACAGCCATTGTGTAACAACACTGCCAAAACCTTGCCAGAGGCTCACTTAGACTAACACTGGACTACACGGGCCAATGGATTTTTCACCACTTGCCCCTGCGTAACTTAAATTCTTGCTTTTGCTGTGAGATAAAGCTGTAGGGGATCTTTGTTGAGACAAAGAATTTCTAGGACGTACCAGGAGCTTTCCAAAATAAGGCTTCTGTTGATATGAAAATCGTTGATGTGAAATTTGGACAGCCTTACCTGACACTGAGATTAATTCAGTATCTTGTCAAATATATGTATTTTACTAAGGCTATCATACATGGCTATACACATGGAGAGGCAAATAAGGATTAAGAAGCAGGTAGCACAGTGCTAGCAGTAAAAAATACAGTAGCCTTTACTGCTGAAAGGAAAGAAAAGAGCCATCCATCAAGCTACCATCTCTTATATCAAACAGGACAGCACTTGAGCTGTGGCTTGTTTGATATGGGGAAAAAATAGCGAGCAGCTGAGAGAGATGTCAGGCATCAAGCTTACAGTTAATTTGTTTGCTGTATTTGTATACTACATACATCCATTAACAAACATTTCCCATAACCTTGTGTCTGCAATGTCCATCCAGATCCCATAAACAAAATAGTTTTAACACAGATGATCACATACATACTGCTTTTCCCTTTGGGGCAAGTTCGGGCACTTTTATTAAGATATGTAAATTTACATTATAGTCTTAGTGTCTTATGTGAAACAAAGTATCAATATGCATAAGGGCCCCTTCTTCTCAGGAAATCTAATTAACAAAGACAGATATTCTATTAGTCAGGTCTATTAAAGATCATAATTTAATATGAATCACTTACCTAAAGTGCCAAAAAAGTCATTACCCAAGAAAGGAAATCCAGGCCTATTTGCCAGAACTATCATTCTAAAATCAGGATGAATAACTATTATATTTTCTCTCCCCTCTACATGAGCATGATCTGGAAAAGAAATAAAATGTATTACTTGCATATTTAAGCTTTGAAATACTGAATGAATGAACATAATTAGATTAGATGAGGAATTCTAAGAATTAGAAGAAAAATTCTTCTAATTTAATTATGTTCTTCTTAGAATTAGAAGAACATTTACAAAAAAAGGCTCAATAGCTTCTTACATGTCATTCAACTGAGTTTTCTAGGTTTCATTTTAAAGTTTCATAGTTTGTTTCACAAAAATTTAACCAAAGTGTTTAACTGAAAAACATAAAGATGCATCCACTGTTCTTGGGATGCAGACTACTTGTCCTCTTTATATTTAATTTCACTAAAGTGGTGAAGCCAATGGTGAATAAAATGTGGTTTTATATAGGTCTGACATTATCTGATCCAGGAAGACAGGACTGAAATTCCTCCTGGTTACTAAAAAAATTTGTGAGATGCCAGAGATACATTACTTAACACGTGAAGACTCTGGTTCTCCAAAACTACTCAGATTGGCCCCATTCAGAGCCTTGTTCCCTTCAGCATGATTCCAGTGACACATGGTGTTTGGGAATCACTTTAACTGCCCCTAAAAATGACAGTAATAATCAGGACTGGCTAGCAAAATATTTTAGAATAAGCCCACCCAGAGTTTATAATGACAAGCAAAACTCAGGTGTGCCATGTGGGTGTTGAATGATTGCTACACTCAAACATTATTCCCAATATTATTAAAATGAAACTAATTGCATAAAGTATAGTGTCTAGTAGCATCAAAAGAGCATTTCAAACATGGTCTTTTTTTGAAAAATAATGAAAAACATTTATTTCCTGAAACTCAGATGAATTAAATTCTGTCAAATTACAGATACTCTCATCCTGCAGGATATATTTAAATAATGAAGTCAGCATATAATCAAGAAAGCATATGCAATACTTGATTAGATAAAACCCTCAACAATTTGACCCTAGGTATACTCATATCTTCATTCTAGACCTGATCAAATGATACCCCAACTGCCTAGATAGGCATAACCAAGATCATAATTTTGTCAACTAGATCCTTATTTCTTATGTTGAATGAGAAGCAGAGATCAACCTTACACTTTGTTGGGTTTAGTTTTTTGTTTTTAATTCTTCAGTAAAATTCACAAGAATGCTTATTTAAGAAAACCTTTGTGGCTATTGCAAAAGTAGTAAAGAAAATGACTGTAAATTCTTTAACTATTAACTTTTTAGCAACGAACAATTTATCCATTTGGACTGTTTTGTGTCTTATTGAGCAATGGTAATTGCTGAAAACCAGCAACATATCACATTTTACTGTAAATGATAAAACGCTTTTGCTCTACTTACTTGCAACAATTCTCCTTCCATCTGACAAAACCATTTCCCCACTTTCTACTAAAGTTTTTAAGATACAGGTGACATTTGTTGGTGCTTTGTCTGCCTCATCAATTACCAAAATATGTCCGAACTTCACTGCTTTTACCTAGAAAAGAATCATAACATCACTACCACCCAAAAACACCCATAAACCACACCACCCAAAAACCCTACAAGGAGCTGCATTACTGACTTCTCAGCGAGCAGCAGTGACACCTTGGTGGCACTGAGACAAGAAAAGGCCTCCGAACAGGGATAAGCTGTGACCAAACCACAGTACAAGGAAGAGGAGGCAGGTGAGACAAGAAAGGTGGGTGCTTCCATTTCTTTTGGATAGGGATAGAAAGGGGTGTGCTAGGGAGGGAAGTGAGTAGCCTGACTGTGAATGGCTTGAAGCGCAGACTGAGAAGTGCAAAGCCAGTTTGCATCTAGACTGTCAACGTGCAGCTGAAAGAACTAAAGAATGCCTGCAATAGCTGTTTGGAGCCCAACTTAGCATGTAGGTGGGAGGTGCTACAAAGGAGAAGGAGGAAAATACCACTCTACCAGTTAGAATGTGTCAGGTTCATACTAAATTATTTTCCATACTCATTTTGTGTGTGAAGATTCCCAAGCTTACCATCTTATTCACATTTGGCACAGCAAATGTGACAAATGCGACCAAATAAAAGTTAATGAAATGTTTGTTACCATGCTCACTCACTATGCCATGAAAAAGCAAATCACAAACATTTTATATTTTAAATCAAAAACATTTCCAAATACAAAATCCAAAGGCTAGTACTGACCAGTGGTGAATCTTCATATATAATAAGACCATCCTTTACAGAAGGTTGTAGAGTAAGGCTTTGTACAGTGGTATCCCTGAAATGTGGAAAAGCAGACAGTATTAATTAAAAATACACTGGAATTTTAGTTACAATAAAATGGAAAACAAATAAATGAAAAACTGAATACTCTCTTTTTCAAGAGGAAAAAATATCTTTTTTTAGAACACTTGAATAACTGGGAACAACAGTGTGCCAGCTTACTGGTCAAATGTGAGTATTCCTGTTTCTGCCAGGACTTTCACAGTAGTTCTCAATTTCTCGTAAATGCTGAAAAAAAAAATCACTGAGAAGAGAATCAGTACCTTTTGTATGTAGGCACATTACTGATGTTACTATTTCTAGCTAAGTACGCTGAAACTGTCATTTATGTGACAAACAGGAATTGTTACTGTTTTAGCCGTTCTTTTCCACATATAATCAAGCAAAAAACCTACAAACAAACAAACAAATCCAACTACCAATCACGTGGAATTCTAAAAATCAATTATTTTTAGTTCTATCTAAGCCCTACTGGCTTGCTACATTTTATATCATGAACAGTATAAGCTCTTAGATGGGACAGAGGCTTTAGTAGCACAGTTTCTTTTTGAAATTTTGCGTTTGACTTTCTCAATTGACTTTTTTCAAACTTAAAATAGTGCTAATTAGAATCTGCAATGAGAATATTCCTTAATGTTCACCTATTTCAACCACCACTGAATGTACAGATAAATAAAAAACAGTTGTAATTCAGAAAGGTGAAGCAACAGACATCACCACAATGGATTCACCTACATAAATTATGTCCATAACCTTGGGAAAGCCCCTCCTGATTGTATAAAATACTTGCCCAGACCTTTGTCAAGACCTGTATAACCAACCTCATTTACTTTGGGGTTCAGAGGGACAAATGAGCTAGAGAATAATCCAGAGGTGGGTCACAACAGAAGGCCCCACAACTCCCACGGTTTCATGGGCAACACGAAATTCAATCTTAGGGCAAGTAGGCTATGCCATCCTTTTCCTTCTGTATTTCAAAATTTGGATTAGTCTGTGTCAAAAGAATGATGGGCTGATCACAGGATAAAACCCATCAGGAGAGCCTCACTCAACACTGCTTGAGATCCACATACCAATCCATCGGTAAGGTTGGTAACTTTTGCATTGTATGTAACATTTGATGCAACAAAAATCTCTTACCTTTCACAGCCGTGCTGTAACAAAACTGTTTGCTTAAGCCTAGCTGACTCACTCTTCCAAATATCTACTTAGTTCTATCTTTAATTTTGCAACACCTTGTAAAAAACCAACAATTCTGATAAGCTCCATGGGTACAGGAAATCAAACAGTACTGTTTGCAGCACACTATTAAGTGGCCAACTTCCAATTACAGTTTTAAACTGAGAGCATGACTTGCACACTTCCTTTATTTGAAACTGTTGTCAGCAGGATTTCTGTTCCTAATAACTAATAATTTCTTGTTTAGTTTTAAGCCCACAGTTGATTTATCTCACAGTTTCCATGCACGGGAATAAAGCAAAGGGCAGAGAGAGAGACTTCTAATGTTTAGCTACTTGATCTGAACTTTAATCCAGGAAGGGAAAGGTTACAGAGCCGGGACCACCTTCACTTTATTTAACCCCATCAAATGTTGCCTGTCACAAGTAGGCAACCCTGCCCCAAATAGTTACATTAACATTGTATTCACTTGCAATGTATAATTTTTTTTAATCACTCAAATAAGCAGTAACACTAATCTATTATCTCAGAAATCCTATCACGGACACAAAAACAAAGCTTCTACTGTCATCCTGTTTGTCTAACCAATTTATATGCTGGGCAGAGAAATCAATAATGGAGTCAAAAGTAACAACAAACCAATGGTTTTTGTTTCTAGAACACACGCTATTTAGGGACTAAATCCTCAGACTGTATGTATCAGCCTACCTCCCCTATCAGTTAACATTTCTGGTTCAAGCCTCTACAGTTGCAGATGCAGAAAAATTTTAAAATGTGTAAACCAAACGCTAGAGTTTATGAAGGTCACAGTCACAGGTACTAATTAATCAGAAATAACTCATGGAAAAATGTTCTGAGGAATTAATATAAGGTAAAAAGAAGAAAATTTGTCAACTTTGACTTGTGATCTCTTTAAAGTAATAGAAAGGTGAGAAAATGAGAGGATCCGAGGAAAGCATAGACCAAGAACAATGTAAAGGAATATGTATTGCAGGATGCTTTACAGGTCATAAATTTGCACTTAGGAGCTAGCTAATGCATGAAAAACAATAAACTGAACAGAACACATCAGGAAATGAAGATCTCTAGTGGTGCTGTGGATGGTCACAGGTGATGACACAAGAAAAGACAAAAATGTCAAATGATGTTTTACTGTAACATGAAACAGTTTATTTTACTTTCGCTGAGCTAACCAGTTAATCCTCTGGCTCTGCAGAGATTACTTACAACCCCGTAATACGGAATACTAAATTGTGCTTAGTATTCCATAACAACCAGCAGCCCACACAAATCCTTAGGATGATCTCATTCTTCAAACAAGACAGAATTGACATATTTTCGGGGAAAATAAACACTACAAGAGTTTACAGTTCATTTAAGTGCTATTACAAAAGTAGCATAATCAGAAAAAATACAGAAGGTCTCAAACTGAAATAAAAATTGACATCCTGAATCTATTTTCTAATTTTTTTCTTATTTTATCTTTCTTCTACTTTGTTGATATTCGGCCTTAATATTTAAGGAAATATATTGGGGGATTTGCAATGTATTATAGAAGTTAAATGTAAGTCAAATATTAATTCCATTGGCTTGATAACTTAAGTGTATGCAAAACTCCTGTATTTGCTTAGGCTGTTACATTCAGACATGTATATAAGAATAATTTTACAAGGGTTATTACAGATTAGTGTTATTTTCCTTTCAGAATCTTATGCAGTACACTTACATATCATTAATTTCTGTTCTTCAGAAACCTAACATGACCCAAACACAGTAAAGAATGGCTAAAAATAAATTGTCTCCTTAGAGTTTTTTCTTAAATTTCCACTTTGTAATGAATTATGTAAATGTAAAGACACTGAAATAGACAAAGATAAAAATACACTAAGTCTGAAATATTTTTGAACAACACAGCAAGCAGCTTTTCCTAAATGTAAAATATGTCTGGCACTCAAAATTCCCACAGGAAAGGAACCAAAAACTCCAATTCACTTTCACTTAGTAATAATAGCACCTTAATATTAACTAACAGGCTCTAACAAAGACATGAATATCAAAACCTCCCAACTTAATCACATTTAGCACCCAAGATGAAAATAGGTCTGACACACAGAAGCAAGACTGTAGGAATGTAGAAGTGAGTGAGAAAAGCAGTCTGACATACTGTCATCTTACTCAACTGAACCAATTTTGTCTTCGCCTGATTGTAAAAGAAAAATACGAAAACCTCACTAATGTCTTTCCTAAAAATGTATTTTTATTTTTATCAAGGAAGCCATCTCACAAGTGCTCCATTAAAAAAAAAAGGAAGAAAAAAAAGGAAAAAAATATTTATTACTGAAATACAGCAAGTCCTCTGACAGTACCACTCAATTCATAGCAAGACTTCTGAGAATTCTTCTCATATTTTTTATTAGCTCATATCACTGTCTTTTATTTATTTTTTGCTACTGCTGCATTATTTACCCTAAAGGCAGCTATTTCTGAGGCCTGCAGACTGACTCAAACATACTGCTCTGACAGTTTCTGTTTCATTGACAGCAATACCTTCCTTCTGGAGAACTATGAACTGTATCAGGAGAAATTTCCATCAACCTCAGAGAGTTAGATGTTATCCTCTAGTTTAACAAAAGGTGTTTCAACGCTTTATTTTAAGATTTGAGTCCCCAGGAAGGCTTATGCTCAAACACAGGACATAGTGACAGGGCCCCAGCTAACATCACAAACACCCACATTCCCTGGAATTACTCCATCTTGACAGGTGCAGAAGAATACAGTCCTGGCTTCTGTATGTACTTACACTGAGGCTAAAAGGGTAAGGGATTATCTGTGCAAGGCAACCTTGTATTTTAGGGGTCCCTGCTCATGGTAAAAAGGTTATATAAACCAAGCTCAGGTTTGTCCTTCTTCTCATTAACCAAATGAAACTTTATGGTAGTTGAAAGGAAAAATCAGAGATGCAGAATGTATGCTCTAGAAATCGTTCTTCATTTCTGTGAGGCATCTATTGTCTAAATACCTATGTACATAGATATATATTTCTCCTCAATTACATATCAATCAGACCTGAATATACCCATCTGCTGTGACCTAATTTTAAAGAGTATTTGAAAAATAATTAGTCCAAAGGCCATTTGAAGCTGTTAATTGGTTAGTTAATCCACTCAGGGATTATCCTGACGAAGAGCAGGCTCAACACAAAGAATCAATCTGCATGATTTTGACATTTACAAATTAATTTCTTTAGCCAACCCATCACAGAGCCATTGCATTGCAGGATCTGACTGCTATGTTTAGGAAATTCTGAAATATCTGAAAAGCCAACCAGATGTCTCATTGCTCTGTTAAAAATGACCCTGTAAAGCCTTTTTGATTTATCTGTATGCACTGATAATTAAATCCACTGGGTTTTTTTCCTGCTAGGCTGTGACAGCTACTCAGCAGGACATAATTTTGTTTTAAATGAAAGAAATTATTTGGACTATAAAGGTACTCGTTACTCAGTATGACTGCAGGTGGCAGAAGAAAGGTCAAAGGGAATTATGTTTAATTCATGTTATATGCTTAATTCTGAAGTTACACAATTACTTATATGTGATCCATCTGCCAAAACAAGACGCAAAATTCACTCACCCTAATTGGAAAATCCATAAATGGGGAAACATGACACCCCGCAGCTTCCCTTATTGTTTGTAAGAATACAATTGAGTAAACAGTGAGAAACTCTTACTTCAGCTTTAGAGGAAAATGAAACAACAGGGTCTTTTAACCTGAGCTATTTCTCCTTAACAGCCATGCAGCAGGATATTAAAGCTGAATTCAATTCCTACAAAAGACAAATGAAGTAGCTTGCTAACAACTAGAATCTGACAATAGCAGAGCTAGTCAGCCAGCTTATGAAAAGATAACACTGGAAACAGGGACCATCACCTGGCATGAAATCTTGGAAGCTTTGCATTGCAACTCTGTATTGACTGAAAATGTATTTAAGAAAATGGGTAAAAGTAAGTAAAAAACCATAAAGACATCTATTATATAGCCAATACACTCAGTGCTTCACAGCATAAATCTTCATGACAAAAATGTGTCATCTTATCACTTATTTCCAAAGATGAGCTACACAAAGAATAAAGCACACACTATAAAGTACAACATTAAAAGAAAGTAATCTAAACGTTCACAACTCATGAATCATGAGGAGAAATTACCTAGACTTTTGTTTTGTGGCTGCCAACTAACAAAAACACAACAGCCCCCCGCCGGCCTTTGCTGTGTTCAATTGAAATAAACCAGCGCTATAAAACACTTCCTTCAACAGCCCACTACAGAGATAGCTTTTCTGTATTGTTCGTTTTTTAAAACAGACCTGCAGAGCTATATCAGCATTTAAATTATTTCATGTGGCCCTATATTCTTTCAAGAGATGATAATCAAATGCAATTTTGAGAACAAGTACACTATAATTGTAGTATCCACCTGTGTCTTTGGCAAAGGAAGCTGTTTCTTCTGAAACAACGTTTTAAATTAGAATTTAAAAAATCTGAAGTCAATAAAGCTGAAAGGGTAGTTTTAAATTATCTCAATAGGGGAAAGAGATAATTAGATTTTATACTGATTACATGTGCTGAAAAACAGGGAAAGAAAATTAACATCTAAAGATTAATGGACAGTTTGTAGTAAGTATTGCTTGTAGGGACATCACAAGCTCATTTTCCTACCCCAAACTTCCCATTAATTTGATTGTTAAAGATCACAGCAAAATTACGTTTATTTTGAAAAGGATAACATATGCAAACTCAGGTAAGTTTTGGAAAAAAAGATCATCAGATTAATGTAATTTATTAGGGAACTAGAAAAGGCACAACACAAAATGTAGTAGATTTTTAAAATGAACCCTGTATCACACTTTCTAATCATCAGTCACTAGAATAAATATAGTAACTCAGACAGGAAGATGTGATATCAAATCAGGATGTGATAAGCAAATTCTTTGAAATGAAATGTATTGGGACACAGAATAAGGTAGTGTGGTATCTTGTAAGAGAATAGTAAGATCATCAGATACAAAATAGAATTTCTACAGCAGTTAGTATTCCATTGACATTGTCAAACAGCACATTTACAACAAAGACAAATTGCTTTAGCGTATACGTCAATGCTTAGAAAAATAAGTTATCTCAACTTGTAAGAAAAGATATCACATGGAGAACTAAGACTTAACATGGCTAATTTAGGGGTAAATACTGTTTTATCAAAAGCTAAAGAAGAAAACTTCTTACATTCTCTATTTCCATGAAAAGGCATCACATCATATTTACAAGCCATTCTAACTTTTTTGACTTCATAAGGAACAGCCCTCATACACTAAAAAATATTCCCTCTTTTTGTCATATGACTCTATAAAGATTCATATTATCTTTTTTCACAATAAAGTAATTTCCTAGAAGATTATTTTCTTGATACACAAAAGGACAACAATGGGACAGAACTAAGCATTGCACATCTGCAGATTCACTGAGGTTTTGAGCAGCAGAAAATCCATTCATAGCCATCAATAAATTATTGATGTAGATTACACTGCAGTCTACTCATCAAAAGCTTCTATTTCTGTAAGTGATGGTGATATTCTTATGCAGATCTACATACTGAAAATAACGCATTAGAGTTGAAGTTGACTAGCTTTACTTTTCATTACTTCAGTGGCCACATCTGTAGTAGCTCGGGGAGAGATCCAGTTCCCCCAGGAGCTAAGAGTAACCAAGTTCCCAATTGCAAGAGAAAAGGATCAGTACTCTTTATTCCTGGACATTTTCAACTGTATAGAGAAATGTCTGTGATAGACAGTCTGCAGAGGAGATTATGGGCTCCAAATTTTGTGTTTCCTACAGCTAATCTGTGGCCAACAGAGCATGAAGCTGGAAACATATCTGAGAAACTTCTGCTTAACAACCGCTCATTATTCACATGCAAATCATAACAATAAATAAATGAAGAAGTTATCAAATTTAATCTCATTATACACTGTTTTCTGAAAACAATGTTGAGTCTGAAGCTGTTTCCTAATTCCCTCAACTTTAACTACTGTTCCTACTGACACATTTGAGCATCAGCTAAGGACAGTGCAAATGGTCTCCCCATATGCAACAACCACTGCTGGATTATATCATTTTATGAAGATAAGATAAATTCATTTTAACTTTTTTCTTTTTGGAAGACACATTACTGCAACATCCCTAGAACAAAAGCTAGCTGGCGTCATCCAGCTGCTACCTTGCAGAAATTGTTGCTAAATCACAGAATCAGAGTGGCTGAGGTTGGAAGGCACCTCTGGAGGTCATCTAGTCCAACCCTCCTGCTAAAGCAGGGCCACCTAGAGTCAAGGTACTCAAGATAGTGTCCAGATTTTGAATATCTCAAAAAATCAAGGAGTCCAATGTATACCAAACTTAAAAGAAAAGGTTTTGACACAGAAAAATGAACGTCCTACCTTCCGGAACCTAGCAAATGTGTTTCTTAGAACACAGATGTTCTTTCTGCAATTGATTTTTTGTAAAGGGACTATCAAGACAGAGAAGCTTTTGTTTGCTATCAGAGCAATTAGGAGCCCAACTCATGATGGCAGGTGATAATTTCAGAGATTTCATGTTACCAATAGCTCTTTTTTGACTATGTGACTTAAAGCAAATCCAACACCAGCAGAAGAGAGGTGGCAGCTTTCATAGGTCTTGAGGTGACACTGTGTTCTCCTCAGTATTTTTCCAGTTGTTTTTAGTTGCCTAAATTAGTACATCAGAATAAATTACACATTAATTTTTTTTATGCTTTTGTATTAAAGCGTAGCAGTGTATTTTGATGAAAGCTAAGATCAGATAACAACATATGACTCCAAAAACTTGATGCATATATATTAATCCACATGCCTACACATATAGAACCTTATTTATACCATCAGAAACTACCATAAAAATTGTGTCACTAAAGTTTACATCTTCCTAGTCAGAACCTTGGCTTTTAGGAAACTTTCTATCAGAAGTCTCTTCACAATCAAAATAAACCACAAAACCTCCACAAAACCAAAAAAACCCTGAATAAAACCAAAAAATCCTTCCAAAATCCCCAAACTGGAACAATAAATCAAGTTTGAACCGAAAACAAAAGGATAAATGCTGTAGTTCTGTAATACAGTCAACACAAAAATAGTAACAGCAAGGAGGAGAAATCATTCTAATTGAAATATAAAAACCAGCTTGAGTATGACTTAATTCCAAATAGATGCAAACTTAAATGTTTACGTGACAGATAAAGAACATCTTACTCCAGCATAACCATTCTTTGTGTGCAATTAGTTACTAATTTGATGACCAAGAGAAGTAAAATTAATATTTTTTTTCTTTGATCACATCAAAGGAGACAACAATTTAAAGTCCATTATATTCCCTTCTGACTCTATTATGTAGGAGAGCTGGGAGCTTACAGTTTTATACTTATCTATTACTCTCATCAGTGCTAAGAAGAATTTTAGTTTTAACAGGGCATATGTTCTTGCCTGAGTCTTCTCTAAAGTTTTACATTTTTTTCTTCTTTCTGTGGAATCTTCTTGGTTTTAGAGACTTTGTAATTCAAAGCAAGATACTGTCATGAGGAATAAAAAAACCAAGATATAATAAAACGTAAATATAGAGTAAAAAATAATAAAGCAAGACATTCTCATGAGGGGAAGAGGAGGGGCAGGCACTGAACTCTTCCCTGTGGTGACCATTGACAGGACCTGAGAGAACGGCCTGAAGTTGTGTAAGGGGAGGTTTAGATTAGCTATCAGGAAAAGGTTCTTCACCCAGAGGGTGTTTGGGCACTGGAACAGGCTCCCCAGGGAAGCGGTCACAGCATGTCTGAGTTCAGGAAGAATTGGGACAATGCTCTTGGGCACATGGTGTGACTCTTGGGGATGGTCCTGCGCAGGGCCACAAGTTGGACTTTGATGATTCTTGTGGTTCCGTTCCAACTCAGGATATTGTATGATTCTATGATTATCAGTTTCCATGAAAATTATTTCACTGATTTAATGAAATACCAATTTAGTCTACCAAATTTAACTTCAGATTTTTGTGTAGAACCACTGGAAAATTCTTTCCACATCACTCATGGGAGAGATAGCAAAAGTAGTAACAGAAAGGTTCATAAAACAATGAGGCTTTCCAGAGTTCACTAATTTAGGAGCAACACACATACTTGACTCTGTTACATTAACTTGGAGAACATCAAATTTTCTTACAGACAGTTTCTTACTGACTGTAAAACAAGTACATGTTTAATTTCTATAAAGAACGCTTAAAAGTTCTTTAGTATTAGACAAGGTAAAGCTGTTGTTTATTCTGTAACATGTAGCCAGTGTCCTGGATGAACAAAATGGAGACAACCATACCGGAGGGTAAACAAAATTTCACTGCTGAAACTTACTCTTGAAGGAAAGGAGTGACAGGGAAACCTGGCAGACAAAAGTTCTTCCTCAACACAAAAAAGCTTCATAAGTGCAGTCCTAGGAAGAGGCTGTGCTGAGCCTATGCCATACTACCTGCTTCCATAACCCCACAATTAATGCAATGAGAAAGCTGGTCAACTCCTGATCAGCTCCTAATATTAGGAAGTACACAAGAGGAACCAGCCAACTTTTTGAATAATTTCTAAGCACACATTTTTCTTAATTTCTGTTATTATTGAATCTAATTGCACCTTCCTTCCATTAAGATTTTCTGCTTTATGGTACCAAAATGATTTATAAGACTTAAAAATTTTTAGGAATATAAAACTTTTCAATGAGGTGTTGTATGAAAGGTTAAGAGAAAGGATTTATAACCTCCATAAGCAACCGAAACCTTTAGGTCAGGCTGACCCTTCCCATGTGAATCAGTTGCAGAGCAAGTAAATATTGACATCAGAAAGGAAGTTTAAGGAAAAACACACTCCTTTTTCTGTTTTTTATCTCCTCTCATCATCTTGGAAGTACAAGACATAAAATGTGAGATTTTAAAATTACTCCTTGTAATAGTCTATTGCCTCTAAGGTAAATACTCCCTGTTTGAATGTCACTGAACACATTTGGAGTTAGAGCAGCAGAAGTCCTTACACTCTTTCATCAAGACAGCAAAAAAACCTTCAAATCAACAAAAAACCCCACCCTAACCAATTTGTCAAGATCTGTAATTCAGGTATACAAGCACCATTAAAAGCAGTATATTTAGAAACACTTTCCTTGGCATGCTTAAATGTATTTATGGTAGCTAGCTAGGAAATCTGAAGAAACACACAGGGCTATCAAAGATGGTAGTGCACATTCTAGAATATTTTCTAATAAAGTACATCTATGCCATAAGCTACTGACTGAATTTCCCCCACAAAGTATGTAAAAGCTTACTAGAGAACTGCTTGGGTTTTTTGTAAACTTGGTCTTACTTTGTTTGGCAATCCAGAAGAGTGCACTAACAACACTGTAATCCTTGTTTAAACACCCTGTAAAGCTTAACCAAAATATTATACAGAGTTCTTCACATAGTATTTCAAACTGCTACCCAGGAAAAAGAAATTTCTTATTTTTCTATAGTCACAAATTATTTTTGTAAAACTGCATAGGACTGCTCATCATTGTTTGCTTCATTTTCTACTTCAACCTATCTCTAAACCCCTGTAATCATACACAGTACCTTAGAGAGACTACAGAACACCGTATTGGCAAGACGATAAATGCACACTTTTTTTCCTAGTGATGTATCAACTAGCATGCTGTAATTAATACATTCTACAGCCCCATGAACACCCCAAACATGGTGCTTATACAATGTTCTCCTGAGCTATATGAATTCATATTAAAGCACTGTTCTGCTTCATCACATCTCACTGGAGAACACACAGAAAGACAGAAACACTGTAGTACTTTGTGACATAACTGAGATTGCAAAAACGACAGTGTATTTTATCCAGACAGAGTGGGTGGCTGTTCCAAGCATGGAAGTTAACATAAAGCTGAAAGTAGGAGGTCCCAAGAGCAGTATTTCACACAGAAGTGATGGAAGTCTAGAAGAGGTAGAATAAAGGAAAACAGCAGTAGAAAAGTAATGAGATAGAGCAATCCAAGTATCAGGAATACAAGTACAAGACATTTGAAGACAAAAAGCTGGGTGAGAAAGTGAGAGAGAAAGTGTTACAGACACCATGTTGTTAATGGGCAAAATCAAAGATCGAGAATTTTATTAGCACTATTTAAAAAACAGTGATTATGGAAAAAGACAGAGTGATAAAGCTAGGAAGTTGAAGACAAAGAGACAAGGATTAGGAATGAAGCTGAAATGGGATTCAGTTCAATTGAAAATGAGTCTTCTAGACATATTTATTCCTTATTTCAGTTTATTGGTTTCAAGTTCATGCCATAAAAACCAGGCAGATAATTTCCTATTATTTCAGCTTTTGAATTGTTTTCAGTTGGTTTGTCTTGAAGTCTGTTTTTTAGCTTTTGATGTAATTTTCTAATCCAAACTTTTATGGGTGAGAAAGAAATACATGCACTTAGCAGGAGCGCCAAAGGAAAAAAGCCAAAAAGCCTTTACTATGTAAAATGTTTCTTGTCTGATGAGTGATATATTCAAACAACTTCTCCCTCACACAATACCTCATGCTTAGGGAAATCTCTCCAGAAATGACAGCAAAATATTACTTGTTTTTTGAACAAAGTTTAACATCAGCACACTTCTGACTTCTTCTTCCTCATGTATCAATGTGATTGCACCACCCATTCCTCAACCTGTCAGCTTACTGCCTCTTCCAGACACATTCCTGTGGCCTGTATAGGACTTAGCATAACAGGGGGTCTTTGTTCAAACAGTAAGAACACATTAAACTTCAGAAACACGAGTTTTAATAACATGAGAAATTTTACAAAACCACAAAGTATGGAAATCTAACACATTCTTACCTATGCAGCTGTAAATACTCTCTAGGTCTGTTTAAAAGGTGAAGGAATCTGTCAACAACCTTGTTTTTCCCAACACCCTGCAGTAAACAAATACAATATTAAGACATAATACAGATGTACATATTTAAAAGTTATAAAGACAGAAAAGATAACTTGCCAAAACTGTCAAAATACTCTCCATACTCCTTCATAGGTAAATACAACTTCAATCTATTTCAGAAAATTCTGAACACACGTTGATTATATGTATTTTACTTTATATATAGTTGCAAAATACTTACCTGTCTGACTAGAAATAAGCAGAAATAGGATTGTGTCCCTAGAGTTATGTCACACATGCTGTGCATCCTTTAACTAACACAAGTTTTTCCAGCCTTTTTATTTCACAAAGGTACTGCAATGCCAATGCTAGGAAGTTGTCTTGCACCTAATAGGAAAAGTTAATTCTTGGAGGTCATAGGAAATATCCTGTAACTGTCACATGGAATCTGGGCACAGACTTAGTAATAGTTGCTGATCCCATTCCACTGGAGTTACCAAAAGAGACCCAGATGCAATGAGAATTCAGCTGGAGACAAAACTGATCTGTACCTCTATTGCAGGATGTCTGCATTAGCAAGCTGTGCAAAATGATGACAGTGAATTAGGTGTTGCCAACACCCTGGTGTGCCCTATAAAAGCATTTTGGGAACTGGTATTTCACTCCTGGTGAAACTGGTCTAACCTGGTCCCAGGGAAGGAGTTATCAAAGAGCATGAGTTAGGTGGGCTGCTGGAGAACTTCCTCCACTTCAGTCTCATCCTAAGAGAGATGAGTATGTATCAAACTGCAGTAAGGAGAGTCCCTTCAAAAGTACATTCTAGATCTGGTCTAAAATGCTAATGTAGATGCAGACCAAGATGACAGCTCACATGCAGAAATTCTTATCCCTCCTGCAAGGATGTGGCTGCAGACCTGGAAGCTCAAAATGCCAGTGAGAGTGCTCAGGGTTGCAAAGAAAAAGGAAAGGAAACAGCACAAAGAAAAGCTCAGTTATATCACAGCCAAAAGCTGCTCAACAAGACCCTATCTCTCTGCTGAGATTCTCACTCTGATTGCATGAACACATCTAGTAGTCCACACCAGTGTAAAGTAAAGAAGATAAATATAACCCAAAAAAAGATTAAAGAGATTAGATTAAACCAATTTGAGATTCACTAATCTGTTTCACTTGGCATTGAATCAGAACAGGAGCCTTCAGAGCTGCAAGTTATGACATTTATGACTCTTAAGTTCTAGCAGAGTGATGGTAACTGCCAGCTGCAGAATTGCAAACTGTTTAAGCTTAAAATGGGACCACAGTCTCCTCTGACTACATTTGTAAGAATGGAGAATATGCACATATGTATAATAGCTGAAATCACAGAAGGAGAGTTCTCACCACGAGAGCAGAGGAAAAAATACTGCAGAGGAGACAAAAATAGAACTACCTACATTCTATTGCAGACTTGACTCCCACACAGAAGAGCCAACTCTGTTAGTGCTCTGCCACACGCCTCCTCACAAATCTTCTTCCATTTGATTCTTCAGAAGAATCTACAGCTTTACACAGGTGTAGTAAGAAGCTGCAACACACTTAACACCTTTAACCAGTAGTTTCTGAAAACTGTCACCTGAAACAGTTCTCCACTGCTGTGAAGGAGGATGAAATTGCGCTCACAGGTTCTTGCAGGAACTTATAGGACATACCCATTTAGGGGTAAATATGCAAGCTCAGAAATTTTATCAGAGACATTAAAAGTAACAGAAACAGGCTAAGAATCAATCTCCTAGTGGTGCACACAGACAATTTTATTCACATATATGTTTCCTGCTACTTGCAGTCAGATACTTAAAATCATAAATGGGTGAATAAACAGGAGTACTCCTAACATCAAGCACAAAACACCCATGCTGAAAGCAGCTTCCTTTTCTAAGAGAGCTAAAGATGGCTGGGCAGATGTCTGCACACAGTTTCTGTACCCATCCCAAGCAGATTGCGTATCCTGTTTCAGTGCAGAGCGGGACTCCAGCCAGCTGTGGCAAGTACAAAGATGATGAAATAGATCAACATATTGAATCAATGTTAAACATACTTAATACTAAACAAAGTGGTTACTGTAATTTAGAAACAATTGGCTTTCATGTGCATTAACTGAAAGCGCATGTGGTTTTTATATTTATGATAGATTCTTAGAATTATGCCTGCAAAAAAATATTTTCCCAACTACAAAATAACACTGCTAGTGTTTTTCTTCCTCTCCCATTCCAATAGAAGGAGGACCAAACAGCTGGTTTTACATATTTGTTGTTATCACCAAGTGTATTAAGAGGAGAGCACCTCACTTCTGAGAAACCTCAGAGGACACAAGCATGGTGGAGGGCCACTGTGGAAGAAGGGAAAGAACACATTTACCAAAGTAGGTCAGTGAAGTCAATGGGAGCTGTGCCATGACTACATCTCACCCTTTCTTCAATTTTATCTGCGCATCTCGCCACACTCTGCGCATATCTCCTTTTATTTAATTTCAAGTATACTTCAATTTCAGAACATCATGCATTTTTTAAAAGGTGCATGCAGTATTTAAAAGCCAAAAGGCATTCCCACCAGGTTTTAGCTATTATAAAAAAGTTAACATTGCCCAACTTCTAGACTGAACTGCTTCAGAGGGTACATTGTGTACCTTCACAGAGGCTGTGGTGTACCACATAAAATCTTTGGCTGGCAACAGTAGCTGGAGCAAAGTTCATGTCAAAGCTTTTTGATTCCATCCCTCTACATTCCTACTTCATGACAAGTTACCACTCCTCTTTGTCTCAGCTACTCCACCGAGAAGTCACAATATAATAGAAAGGAAGAGACCAAAGATATTCAGAAGGCTCTTTAGCACCATTAAGAAACTGCAAAAAAAAAGAGCTTGGATGAGTTTATTCCTTAAGTACTATGCATTAGTGTAAGGCCAAGAAGAGCAGGTTTGTTCCAAATTCACCTGACCTCCCTGAGATACAGAATATGTGTAGTAGTCTTCTTCAGGTGAACAAGAAATGTGGAAAAAGCTAACACATTTTGGAAAAATAAAAACCAAACAAACTCTAGTTACAGGCACCTCACAAACAAGAAATTACAAAAAGGGCAACAGTCACCCTCCTTCGCCCTGACTGCCAAGGCTCAAGCTGGGTCTGCTGGACACCCACACAGCTAGCAGTAAACTACTTAAGCAGGAATAACCTGAACTACCTTTCATATGAACGCACTAAAAGACTGAGTTGAACTTGGATTAGATTCAGAACATAATCTCATATAATTTTGTAATTATTGCAGCCTAAGGTAACATTCAGAGGACAAGCCAGTTTGCCATTAACACTTGCTGTGTGCTATTTATATACACACTATTGCAGTTACTTAATTTAACAGAAATATAAACATATGTTAATTAGAGAGAAAAGAACATCTGTGTTGGTGTTTCAGCTGAACGGAATAAAAATACTTCAGAAAGCAAATATTAGACAATTTTTACTCCATCAGACATATGGGACAACTGAAACAGAAAAATGGGACGTAAATATCTGCTCTAATGAATAACAAACAAGAAATTATGCAGTTAGAATCCCTTAGCTAAAAATCCTTTTAACTGACACTGTAAGTGTAAACACTTGCTACCAAGGATGAAATGACTTAATCTCCTAGCAGAAGCTGCAATTTCAAATATAAACAAGGTTATTACAAGTCCCAAGAGGCATTTTGCAATTCAGGATGCAGACCTGAGAGCAGTGGGACAAATTTATCCCCTGCACAGCCCAAATAAAGTCAATAAACATACAGTCCAAAGGAACGGGACCCAAGGTTTTGAAATTAACAGTCTGCCTCTTAGCAAAAAAAAAAAAAAAAAATCTAAACCATGCTGCCTCATTTTTATTTTCTTTTAAATGATTTGCAGGTCTCACTGAAGCAGCTAAAGAGGTAGCCATGTTGTGCTCTTCAGTACTGCCCTTCAGCTGAAACACTGCAATCACACCTTCTCCATATTAGAGCACAGCTGTTGTGCATAGCAGAGCACCTGTTTCATTACAAAAGAATGAAACAAATTTTGAAACTGGTAAAAAGGCAATTTATCACTTTTTCACCTTAAGAAATTTCATTTTACAATTAATTTAAAAAATGCATTATTAGAGAATGGAAGACAAATTTGACTTAACAATAAATTTTAGTGCACGGAACCCTCATGTCAAAATTCTCAGTTTCTAACTTCGTGGAAAGTGTTGTATTATCATTATCACAGAAACTTTTGGCTGAACAATGAAAACAAAGAAAATGAAAACACTTTTGATAAGGCACAGTTTCTAACACTGGGTCTGGCACCAAACCACCTTCCATGGCCACAGCTTGCCTGTTTCTGCCAACAAAGACATTTGCAATGCATGTATTTCAGTTAAGGCTGCGATTTTTAGACCAGAGGAAGTATCTCTGTTTTTCTAAAAAAATGTACTGTTATCAGCAAAGCAACAAGCAGTACCTACACAGAATTATTTCACACACTCCAGGTGTTATGAAGCCCTGCTTGGAACAAATGTGAATAATGCATTTTAATAACTGCAGAAGCTGTGCCACCAGCAGACACTAGACATTGCTACCAGAGGACCACTGCAATCGACCCTATCATTGCTACCTTGCTTGAATGTTAGCAACAAACTTAAATAGTTGTGCAAAAGCAGTGGTGATTTTAAATCTTGCCCCAGCTGCAATCTACACATTTATCAGTTACAAGAGTGAGTGTTCTGTGGTTTAGTATCTCACTTTCTTTATTACGAGTTTATCATCTGGGGCATCTGTTATAGTGACAGCAAAAGAAGAAAACTTCACAGTAAAAATCAACTTAATAATAATAAGAATCATGAATGGAATGCTTTGGATATATCTCGTGACTGTAGTTCTAGATAAGCTTGTATAGTTTATGTCTTTTTCTGACTTTAAGTACAACCGGAGCCCTTCAACCCAGAGCCCTGTCAGGCTAAATACAATCTTTACATTTCTGGTGAGGTAAGACAACTGTGGTCCAATGGAGAAGAGCATATGATGGAAAGAATCTGTGAGAAGAAATATCCAAAAGAAAAATCAACTGTTTCTTTTTTGATTCTGGTTCTTCAGTTTAATGTGTAAAGGCAGAAAGCAATACCATAAGCAAAGACATATTTAAAAAGCATGCCTATTCTCCTATGTGTACACACTGTTATGACTGTACCAAGTCAAAGAGAAATATTTTCTGAGTTTTTCACAACTGTCATACCAAATTCCCGAGACAAGAAATACCGCAGTATTTGGCCCAATTTAGCTCATTTGGAGCGCAGTTTCTTCATGCTCACAATAATAATAAAAAATTAGTTTAGGATAGTACATCCTTGACTTGCAGAGGAAAGTGTCTATTTTTAAACAAGTTTAAGCAGGAAAACAAGACCTTTATTTCTAGAAAAGCTGAAATGCCAAGCATTTGCTATTTCAAGTTTTTTGATGACTGAAATGATTACACTCTCAGTCTGTACTTAATTCAATTTCACAATGAGTTAGGAATAAAAATATTATATTAGAAGAAAAGATCAAATCAAGCAGGTCACTTTAAATATCTTTAAGAAAGACTCAGTCATTTGTCCTACTAAATTCTTCAAAAATAAAATGAATTCCTAGTGTGAGCCCAAGAATTCATGTAAGTTGATCTCTCAGTTAAAGAAAGGCAGCAGAAAGGATGAAATTACATTCTTCTATCAGGGAAATATATTAGCAAATGTACCAGAAGGCCATTACATTTCTAAGTTCTTTTAATCACAGAATGCTTGTGGTTGGAAGGGACCTCTCGAGATCATCTAG
Organism: Eulacestoma nigropectus; assembly: GCA_013397775.1. Lineage (NCBI taxonomy): Eukaryota > Metazoa > Chordata > Aves > Passeriformes > Eulacestoma > Eulacestoma nigropectus. The sequence goes on along the minus strand of VZTE01003324.1, from coordinate 2,243,405 downwards.
TTCAACTGCCCTGCTAAAGCAGGTTCACCTACAGCAGGTTGCACAGGATCGCATCCAGGAGGGTTTTCAGTATCTCCAGGGAAGGCGACTCCACGGTGTCTCTGGGCAGCATGTTCCAATGCTCCACCACTTCCACAGTAAAGAAGTTTCTCCTCATATTCAGATGGAACTTCCTGTGCTTCAGTTTGTGCCCATTGCCCTCGTCCTATCGCTGAGCACCACTGAAAAGAATTGGGCCCTGTTGTCTTGACATCCACCCTTAAGGTATTTGTAGATATTGACAAGATCTCCTTCTCCAAGCTAAACAGGCCCCACTCCCTCAACTTTTCCTCATAAGAGAGATGCTTCAGTCCAATCAACACTTTCGTAGCCCTCCGCTGGACACATTAGTCATAATTCATGTATTTCTGATAGTCTACTTCTGTGGGCTCACATCAACACTTTTAACAAGTGCTTCCAGAGTTTCTTTCAGATGATTTACAATCTTTCAGATTATTTAGCACCTTCAGAGAATTCTTCATTCTACTTCTGAACAGCTCACTCAATAAATCACGGCAACGCAGTGATGCCAACTAAAATTTCAATTTTGCTTAACATGCTGTTGGGTGTTTTAGAATTTCAAGGCAATAAAATAATTCAGAAGTGAGACGGTTGTGAGCCTTCTCCATCCAGAAAGCCACAGATCCTATGTAACTATACATACTATGTTTGGTATCTTCAAAGACGGCTGATGGTTGCCAAGACCTCACCTATGACTAATAAAGGTGAAAGCATCCAACACATCTCTTTATATAACTTCCAAATGCAACAATTTGGGAAATGTTATATTTAACATTTAAAATTGTGAGACAAAATAAAACCATTTCAGCCACTTTCGCAGTGGCTGTGAAAGGTTTCCCACATAAACAAATTCTACTTATTAACATAGTTTCTCTTGCATTTGCCGAAGAAAATTGAAGGAGACAGTAAAAAATAGCAACTAATGGCCAATCTGTGAACTGCACATTGTCCATCAGGAAAAATACCACAAAAACACAGCCTAAAAGCTCTCCCTGGTAGTAAGAGACACTACTCCAGTCTGTCTCATGACGAAAGCCACTGCAAGAACTGTATTTAATGAGTACGTAAACAGACATTGCAACATCTGGAATAAGTGGGGGCTCTTGCTGTTCTTTGCCTGCTGGTGTGAGAGTAGTATGCAGCTTCTTACCCTCAGCCAAAGAAGAAGCTGCTTTGCAAAACTACAGATAGTCATAGATGGTCTCATTCACACTCAGACTACAGGCTCATTCAGGAAGCAATATCAGAAGCCATATTTAAAGCACTGGCATGTCCTTTACTTGGAAGCTATTTCATAGCTGAAAATTCATATCTAACCACTGAACTCAAAGAAACCTGTTTGTTTCTACATGAAATGGAAACACAGTCCAGTTACCATCCAAAGTAAATCATCAACCACTGTAAGCAAATATTTGGACAAAGCCATAAAAAATAAATGTAAAACTTCTATGCTGTGAAATCCTGGGCCATATAAGCCCCAGGGAACAAGCATGAATGAAGTGTTGTGAAGTAGTTTACTTCAGAAGCTGAGCACTTCTAAAATATCTGCTGGTATCTAACACTTGTCTTCAAACTCTCCTCAGTTTCATTAAGAAAGCCAGTCCCTAAAATCCACCAAGATAATTGAATTATAATTTACTGATACTAATTGTCAAGGTCTATATCTTGAAAACAATCTTGGTAAAAAGACTATATAGCTAAGAGCTGACTGATGAGAGAAGAAATCACATTTACAGACTTTGAAAAGACAGAGGTCTTAAACTAACAGGAATTTTGTGTGTGTACATGTGCTGCGAAAACAAAAGAAGCAACGGTGGAAAACCACATTTAGTCAGCCAACCAAAACCAAATCCAGACTCTAAAAGAAAGACTGCAGGTCAAGCCTCGCACATTAAATCACAGTTGAATGGAGATACTCACTTACAGAGCCATCATTTTGAAGGACCAAATTATGTCCTAAGGCAAACTCATTTAAATATCTAGGAAATTACACAAGCATTCAAAGGGATGTTAGTCATATGTTTTGAAATACCCAGGTCCAGAGTACTTGAATTTTTAGTTATTACACTGAATTTCCACAATTCATTCATTCACTAACAAGAAGTTTAACAGAAAGGAACTCAAAACAGCACTTTTTATCTCCTCAAAATCATTATCTTTTTCTTCAAAATGGGAAACACAGGTACACACTGATGTACGTATCAAGCAATCAAAACCCTATCTTCTAATACAGACTGAACTGATAAAAGTAACTGAACAGAAAAAAAAAAGAATCTTATTTTTTAATCATTTTCTTTACAAAAAAAGGATGAAAAGTCTAATATCTTCAGTGGGGAGGTATCTGCACATAGAGCATGAAAGCACAATTGATGTAATATGGCTGCTTTTAAAGTATTTGAACATGATTCATCACAAGCTGCAAAAATTTACAGTAATATATTTAAGGAATTAGCCAAGGAAATTTCTAAATGTTAGTGACCATTCCCAAGAAATCAAGAATGATTGCTGTGGTTCTGAAAGACTGCAGAATGATAAATACAGTGCTTCAAACTTAAAAACAGTATTTCAAAAGGAAAAGGCATATTGGCCTTTTCTTAGTCACACATAAAAACTGTGGAACAAATTCGTAAAGAGTAAATCTGGAAGCACTCAGAAGTATGTTAGCAATTAAAAAACAAAACCTGTATTACTGATTTGCCACAGAGAAAGCTCAGCAAATCAACTCATTTTCCAACTTAATGGTACAGCTGAGCTGATGTCTGGAATCAAAGCAGTATGTTCCAGTACTTCGACCCAGTCAAATCTTTTGACACTGTCTGCAATTAGAGACTCAAAAGATGGGAGAAAATGTGACATGCATTAAATTATTAGAGATGAGAATACAACTGCTGGAAAAATACCTTATATCCTAATAATGGTACTTGCATAGTCTTCAAAACTTTTCTGCCAAATGAGGCATGTGTCGGAGCTCTGATTGTATCACTGGGCTACACAAATTCTTTTTCCACACCTAGGGTTTTGTTTGTTGGTATTTAAAGTCAGCTCTGACATGGTTTTCCCACCTCGTTTGGGTTCCTTTTGTCCCCCAGGCCTTGGGAGCTGCATTTACACTCAGGCCCTTTGAGTTCCTTCCCAACCTGCACTGTGGCGATGCTGTGCTCGGCCCTGTATCTTGCTGATCCCAGCCTGGACCTGCTGACTTGACTTCCCAGCTTGACCTCAGACTTGCCTCATTTACCGTGGACCTGTCTGGCAGCCACTGAGCACTTGGGTGACCATGGCTGCTGTCCCCAGACCTGCTATTCATGCTTTGGCACTGAGGGACTGCAAAAGTTGGCATTAAGGACCTCCATTTTCCTGTGGTTGAGCCCACTCCCGCTATTCCTTGACAGCAGGTGCTGCAGGCAAGCCGTACTAGATAACATTTTCAATACCAGCTTGGAAGCAGGCATAGACAGCACTGTTTATGAAATAAATACATCTTGTTTCATTTATGAAATAGATCAATTTCTATTTATGAATAGATTAGACCTTTTGGAGAAGCTGGCATCAAAAGTCTACAGAGGTTTCAAATACACCATCTTTTTAAATTCAAGTTCATAACAAGGATGGTAAACAGATGAGATTATACTTCAATATATGCATATTAATAATAATTAGCATTTTAAATTCCTTGCTATGTTGGTTAGATTGGTAGTGCTTTGTGTTAGACATTTTCTAAAGACTATTGCAAAACCAAAAGAGAAACATCTGCTAAAAAATTTATTTTATCCTTGGTAAGGGGCAGCTAAACTAAAGGGAGATTACTTTATGGGGGAAAAATCGACCTCACCAATAAAGTATTGATCAGCAAAGATACCAACCAAAGAACTATACAAATCTGTAACTCTTTTGGAGAAAACTAATATTTAGCTATCAATAAGATTTAGATAATACTGAAGTGTACACCTCTTACCTACCACTGGAGATTTAAAGGAGTGGTTTGATACATAGTCAAGAAGGATAACCGAAGCCATTAACTGAAGATTTTAATGGTAATGATGTTACATATAACTATTACAGTGTCAGGGGAGGTTTAGATTGGGTATCAGAAAAAAGTTTTTTACCCAGAGGGTATTTGGGCCCTGGAACAGGTTTCCCAGGGAAGTGGTCAGGCCTGACAGAGTTCAAGAAGCGTTTGGTCAACGCTCTCAGGCACAGGGTGTGATTCTTGGGGATGGTCCTGTGCAGGACCAGGAGCTGTACTTTGATAATCCTTGTGGGTCCCTTCCAACTCAGAATATTCTGTGATTAATGTCTTGATTTTTTACTCTGACAGCCATATAAAAAACATTTACAGCATTTACATTTCCACAAATATGTGCCCATAAAATCCCTGGACACTGTTGAATAAGGAATTAAAAAATGGGTCAAATACCTCAGTAGTAGAAATGAATGCAATTTCAAAGAAGCAAAACAGACATTTAATTTAATTATTAAATAATGAGTTTGTTCCATGCATTGCAAGAAATTTTTAACTCACCTGGTTGCCAACTAAAAGAAGATGTTCTCCCAGCAGAAAGTCCTTGAGCATATCTTCCATTACCATCATGTGCTAGAGAAACAAAACAACAATTTTCACTCGATTTTAGGCTCTCAACTTTATGCATTCACTAATGACAGCGGTACAACAGGAACTTAACTTCAAGAATTTCGGGCCAAACATTTTTGAACTTTATTCTCTCAGCCAATATATTGCAGAGGCAATATACTCAGTGACTAGAGAAATGAAACATTTACTTCCTCTGGTCCAACTGATTGTGGGTGCCTGATTTCCCTAAATACTTCTAATTCTCTGTAATCACTCCTTGTATGTTTCCTTTTAGCCTAGTTGAATGTTTGTCACTCAGAGTGTAAGAACTTTCTTTAGTTTGTGCCAGTTTTCCAGCAATGTCCTAGTAGAACATTACAGAAACCAAACAGAGAGAAAAGACAGCTGACATGTTAATTATACACATATATTTTATTAAACATTAAACACAGGTCAAACTTAGTAACAAATACACTTTTTCTATTCAAATCAAACTTTATTTTCAAGGAAAACAAAGACAGGAAAATGCATGCTCAAGTGTTTATATGTATCCTGTTATATGTGCCTAACTGTTTCATTTTTATTAATTATTAATTCATATGTGCCTAATTGAAGCCGAAATGCAGGAGGTATAGTTTTACATATATCCAATATCGTAAAAGGTAACACACACTGTACATCATTTAACCTTATCTTGCTTCTCACAAATGATTTGTTTAAAAGGATAGAAAGGATTTCAGGATAATGTGGCAATGCAGACTACTTTACTCACAATAAAGTCGTGTATATTTCTCCACTATATCTAGTAAAAATAGGTCATCTGTAAGTAGGTCAGTCAACCTACTTAGAGAAATGAATGATTATCTTTAAATAAACACATCATCTCATCTCTAGTACTTGATAAAAATAAAAAATAAAAATCAGTAGTTTGCCTACAATTTCTGAGCATAGAAACGCTCAGTTTCTGTGTGAAGGATATTTTAAATTTCCAGAGCTCTCTAGAACACAGGCTGGGGGTGGGGAAAGAAACTCTTGTAAACACAGCTTAATACCATGAAATCCTAACCAGGCATTTCAAAAGACTACTGAATACTCAATACACAATTTAAGGAGAGCACTTCAAGCTCTATTCTATTATTCTCTTTTCTGGCATGTGTATACAGTAGAAATTCATAACTGATGAGAATAAATTTGACCAGATACAGGAGAAATTCTAGGAAGTCAATTTACCACACACACTGATTACATTTTAAAATTTTATTGCTAAGGCACAAATACATCCTTTTGATGACTCTTTTTATCCTAAATTGAACAAATATGCATACATTATGGTTCTCCTGCAAAGCATCTCACCCACAAGAAGTACTATGTATTGATACTTCTTTTGTTGATTCTTTTTTTGCACCAGGACTTAAATTAGCATTGTATTATCACGCATGCAGACATTTAATATTAGCTATTTATGCAAAGGACTTGTAAGTAGACACATCCATATCGTGTCACCTTTATCAATCCATGTTCCCAATGCCTGGCCTGAAAGTGGCATTTGGCATATTACCTAAAAAATTATTCCCATCCCTATGCCACTTCTTGTGGATCAACAGCAACGTTCTGTGACAATATTAAATTTCACTGTAAAGTGAACTGTTTCAAGATGAAACATACAAAGGCAAAAATCTATGTGTTTCATTACTGTCCTAGGTTACAATGTAAGATGTAACCAATAGTATGTATTCTATTATCATCTTCACTAGCTGTTAAAGCAGGTGGGGCAATGTTCATTATCTCCTACCATGACTCATCCCTGTTAACTCCCTCCAGGAGCTATCTCTGCTTAATGGGCCATCAAGGACCCCACTGTATGACTCAGAGAATTAAATCAGCCCACTGTGAGATGCTCCACCCAGGGGAAGGAGCCAAACATTCCCACCTGGATATAATCTGGGGTTTGGAAGAGCATAAGCAGCCCTTACCTACTGGGTTCCTAGAGGACAAGAGCTACCACTGGACCTTCAGGTGAAGACCAGATCCTTTTCTACAGGATCACCATTTCAACAGAACTACTTCATCTGGACTGCTACCACCACCCTGACTAACAGGGTGTCAGGTTGTATCCTGACTCTGTCAGTGTTCTTGTACTATTGTATTTTAATTTTCCTATTAAATTATAATTCTGACTTGCGATCTCCCATTGGTTTGTTTTCAAACTAGTACAATTACGTTGTGCGGCACTGCAAAGGGCTGAGGACATATCTTTTTCTCTGTTTTCAGTTTAGTTCTATAGCTTTTAGGTAATGAAGCACTGCACTAATCTCAAATCAAATTTATTCTCCAGCAGGTTTTTCTAAATGATCATTGCAACGCTTGAATGACCAAACTACAAAGTAGCAATACAGAAAATAAGAGTAGAATTAATTTAGAAATTCGAACATCTATCCTGACTGGTATCTGGTTGCTGTTTCCTTCAGCACCTAGCAGGCATAGCTATGCAACGACAGATACAGAGCAGGTCATTCTCTGCAGCATTTTTAACAGAGGTTCCCTAAAAAAAAGTCTGAACACAGTTTTGTCTACAGTTTTCTGAAGCTATAAGCAAGAAGGTAGAAAAAGCAATGCAGGTGTTAAGTGCTAGCAGAACTCAGGGTTTCATTTCCAACAGACACAAATTATGTGCTTTATCAAAATGGCAACAAAGAACAAAATTTCACATGAAATGTTAGTAGGGAAGATTAATAAGTCTGTCATATGTTCCCCTTGCATTGCCTGTCATCACCTTTAGGCGGTGGTATCTATGTAGCATAGTCTTTCTGGGGCAAAATTATAAGTGAGGTATGAAAAATGACTAGGAAAGGAAAGTATGGAAAACCCATACCAGTCCTCTAAAAGCAAAGTATTTCACAAGATCACACTAACAGTGTTGCTTTTCAGTAGCAAAATATTCCAAAGGACACCAAATGCTATGAGAAAAATTTAAGACTAAAGAAACTACTTCAGAAGTATATCCTTAAAATTTAGTTAGTACATGATTTACTACACATATGAGCATACCCATCAGTACACGTTTAACAAACTTCCGTAACTCAGAAGTCAGAGATTTGTACTTACTTGCGTATTTTCATAAAACAAAACATCTGGCACTTTCATTTTCTCAGCTGAGTTATAAATCGGCATGGTTACAGACCCGATCTTCAGAATCCCATTGTTTATTTCACCTAGTTGTTTTTCAGGAAACAAGCAAATGCATTTCTTATAACATGCTCTAAGCAGACATCCAATCCATACCCAACATGCGCAACTAACGATTTACAAATTTTAACAAGGCTGTGGTTTGCAGTAAATTATTTCTATCAAAAGAAAGAGAACACTTAGAAGAGTATCCATTTACAAAAGGTTGCGTTACTATGAATTTGAATTTTCTTTAACACTGTAAAGAAGTGTATTACAATCAATGATGAAAAAGTGATCTTACGGGAAAAGTACCATAAGAAACACCAGAAGTTGTGACCACTGCCTTGGTTTAATTTCACATTCTCATTGTATTACTGGAACATCACCAATACTGTTAGGCTACATTTCCTCAATCCACAAGATTTCACGCTTCCATTCTCTCTGTTGTCTTCCCCTGTTCCAATGTGGAGTGAGGTGCTGAGGTGAGGTAACAAGTGGCTGTGTGGGTGCTCAGCAGAGAGTGCGAGCACACCCACCACAACCATACAGAGCCACTGTAGATTCTCCTTTTCAGCACCTCACAGTTGAAATATCCCTCAACTACAGCTCTGAGAGAAAAAGTACATTAGAAAAATTTCTTAGATTAAAAGAAGCATCAATTCAGTCCTTACGAAAATAACAACTAAGTGTAAACAATAAGATATGCAATAAAAACAATCTTTTTTTTTGCTAATAATTTCTTAATCTGGCATGGTATAAAACTGAAAATACCCTTATTTCTAGACAGATCTTTTTAGCTGTTTGCCGTTATGGCATGAAACAGAGAAACACAGAAATTTCAAGGGATGTATTCAGATTAAAAAAAAAAGAAAGCAGGTACCATGACACAACTGGCAAGAGTTCAAATTATTTTGTATACATGGTCTTATAGATATATAAAACGTGAATAAGAGATACAATAATACATAGATGGTTGCACATATATATGTATATACGTATGGCTGTATATATATTTGTATGTAATTATATACATATATTATACTGCATATAATAGAAACTATATATCCATTAATATATGGGTATCTACATATATACATATATACTACATATATACACACACACCTAAGTAAATACATAAAGATAGAACTCACATGAATTAAAACCAAAGATGTGTTTACCACTGCAAAGTTCTAACCATAAAAATCCAGAAATCAAATATGTCACAAAACTGGAAACAAATATACAGAAGAACAAGAGCAGAGATAACACTGGTGAGGCAGAGTAAAGGAAAAATATAGTGAACGGAAAATGGCAAATTGCTCACAGTGTGCTGCCTGACAGAGGATATGAAAAGATATACAGCTAGCATGAAGGGAATCATACAGGTATGAGAAAGTAGAAGTGAGAAAAATGGCAGAAGCAGAAATATATGCATAGCCCTGAAGGCTACTACAAATGAGTACAAGGTGGATAAGCCAGAGAAACAAAAACCTGCTCAATAAAGGTGACATGCAACTACCACACCAATTTAAAGAGAATAAAAAGAAGAGAATAACAAAGAAGTGTGTTCCAGAATGAAAGCAAATCATAGGACAAAACTTTTACAAGAATGTCAAAAAATGGTTGATTTTAACAGGGGAGAAAAAGAAGCAATGGTAAAAAAACAGAACAGAGAAATGTTAAGATCAAATGAAGGCTGTAACTGTACAGAAGACTAGCTATCAGTGATGAAAAGAAATGAAAAGGAAGTACTAAAATTCCGAGACCATGGATCTTATAGACTGAGAAACACTTACACATGATGGAAAACAAAATTCTATGAGCTGGGAATTCAGCAGATAATACAACATACTGAGAGCAGCAATGCATTCTGATAGAACAACGTCAGAGATATAACTGAAGCAAATTACATTTAATTTTGAGGATAATTAATACACCTTTATACGTCCAGCAATCCGAATAACATTCATGCAGAGCAGGAAAAAAAGATAGCAGAAGCTTACATGTGTAATCCTTTTCCTCTAGTTTCTTTGTGTCATCTGGACTTGTTTCAATACCAGCATCCTGTAGATTTTTATGTAAAGCTGATCTGGCGAGGTTTGGTAAAAATCTAAAACAAGGGGAATAACAAGGAGGTTTTATTTTAAGGGTTTTTCTTTTTAAAATTTTCAGTATTTTCTGTAACCTAAAAATCTAAATCTAATGTAACCTGTAACCTAAAATATAAAATGAAGATTCACTTGCACCTCCAAACCATGAATGTCTATTCCTTTCACAAATAGCCTTCCACATTTCACCTATCCCTAAGGAGAGGAACTGAGCTTCTTTCATAGGCAATGAACTACACACCTGTAGCTGTGCACTCATTTTAAAAGGCTTCAGTGTTATTAAATATTGCAATAGGGTTGTAATGTAGGGTGGTTTAGAATTGGAGGCATGTAGTGTCCTCATTCCATTGCAAGTAAGAGCTACAATAGAAACAACGTTCTTCTTGGAAATACCTTTTTTAATGACTCAATTCACTTGGACCTCAGGTTCCAGAGAGAAGGAGTAAGCCCTGAGGTGTCTAGGACTAGGCCCTTTCAGTTTTCCAAACCTTTTGATAATAACAATTTGCTTTCTTTTGAAAAGAGGAAAAACCCCCAAAAAATCCCCAAACCACAAAAGCCCAAACAAACCAAAACCCACAAACAAAATCCCAAAGCAAACAAAACCCTCATAACTTTTCTAGATACAGCTTTTACAACCGAAACCAAGTGTCCATGACACGTCAAACTAGACATTAATATGGCTCTGCTTAAGAGTGTTTTGACAGTGAAGCAATGCTGATAACAGGGACCTAATTTATATAATGTAATGACCTATCTTCATAAAGATGGGAAAAAAGTACGAAGTCCTTTCTACTTACCTTCCAGGTTTGAGACTACCACAGAAATACTTTTTAAAAATCACCAACTTCAAGGAGCAAGACAACAATTGCATTATTTACTAAAACACATTAAAAGCTATCTTGCATGTTAGTAACTGACCAAGAAGCTCTTGAACGTCCAACCAAAACTAGCAGCTCTACCTGGAAAGGCAGGCCTTATTAACAGCATCATAAAGGCTTTCATCAGGATGTTGTGACAGTCGACGACAAATTCGCAACAGTTGTCGAGTAGATAAAAACGAGGCCAGTGACTGTGCCTGTCAAAAAATATAGGGTAGTTTAATTATTTAATCCATGTGAGGGATTTAGATCAAACAAGTCAGGAGAAAAATGTAATCCAAAAGGAATTATTTCAACTTTTCTTCTAATTCATAGATGCTTTGTGCCTTCTACAGCAACTCGCGCACTTTAATAGGCAAGTGTGTAATTCAGTAATTTTTGCAATAAGTCACCGTCATGAAAATCATTATGTCATCAAAAGATTAGCCTTAAAATATCACTTGATTATCAACAGGAAGAAAAATGTGCTGTGAACTGAATTTTATGTGCAATATAAACCATAACACTAAAACCAGCGATAACAAGCAGGTTAGCTACTGTGAAAGGATCAATGAGCTAAAAACTCGTCTGCTCTTCACAAACTGAACATGAGCTCCACATGTAACGCTCTGGCAAAAGGTCTGGCAGGATTCTTAGACGTATAAACAAGACAACACTGGGCAGCGGTAGGGAGATTGTATCACCTCTGCACACGCCTTCTGGGCGGGCCATTACTGGAACACTGTGTCCTTTGCTGTTGTCCACATGTTAAAACAAATGCTAAAAACTGAACATGATTAGCAAAGATTTACAGAAATTATTCAATGCTTGGAAAGGCAGACCTCAAACAAACAGCAAAATTTAAAAACCCAAACAAACAGAACCACAAAACAAGTGACCATGTATTTAAAGAAAGATCCAAAGACTGAGAAAGAAATCATTCTATAATTATATCTACCGGATGAAGGTATCTAATACAAATAGGTTCCTTATTTTAGCAGGAAACACAAAACAATGAGTGTGATCTGATAAGTCACGCCATGTTTTGCCTGGGTCAAGTGAAGTATGTTAATTAGGTAATTTCAAAATGTTTTGTTTGGATTTATATAAGTTTATATAAGATTTCTAACTTCATTAAAATCACCTTAATATGTGATGCTGTTTCAATTGGAAAAAAAAATCTTGACATTTGAAATGCAGGGGAAAACAAATAGAGAAAAGCAACACTTCATGAATTTCAGACCCTTTTTACCCCTTTATTAATTTTTAAGCATGAGAAGCATCTTATCATCAATTCTTTCCCCTGAAAAACAGCAGTTCTGACAAAAAGGCATTTAAAATGAAAAAAAAAAAAAGGCAGTTCTATGAAATAATACAAAACTTCTCTCAAATTATGAGAAAGCAAAGAATAATACTTTTTAGCATATCTCTGAGCTACGAGCAAGAATTATTTAGAATGGGCTAACAGCAAAGATTACTACTCCTGCTCCTCCTGCTTTCATTGACAGAAGACTGTGAAGTATCTTCTGAACAACCATAGTTTACAACCCAGCACTGCAGACACTATGATGTAAACGATGGCATTTCATGTGTTACTTCAAGACCTACTCAGCCATGCCTGAAGCAAGAGCAAGGGGGAAGGGTAAGTGCTCTATCCTTACTATCCATAAATCAGACCGTTGAGGAAAAGTTGTATCACATCTTCTGAGTATCTGAAACTGGCAGTCGAAAGTTTTGTCAACAAAATTTCCTCCTCTCTTACCTGATTTTTTTTTTATATTGAACAACTGTAAATTCAGAATTGTGTTAGTGACAATTTTTAAAATACAGATATATGAGGCACCTAATTCAACAGGATCTTGATTGTGGTCTCCAGATTCTATTGTAAATCAAGCAAACAGTTACAATGACACAGACAACACCCACCGGGTGAACAGTCCCCAGGTATTCTACTGTTAACAAAATCACTTTAAACAATGGTTAATATTTCAGGATAATCTCTGGCAGAAGCTTATTTACTTAGACAACTCTATAACTAGCCTAAAGTGCATAAGGCACATGTTTCATCTCTCTGCACAGGTGTGCTGCTCCCAACGTGTCTCATGTCACCGCTGATCTACAATAATCCTCCCTCAAACCATACTGTGACTCACTTCTCATCCAGTATCACATAATTCACTTAGATATTTCACAATTCTACAGATATCCACATATTTGGAAAGGATTTTTGTGATGCTTTATTCAGGCATAGTATGTCTCCAAGTATGTCAAAACCGATATATTTATACATTAGATGTAGGAAGCTCAATAGATAATTATAACAGCTGTCCCAACAGTGTACCTAGAAGTCAATTTTTTACTTACTTTTTTAAGCTCAAAAGAGCACAACAGCCTCTCTCCGCTTCTTAAAAAGAAAAACTATAAAAACTATCACCCATGTTGAAATCATGAAAACTAAGGACAATGGATTAAATTTGCATACCAGTTAAACTGCTGGATTTCACTAAAAACGTTTTACATTTTACTTAACATCAAATGCATGCCGTGTTTTAGTTGCCATAGCAATAATTTCTTTTTCTTTTCACCATGATTAAACTCTATATTTTTTAGAGAATTCTGTGGTCACTTTGTCAGCAGAACTTATTTTTCTTGACATTACTTCTTTAATAGAATAGCCTATGGCAATAATGCAGCCAGGAGTTCTGGAGATTTCTTTTTTCTGAGTCTCTGCTGCTGCCCATTGTCATTTTATAACAACTACATAGCTCCTATTGCCCAAAAAGCCCCAATAATTTCAGCTATCAATTTTCCAATTACTAAAGCAAATTAATAAAAAAATATCTGAACACGTGATTATATCCATACACATTCAAAAGGCACCTCAGCATGTTTCACTGTGAGCCACATACCTAAACTCACTGACAATGTGTTCTGTTCTTGATTCTCTGGGATTTGTGCAAATTCCTAAAACCTTTACTTACAGAGATTCCAAATACATACATCATAAATGAAAGAATTTTATTGTATGCAGCATAGTATTGCCAGCAATAGTTTTCTGGGGCTGGTTTTCCAATCAGGCAGCCTTTGAAATAATGCTATAGCTTAGCATATTTCATTCGGTCTTTGTTAAGACAGTCACAGTAGGAGACAGTAAATTCAAAGAGAAAAAAGAAAAAAAGGACTCACGGTGGCATCATTTGTCTCCCGAAGCTTGTGTGTTACTGACAACAACTTTTCCACAGCAACACTGGGTACATTTGGAATCTGGTTGAAAGAAAAACAGTATTAATCTTACTGCAAGATATCCAAGTTCCACATATGCAATAAGCATAGAGTTGCCACAGTTGCTTTATGACAGAGTATTTTTTTATTACAGCAGCATTTAACTATTAAAGTAAGCATTAAAATAAGACTTATACCATTAAAAGATAAGCAGATAGGCAGCTTTGATAAACTTCAAAAATCAGCTCCTTTATGCTACACTGAAACAGCAATATATTTTTTATGTAGCAAATAATCCTGTTCAGTAAGCAATAGCCAGTAAGTGCCTAAAATACTGAATGTACTTACCATTTGTTTAATAACTTCAGTTTCTTCACTCTTGCTTAAAGATCGAACATTATGAAAAAGAAACAGTGTCAAAAACTCTGGACCCAGCCATTGTTGGGTACTACTTCCAATGACAGGAGGTTCTGCTAAGACCACTATTCTGAAAGAAGGATGAATAGGAAAGATAGACCTGAAAAAAAAGATTTTAAAAATGCATTACCTGGCTTAAGCAATGAATATCAGATTTAATTTTTACAATACATGAAAAAAAGATAAATTACTGTACTGAAGAGTATTGCATATTCAGATCATTTGCAATGCAATTTTATTTTTTAAAAAAAGACAAAGGCTGCATAATGCAACTTGAAATTTTATAAATTTACATGTTTTTAATGATCAGAAGTGTACCCAAGTCTCTTCATCTGCAACAGGACCTGCACACTCCAAGATGGACAAATACCACCAACTAAGCTACTACAATCTACTGTGTTGTATGTCTGAAATGGGCACACCTCACTCATTCAATGGACTTTTACAAGTGCTTTAACTAAAACAGGGTGTCTCAGAGGCAACTCAGGGAGAAAAGACCTACCAGAACTGCAGTAAAGAGTAACTTCTTTTACTGAATTAGACTGACAGAAAGGAAGACACTATAGAGATGTGCCTAGGTACTATGAAGAGCTAATTTAGTAACAGCTTAGAAACATTCCCTTACAGACGCTCTTTGTGGTCCTTAGATTAATATGTCTAACTTCATAATGCTCCTGAAAGTTATGCCTCAAAGACCAAACCAATCACTTCATCCCTGGCTCATTTTAGAGTCAGCATGAGGAGACAGGTCTCTCCAGTGGAAGATTTACAAGAACTTCAGAACTGCCATGCTGGCTCCTTAAACCAATCAAGCACAGAAGTCTAGCCACAAGCAGTAGTCTGTCCCTCTCATACTCTTTCAACACCCACAACCATATCTTCAAAGACATCAGAGGACAGATCTCTATTTGCTTTAATTTTGCTTTGCCTAAAAATTTTTTCTAATACCATTCTGAACTTCCGTTCTTCACCCTATCTGCCTCCACAGCTTCCTGTGCAAACACATGCACTGTTCCTGGTTGTAAAAGGTACTTTTATTATTATTGTTTTTTAAATCTTTATGGGACTGACCTGCTAGCTTAAATCAGTGTTTCCCAGTTTTCACTTCGAGATTTGGTAACTAATAGTCTTGACTCCACAGAAGATAATGGGAACTTGCAACACAAACTTAAATATACAACTTTTAGAAGGTAACAAGTGGCTGTGAAAAGTTCCTAACAGCAGCAGGGAACTGCTGCCCTGGATTTCGATATCTTTGCCTTCTTCGCATCTTTTGTATCCCTTATCTCTGTAATATTTTCACCTCCTCTGACTGGGCACTCATTGGTACTCATTAATCAGCATACCTGCACGATAACAGCATCACACAGAATCACTGAATGGTCTGAACTGAAAGCAACCCAGAAGGATCATCAAGTCCAACTCTTAAGTGAATGGCTCATACAGAGGTCAGACCTGTGACCTTGGTGTTATTAGCACCATGCTTTGACCAACTGAGATGATCTCCAGAAGCAGCACAAACAATGGAGTAACACGTAAGATACAAAAGCCAGTCAAATATTGTGCAAGGAGGGCCTGTTTTCATCAACTAATTTTACAGTACTCTTACTAAAATAGAGGACGTTCATTTGGAAAAAGCAAGTGAAATTTGATTAGGCAGTTTATATTGCTGTTACCATGTCATTTTCCGTACAAATTACTGAAGACATAAATTGACAAACCTATTCCACAGTTGGCTCATCTGTTCATCACAATAAACCTGTGATACAACAGGGCAATTACAGCAGTCTCTTGTACCAAAGCAAACAAAGGCGGTGGCATGATATTGTCAGCTGAAAGTCATAAGCCTAGAAGCTACTCGCTGACTGATAAAAATAGATGTCTGAAAACATCCCATGAAAGAGGAACCAATGGGAATGTCACTGTCACTAAGCATAAAAGAAGGTCAGAGAACATTAGCCAACTTTATTATAGAAGAAAACATTCCCTAGATAGGATAAATACAGATACTTTCAGAGTTACCTTCCCTTACATTACTAAGAAAAAAAGGAACCCTCCTCCAGAAATCCACCAGATTCTGGCCCTTCTGCAATACTGTAAGAGAACACAAGAAGGAGTCAACTTTTCTGGTGAAGGAATCATATTTCTTTTGTATCATTCCCAGTAAAGGAATCGCATTTCTTTTTTATCATCTCCTAGTCACTGCCCTCAAAGGGCACAGTGGGGACAGCACGGAAAGAAGTGAGAGGAGAGGAGATGTGAAGTCAGGGCAAGCTAACATGGTGATACCAGTTAAATTCACTGACGTACTCTCTAGACTTGGACAACACCACTGCTGTAGGTTTCCACGTTGTAAACATGAATAAAACTATTCCAAAAGCCTATTGTTTGGACTGATGTTCGCAATGCTTAAAATGTCAGGCTAAGTGTATTATTAAACAAATACCATAAATTACTCAGTTCTGCAGTGCTCTGTAAGTTCCCATCTTCCATCAGCACAATAAAAGAGCTTAAAAGTTGTTCCATCACATTACAGATCAAGTCTCAAAAATAATACAATATGGAGAGCTCCTACATGGAGCTGTACTTTATAGAAAATAAATCTTTGACATGACAAGAAATCTTGTGGGGTTTAGAGATGAAGACGAAGTAAGTGTATCTTGTTAAAAACTTGGCATCTTTTAAATTAATGAGCCTCAAACACGGTGGGAAGATTTGATGGCAATTGATTCATGCAAAGAGTCTCTATCCTTTTCTCTATTAAACATTTACTGACAACACAGGCAGCAAGGCACCCTCCTAATAAAATGAGTGTCCTTCTTTTGACATCACTCTTTAATTTCAGCCAATGATTACCACCACTGCTCTCACAAAGAAAATCACACACAGGGTGATCAGGGTGATTTTAGGGAAGGATTTTCTTGTTATTGACCATGGTTCTGAGCAATTGAAGTTTCTCATTAAAAAAATAAAATAAAATGCAGAATGGCATTTCTAATGCCACTTTGAAAGACTAAACTATTTTTGGTTGTCTCTTCCTGTAACATGATTTAATAAATGTCATTTTCTATCAAATTTTGTAAGTTGGGAATTATTATAATACTAGGACCAAAATGACTTATTGTTATTTTCTTTCTGTTTCTTTTAAATTTCACCACAGTCTAAAATTAACAGATGACTTTATCTTAAAATTCACTGAACTGGAAAAAAGCCAAACCCCTAAACAACAAATGAAGTAAAAGCTAAAAAATGTAAGCAATTAAAAATGCTATTGCTTGATAAATTCACTCCCTGCCCCACTTCATATTTGTCTCATCTACTGTGCATTCCCTTTCAACCTAATCACATGGAAAATAATCCACTGTCTGCAAGGCATTAAAACCACCCATGCATTATGAGAGACTTCTTTTAGTTTTTGAACTATCCTATTATGCACCTACTCCTAGATTTTCCTGTAACAGCTGCCTTTCTGCTCACCACAACAAGACCTCAGCATCTGTGTGTGTTGTGGGGGGTATATCCACACAAACAAGTTAAATACTGCATCCTGAGACAAACAAACACTTTGCTGCTCGATTTGTAAAGGCTGTGTCCTACCTTTACAGTATCTGTCTCGGTGAAGTAATGGATGATCATAGAAAAAATTCTATGCAGAAATCTTGGATATGCAAAGTACTTGGACACACTTTCTCTTACTCTCTGAACTTGTTCAGGGAAATGAATCATGCAATCATTAAATGAATAAGGTATCAGCAGCTATAATTTCCTTCTATGTAAAATATCTTTAAGGACCATCTGTCACTTTCTCAAGGGCAGCTTTTTTTCTTCTTCTTAAACTTATAAACATGAATTCTTAGTTTCCTCAAAGGAGTGAATGTGTTCTTTCTATGACCATTTGCTAACTTAACTTCACAGCCAAACTGGCACATTAAAGAACACAAGAAAAAGGACTCTGTGGCCACCACTAGTTACCTTGTAGCTTAGAGACTTTCAGCAGGCCAAGGAGTATCCCAAAATGTCCCAAGGGCAATGCACTGCTTGCACCTGTCACTCCTGAGAGGGCTATTGAACCCACCAGCTTGAAGCTTTTCTTAGAAAAATGCAAATTTTTCTACAGATGTAGAAATGTAACGAAATAACAGTGAACATATTACTCAATGACAGTAATTAACATCATTTAAAACCAGAATATACTTTATTAGCTCTTATGAAAGTAATAAAACTTTGAAATGTTGTGAAAAATATAACTTACGAATAACAGTGTTCTAATCTGCAAAAACTGAAAACTATCTGAAAACCAAACCATACTTTCCTCTTTGTCCAGCACTTCTAATAACACCATCATGGTTTAAGCATGTTCACACGCACTGTAATACTGTTTGCTTTTGTACACAGAGGCATGCAATTTCTCCAGATCACAGTGTGATCTGAAATACCATCCCTTTAGTAAAAAAACCCAAGCAAACCTCTTGACCCTCTTCTTCTTTCTCTTCTTCTACACATATGAGTATTCTGACTATTGAAGCACTAAAAATTAAAGGCGTTAAATCTGCGGGAACATATTCCCTTATTGGAAAATTAGGTAAACTTAATGTGTCATGCAAACATTGCAGATTCAGTCCCAACAAAACTGGGAATGACATAATATATTCCACAGGCCTGGCAAAGGCCAGTCATACTGAAATTACTTCAGTCAAATTCAGCAAATCAGGATAAGTAAAGATGTCTTTTCATCTTCCTCTAACATCAGAAATCCAGCTAAGGTCACTAGCCACATGTCTTTTTGAGGGTCCGATGCTTGTCAAGCACCAGTATGCCACGGCCTTCCTAGAGAGAGTGTCCTGCAGAGAACAACTCTTCTAGGGGCGAGGCAAGCCCTCCTAGACAGTGGGTGATCTCAGCAAGTGTAGCGATTTCTCAGCTACAAGTGATTCCAGCTCTTGTGATTCAGCTCTTTGCAGGATCACCCGAGGCAAACTCGGGGACAGAGAGACAGGAGCCTCGTATAGCAGTTCCTTTATTGTCCAGCCACCCTGCGAAGGGGAGGCCAGGGACGAGAACTCCCTGGGTCAGGGCAGACTCAGGCCCCTTTTTATGGGTAAGGCAGGGGGTGGGGTAGAAACCAATTAGCCAACTGGATACAAGGTATTACCATAGGGGAACAAAGCATGGTGGGGTTGCTCGCCCTAACCTAGAAGTGAATTGCTGGAGACAGCATCCCTTTTTTTCCCTCAGGCCTCTCTTCTCCAAGGGAGCACAGACGGCTCCTGTGCTAGAAGTTCACAGCCCTCTACAGCCACAGTCATTGACATGCAGCAAGAGAGATGTCTCTCAATACGGAAAGCATCTCCTAATCGTGATTTAGGTCAGAATTTGCCCAAACAATCTGCTCATAAATTCATGTTACAACATACTCTATGTAACTTCTCCATAGACAACATACTGCAGGCAAAGGAGGAATGGTTAGCACTGTCATGATTAAAATCTGTGATTAAATCAGCTGTCAGTATCTCAGATATAATTTGATGCTGGATTCTGCAACACTAGAAGGTACTGAAGTTTGCAGTGACTGGTAACCACTGCTGAAACGGATGAATAGCAAGGAGGAATAGAGTCCTGGAATCAAACAGCAATTATTGACATCGCATCCTGGAGTCAGTTAAAAGGTAGTGATGTTTTCAGAATATAAAAGGCACCAAAACCAGGATGAGGTCCTGAAACACCTTCAGTTCCTCAAGGGCTGATGAGAACAGTACCCTCTCTAGAGAGGAATCATCCAGTGATGCCAAAGAAGCCAAAAACCAAAACCAAAGAAGTAGTTACATGTTTGCATTACTTTAATCTAGCTTTTTTTTAAAAAGTCAGTACAGAAAACAAGGACAGATTGAAAATTTCACCTAGGAGAAGGTAGGATTCTTAGCAAAATAGACTTCAGATAATTCAGGAGCTAGAATTCTCATCTGCCTCCAAGATGGTGCTAAATGGTCACACTGAGCTTCCAGATATAAAAATGCCTACACAATGGGGTATCTGTTTCTTTCTAAGACCAAGTACTAATCAGAAGTGCATTCTTGCCCAATACCACAGACACCCTTCACTTATGGATTAGAGGGTGAAAGCTCACTGTCAGCCAAACAGATAATTAAAAGCTTAGCAACTCACAAAACACTATATTGCAAAATATCGAGGTGGTTAGGTAAAAGCAGTACATTGAGATCTGTAGGAAGGAAAAGGAGAGACAGCCTTTCAAGGAAAGCCAAAAATTCCCCAACTTTTGGAGCCTCCAAAGTAGACAAAAGCAATGCACAGTTACCACTGAACGGTTGAACCAAAAGGTTACTCAATGAGACTGAAAGGAAGTAAAGTACATACAGAGGTGATATAGAAAGGAGAAGGGTCTGCAGCACAATCATTAAAGAAGACAGCTTGGACAATGCTCATGGTCTAACAGATAATGAAGATTAAAGGGACTTCACTGCCAAAACAGCCATTGTTAGAATAAAAAAAGGAGGCGCAGGATCCAGATGTAAATCTCTATCCTTGTGAGAGAGATTTGATCCACTAGGAGTGGCAGCTCTGAAGAGGAATGTATGATGATGAACTGTCCAGGTTTTTGGAGCCTATTGGCAATAAACTAAAGGGTACTAGGCAAAACAGTACAGCCACTGCCATTCTGCCTGAAAGCACCTTGGACAAGACTATGACCACAGAGCATGGAGGAGACTGGCACAACAGATACATTTCGTAGTACAAAGTCCGATGCAAAGTTGGGATACAATCCCAGATGGGCACTTGGAGATTTTTGCTGCTCTTTTTTAAAGTCTGTGCTTAAAATCCTGATAAACAGAACATTTCTCTGATACATAGTTCTTCACTCAAATAAAACAAAAGCAGGAAATGACTATCTAGCTAGCTATCTAGGCCTCAGCAGAGTGGATACAATTTGCAATAAGTAGCTTAAAATAAAGTTTGGGTTTTTTGTTGGTTTTGTAGGGGCATTTCTTGCCTTTTTTTTAACCCACTGTATTTTGATAAAAAAGGGAACCAGAAATATGGAAACAACTAGGCAGTAAAAGAAAAGAAGCTTTTCTAAAGGGTGGACTATGAAGGTCAGAGAAAAAAATCAGATTCAGTGAGACAACTGAGAGAAAACATGGCACATCATGAATGCACCCCTGCTATAACCCATCAGGCCTCTTCAAAGTTTGGACACACGCACACCCTGCAGCATAAAAATGAGCATGGACATCTGACATAAAATTCCAACTGTCTTTTCAGAGAGTAGATCCATTTCAGCATCACAATATGTTTAGCTCCTTATATATTACTGAATATTAGATTGTGTTTGTTCTGAGACACAGTCAACAATATCCCTCCCATTAACTAAAATTGGTCAGCATTGTTTGACCATGTATCAAGTATGGCCTCAGAGGACTAGGAAACATTTCTATCTGTGGAATGTTTCTAGCAGACAAGTGGAAGTAAAGGAACAAAAAGAGTAAGCATAATGGGTCCCAACCCATCCTTAGGATTTCCTGCCCCATATTAGCTGAAAATTAAATACCAGCTTTCTAGCTCACGAGGCAAAAGAAAGTAACAAGTAGTATTCAACTTTAATTTAGCTTTATTTTCCAAGACTTTTAATAAAATGTTCCAAAACTAAGTATCATATAGCTTTAGATCTACTTTTGTATTTACTTATAATTTCTCCTCAATTTCTAACTCCTTCTCTTAAAGGATATTGAATGTTTTCCTTTTACTTCAAGCACTCTAAACAGGATATAATTTTGCCATACCACAAAAAGAAATAGAGCTCAGAGGAACCTGATGTTTAAAAGATGTTTCTCTTATCAATTAGAAGGCATCAATTAAATAGAAAAGCATTTTTCAGGTTTTTTTATCAGAAAAAAATTGAAAAAATTGAGATACTGTTTCATTCCATAGTCATAGCTGACACTTTACCTTTCCTGTAGTTTCTCATCAGACAGCTGTAATTCTTCTTTTAGGCTTTGGTATCTATCTTCCCTTAACAATCTGGTACCATCATAGAGAGTCAGTTCTCTGTCATGTATTAGTCTGAAAATAAAGAATAAGCTCTATCTAGCCTTTGATTAATTTTAAAAATACTTATAACAACTAAGGTTTTTTTTTTAAACCTATCTCAGTTAACATGGGCCACAGTAAAAAGAAAAAACGATACCAACTCAAGATGCATCCATGCATAAAGGTAAAATAACATACATAAGTTTTAGCGCATAGTCAGTCAACTTAGTTTAAATCCATATGGTAAGAATATGAAAACTAAAAAAATCTGTCTTACCAATGGAGTGTGCATAAATGGCATGAAACAGCTTTTTAGTTATGCTTGTACCAAGTAATATACTTTTATTTCTTGAAGCGCTATCTTTCAGCTGGCTTTAATGATTAACATACATACAGACCCAGCTTTTATTTTGTGATACACAGAAGTGGATCAGCCACAACGCATGCACATGTCAGAACTAAAAATCAGAAGAGAAAGCTAAACATATGAAAGTGCAAAAACACAGGCAAGCATAATTCTCTGTTCTGTCCTTCTGCATACATATATAATAAGAGAAAGCAGAAAATGCTTTTGCTACAACCTGCTTTTAAAGCTCACAATGTCCTTTAGTTTGCAAAAGGCAGTATATGATGCATGCATATAAAATGGCATAAATATTTAACCTGACAGTATAATTATTACCATAGAATTTGCTATTATTGTGTTCTGCAAAGTTTAATTTATTTTTTATTGAATTACGAAATAATGTTTAGAAAGAGTTCTTTGCAATCAATATAAAGTATGCTGTGTAACATACTTCATAACATGCTGTTTAGAAGCAGAATGCACTCAAAGTATTTAAAATGTTTTCTGACATCTTGCATTTTTAAATTGTTGCACAAATATTGCTAATTTTTAGATTTCATAATTTTAGAATAAAATCTAGCTCATTCCAAAATTCAGACTTAGACTCTAAATTTACAACAGGCTGAAATTTCCTGTATTATTTTAGGTTTACAAAAAACTAAAGAATTCTTTCTGCTTTTAAGTAAAAAAAGAACACTACATATTCTATGAAACTTCAATGCTCAGCTTGGTCTTTACAGTATTCCTGAAGTTCCAAAGCCATATTCACCAGCAGAACTTAAGGTCTCAGTATGCATGCACTCAATACACACACCACGTGCACCCAACTTATCCACACTCACATCCTGACCTTTGGAGTACAGCTAGAGTGCCAGGGTTAATTTGATGAATGCCATCAAGAAGAACAAGCTTTCCTTCCACAGCTGCAGTGACAAGCGGTGACGGTCTCCAAGCAGTGTCTCCATTCGGAAGAGTGTACCTTTGCTGTAGCAAATCTCTAGCCGTCATATCCTGGAAGTATCAGTCCATCAGAAGAATATATTTATGATCCATTTTCTTAATTTATGAGTACATGCTTTCTCCTTAAAAAACTGCATTCTGTCCTTCCCAAGAATATTAGGAAGATTAGCAGGAAATCTTCAATTACTTTTCCAAAGAGTATTAGAAATACACACACAAATCTACTCACAAAATATTAAGCAGTCTTTGGAAGTTCTACACTTGACAATATCACCTCTTTGAAACAGGAACAAAAGCATTTCTCCCACCTGCCCCTTTAACAAAACACAAGCAAGTGACAACTTGTACACAGCCCTGTGTACAGAAAGGGGTAGCAATTTACACCTGGAGCAAACAAGAATAATTTCTTTCATATGGCAGCCACCTGAAAGAGCAAAGATTTCACCACTAATCTTGAACACAAACCAGCAAGACGTTCCACCTCTCAGCCAGAAAATGCAGTGGAAGCACCAGAAAATAACAAACAGGGTAATAAAGAAGCCTGTAACACAGAATTTATCAAAACTACATAGCCTATCACAAAATAATGCTTAAGGAATAAAACAAAACCAAAGACAACATCTAGCATATCCTCCAGCACACATATTCTAGACGTTCCATTACAACAGGTAAGCACTAGAGAAACAAAGACATAATAGTAATTTTGTGACCTGGAAGACTAAATTCCTTCCTCAGGCTGTGCTGTGAACACAACTTAAAATCAGATAAAAACATATTTTCTATTGTAATTGTAGCTTTTGCATATGTCCTTTTCACAACCATAAACCCTTTGAACTTTAAAGAATAAAAATAGAATACATTACGTCATATGGCCTGAATCATTTCCTTTTTCTACATTTCCTTAAAAGCCCTAAAATAACAGGACAAAGTCTGGTTCCTTCAGTGCTTCTACATTTGTCTAATTTAAAGTCTCACATTAAAATCCACAAAACCATACTGTATTTTTATTGTTGCATTTCTGTTGTTTTACTGCTGTGTTCACTCTTTCCTATTTTATTAATGAATTAGATGTGAAACATTTTTATAAAAGAGTGAGAAAAATGTGGGTTTAGGACTTGCTTAAGAACTGTGCATTCAGCAGCTAGTAAATGCTGTAATGAATATTTAACTAACACACCTTTTGACAATCCACCTTGAGAGAAATGAAAAAACATACAGTATGAATTGACTGGGTATGCTATACAGCATGTCCGTCTCTAATTCCAACAATGGGAATCATGCAGTAATTTTCTGCAGATAAACTCAGAGGAGTATTTTGTGCAAAATATTTTCTGAAATATAACATGAATATAACATTGTGGTTTAAATGGTTGAATGGGATTCAATTTAGGGATGATTAAATAGGAATACCATTGCTAACACCTGCACAGTTTTTGTAAGGAAGTTACTTTATGGCTAAGTATCTGCCCAGTGATTTATTGGTTTTATTTATTTACTGTAACCTGATTTTTAATAAATTTTATTCAAATCACTTAATATATGATATTAAAACTAATGTTATAATACTCCTTCTGGAGGGGAGGTAACTGAAGTATAAAAATTAATCATTCCTCTTATTTTGGACAATGCAATGGCAATAATATATTGCTTTGTGAAACAAAAAGCTTATTTTAATTTCTAACAGTCATTATAACTTATGTGTTTTATGTTTCATTGTTTATTTTCTAGAGCAGTTTGTATACAGGAAAAAAAAAAGATGTTTAGGAGAAAAAACAAGTAGGATAACTTCTGTTCCACTCCCTTTAGCAGCTATATCAATACAAGCCTCCAACCTAACCATTTTTCATGGCTTGTAGTACAAATCATGTTCTTGGCAACTATGAGGTGAATAATCTATGTTTCCTGCCTTTCATGCCAATTTGGACTCATCATTTGTTAGTATTTCTCAAATAAAAAACTGGAAGGATTTGGTAAAGAAAAATTATGAGGTCAGGTAAAAAAAAAAAAAAGAGTCCTAGAAACAAAAACATCACAGTACACAAACACTAGTGATGTGCTCACAAAACTGTTTTTGCTAGGGAAGAAAAAGAGCAAGTTGCTGGAAAACTTATAACATCACTTTGACTGTTACTTTTTCCCCCCCCTCTGAAACTCTAGGGGGAGAAAGTATTTTATTTTAAGCAATTTGAACTAAAAGGTCCCTAGCTATAGTCCACAAAGCACTAGCTGGCTGCTGCTTCTCATTTGCTGTTGCTTAACTGCATTAAGAGACAACTTAAAAAAACCCCTTTCCTAATCAGGATGAGTTTCCTTTCTCAGCAATTTACCTACATGGAACTGCATATAATGAGAAATCTGTATAATGATGTCAGATATCACAAATGAGACCGGATCTGCTCCCTCAGCCAACTATTAGTATAAGAGGTGATCCATGTTCCAAAAGGTTTGCTTTAGGTAAACTTGATTGCACCTAACAACATAAAAGCTTTTAGAGTTGTTTTTTTCTGTGAAATCAATATAGAGAGATATACCTTTTCACACTATTCAAGTCTTTACATCAACTTCAGTTGCAAAGAACGATGAAGCAAATACTCAAAGTAAACACTATATATATAAAAAAAATCCAAGAATTCATTTCTTCAGTGAGCCTGAGGAGAAACAGTGCTATTGCTGCAGACCAAAGGTAAGTGTCCCTTTACTCATTTTTGTGCCTGCAGAAATTATCAGAAAATAAATATGAACCATAGAACAAAGAAAAGCCTCCTTAATTTTAGAAATGGATTCAAAACAGTATGACGTCTCTCTGAAAAAAACAGAAGACACTTTTTTGAACCAAAGTAGAAAATAATGCTAAATTTATAGCATTATCAAACTTTTCATAGCCTTCACTGCTGAATTAGTGTATGAATTTAACATTTGTTCTGTCATTAAATTATCCTATTACTTTGCTATGCAAAGTCTCTGATATGTTATTATATATTTTAAGAAAAACAAATGCACTCTGGAATTCTATTTATAGCTCAGCTACATTCAATAATATTTTTATACACTGCTTTTTGTAAAAACTTTTGAGTTTATATAACACATTGTACATTAAGGAAACATTTATATGCACAGACACATATGTGGATCTTACCTAGGCTTGGCTACACAGGAATTTACAGTGAACAAGCAGCTCTCAGTCATTTACTTGCTTTATTGATACTGTTTGATATCACCAAAAGCCTTTCTATAAAACCCCTTTGCCCTCTGAGCTTGATCAAACCCTGGTGAAACCAAAGGAAAGGTTCACTTCAGTGGGAAATACCTCAAATCCTTTCCTAGATTTTATTTGTATAGGAATTACAGATCCCTTTGAAAGAAAGATGTTTACTAAATAAATAGTTCCATTGTCAGCTCTGCTCATGTGCCTCCAAAAATGAAGCCTTCTGCTCATATTCATCGAAGCCATACTAATTAAAGGTAGGAAGCTGAGAAACAGTGGCCATGTTTTTAACATGGCCAAATAAGTATTTAATTTTGCTGGTGAATACCCAGTATTTTATTGTGTGCAACAACACAGGGGTTAGGGTGTGCTTGCCCTTAAGCAGGTTTGTCAAGTTGCAGAAGATATTTTTCTGGGATGTATTAAAACTATGTTTCCAGTGACAAGTACAGAGAGAAGTATGCAGGGTAGCTGGACACACAGCTCTGGCTCAGAAACTATATGCCTATTTTCATAGACCACTATACAAAAGATAATAGGCACTGCTGGGAATCCAGGTATATTACTATGAACATGACATTACACTGATGAGGATATGTAGCCCTGGAACCCAAATCTGCTCACACTTGGCCACGTTAAAGCATAAGAAAAGGGCAGAAGTCATCTGTCTGACTCCAGTTACGCAGACAGAGTTTCAAAGTCTTCACCCTTATCAGCTGAAGCCATATAGTGGGGAAGGAAAAGCAGTGGGATCCTGTCTGAGGAGGTTCTCAACAGTGCAGGAAAACATAAAATGGACTGTCTTTTTTCAACATCATCACTGTTTCTCTTTTCTACTTTCCTCTCACTTTTTCAACCATTCAACCTCACCACCCATCTCTGTCAGTGTTTCTCCACACATGCCAGCACGCTTTTAAATCAGATACCACTGCCATTTCTTCCTTTGGAGGTCTCCATGTTGTCTGGGAAAAATTTAAAGCAGAAAAGGAATGGAAGAAAGAGACCACCATATCACATTAAATCTGATGCTAATGTTTCCCTGCAGCATTGACAATTATCACTTACAACCATAAATCCTGATATATTTGGTCTATTTTGACTCATAAGGTCATAGGAGACTCTTGACTTCGTATTTTATTTAAGCACTTCCATCCCTCAGAGTTATGGAGAAAACCTTATACATGTGATCTCTGTGTGAAAAGCTAGCAAATTAATTAATTCTACTTTTAAATCTTGTAATTTTTCAGCATGTCCCATGAGGTTAGAGTGTACTACAACCTAAGACAGACAATTCTTTCGAAACATGTACCAAGTGACCACTGGTTTTGACAGTGCTGTTAAGCTTGACAGAGCTTGGGGTTTGCAAAAACACCCAACACCTTCAGTGCTGTAAGAAATTCTCTACTTGAGATCATATTTAAAACATGATCATCAGCAGATAGTTTCCTTACCTGGTATAGCATGATAGGTTCTATGCTGTATCCCAGTATATCAGCAAACTCCTTCGCAATAACTGTTTTGCCACAGCCCTAAAAAGTTAAAAATATTAATTAGATTACATTCTAAAGATCATGTGGAAGAAAGGAAAACAAATTTAAATTCTTACTTTTCCTCCAATTAAACACATATCTTTAACCATATGGGATTGCATCATTTCTGCCAACATTTGATTATGGGTAGAAGTCCTTATGAAAGTATCGGATCGAGAATAATTTTTTAACATTCCAGTTCCAGCTGGAACCTGTAAGAAAAAAAAAAGTAAATCAAAATGCTAAATAAGCTATACTGTGATAACTCTAGGCTTTGTGTGGACTACGTTATGCTTGTCCAAAACTACTGTAATATTTTGCTGATAACTGTCATTCAAACTTGAAACTGTCACTGTCACAAAATTAAATCAACTGATTTCTAATACACAAACTTCTTCACATCTCCTTCACCCTCTCTTCACAAAAAAAATTAACAAAACGTGAATCAATACAATTACAGCATTGGGGTATGCAAAGAACTTCAGGCTGTTCATGCAAGAGACAAATAAAAAGTCACCAATATTCACTGCTCATCAGAGAAACATGGAAGAAATAGAGCAATTAGTATTGTGAAAATCTGAAGGAGCTACTTTGACCTGAACTTTGGAGAGTTTCAATTGTTCACCACATTAAGGCACTTGCTCTACATTTCCACTTCCTGCTCTAGTCTAGGAACTGTTTCATCTGCAAACTTCTTATGCCCTCCTGTTCCCAGAGACATTCTGCAGAAGCACTTTCAAAAGGTATCACCTATGTGTCAAATAAAAATCTTTGCCTCCGAAAAGAATTGAATCAAGTTCCTACAGACTCAACTTTTCCTGAAAAATTCCCATTTGCTGTTGTTCCCCTCTTCACTTTGTCATGGTACAAACTCTCTGAGGATATTCCTTACCAATGTTATTATAATCTCTCTGACTCCCACTAATTCACCTTCTTTACAGACTCTCTAGACTCTCCAAATTCAACATTAACTTCATATTCTCAGATCAGCATCTGTTTCCTGAGTAAGAACTTATTTCACCACCTAGCAGGTCATAAACTTCATTGGAAGAAACTCAGACTAATCATATTTGATGTGATTACTTTGTTCCATTTTCCCAACATCCTGTGTCGGAACATTACCAAGCACTCATTAGATTTTATTTGAAGTGTAAACAAAGACAGACTATTGTTTTCACAAAAAGAAAAAGGGAAAGCAGCATTAAGAGCATCATAAGTACTCTCTGCTATTCTAATCCAGTAAAACAAAAAAAGAAATTGAAAGGCTTCTTTTTTCATCCAAACCATAATGATTCACATGGAGAAAACTTATGAGTTTATCTAGAAATAAAATCATGCGTATCCATAAACTAGTATTCCAGTATCTAAATGTGTCTCCAATAAATACCATATGTTACTCTACCAAAAAAAATGCTCTGTGCAAATGACTTTTAGTATCAAGTGTAAGTGTCAAATTCTTGAAGAGATGAAAACAAGTTAGTGATTTTTAAAAACATATTATAGTTTGATGAATATATAAATTCATACCTGGAATGTCACTTCTTTTTCACCAATTTGGACAGTTACATCAGCCTTGAAGGGTTTGTTTCCATGTACACTTTCTACTTTAGTAATCTTCCTGGGAAACAAGTGTTTTTCTGAATCTCGAAGCTGAAAGCGCTGCAGAATTCAGGGGTGAGGACATTAATTATTAAATACAACTTTCTGTTTTTTAAAAGTGTTCCTTCTAAAACAATGCCAGAAGCATATTCATTATTAAGTGCTTATGAAGTCCTAAATCCATTTACTTTACTTCAACTTTTACTTCAGGTATCTGTGTTCACATTCTTGATGGCCTATATATTTTACATTTAAAACCAAAGCAGACAGATTGTATACCAGCTACTTACTCAGACTGTAGTGACAGATGTAAAGTGAAAATGTCACATGGTGACTTTGCCAAGTCTTAGCCTGACAGTCCAAAATAACATGAGAAACGAACCATAGCCTTTAGCATGTGTAATAATAGATCACCTATCTCTGCAGGTCATTATAACCAATTGCAGACCTAAACATTTGACAACCAATAAAAATAACCAGCAAAATTGCATTTACTTAGCTTCATAGCTGCCTCATACAGTGAAAATTGAGGACAACCTGTACAAATTAAGCCTTCAGCATGTTCTGGGTATATCAAGGACACAAAACAGGACATATGTTTTCTCAACCCTCTTTTGAGCATTATACTTTTTATTTTTGCTGTACATAGAAAGCAAGAAAACCATTTAAAAATGTTCAGGAAGGAGAGTCATATTGGGGACTTTATGCACAAAAAAAGCTAATAACGGAAACTACTGAAATCATAGAGCCATTTCTTTCAACAGAGTGAAGTAAGAGAAAAAGGAATACTGTCCAACTCCTT
Source organism: Eulacestoma nigropectus (assembly GCA_013397775.1). NCBI lineage: Eukaryota > Metazoa > Chordata > Aves > Passeriformes > Eulacestoma > Eulacestoma nigropectus. Next base: position 2,212,516 of record VZTE01003324.1, on the reverse strand, counting down.
AGAATTCTTAGAAAACAGAGTTTTTTAAACAGAAGTCATTAATGTAAAATAACTCTTAAAAGGCACATAATACTATTACTACTAGGATTCATAGTAGTGTCTATTGAAGTTTAGAAAGAAAACTTCATGCATTTTTACAAAAGCTTTTGCTCTTCATCACTTTGTAAATTTCCATTCTGGAACAAAAACCTACAAAAATATTATGTTTAAATACGTATTTAAGATAAATGTGCTTTAGTAAAGGGCTGCACCAAATTATATTCTTATTGTTACAGCTGAGTCTACTTCAGATACCATTAAATTCTTAAACAACAAGAGAGGGCAGGAATGCCTACTGAGTACTATCTCCAAGTATGATTCTAAGAAAAACTCCAACTATAATTCTGTGAAAGCAACTACCAAATGTTCTCACTCTTATCTTCATTAGTAAATTGCAATATTCTTAATAAGTCAATGGCATTTTGTCAAGGGTGCTTATACACAAAATTGCCAACTGCTTGTACACTAAAATCCCTTACCAACAAGAGAAAATAACCGTGAGTGAGCAAGATTACCTGGACCAGCAGACCCTGGATACTGGGTAACAAGGATTTGGAGACAGCAACAGCAGAACTTGTACACAAAGGGAGTTTAAAATTTCTAAGGTGTTTTTCTGTTTGGTTGGGTTTTTTTGTTTTGGTGGGGTTTTTTTTGTTTGTTCTTTGTTGTTGTTGAGGGCTCTGTAGCCTTTTCGACACTAAGTCAGGACAGTGGAAGAGTCTATGTGCATATTGTTACTGAATTTACGCAACTTAAATTCATCTAACTGAATTTGAATTTATCCCATGTAATCCCATAGATGCTGCTGAACTGAATGCTCTGGTAATTAAACAACCTCACACCTCTAGTAATTACCACACTTACACCTGAACAGGAGCAGCAAACAAAACTGCCTGCGGTTTTCAGAGCAAGACAGATCTCTTTGATGCAGTTCTTAATTTAGAATTATGACAGGCAGATATGGAATCAGAGAGTGGCATGAAGTGGATGTACAACACATTAAACATTTCTGCTGAACCAGAAACAACTTCCTCTATAAAATGTTCAAGCTGATAGCCACAAAGGAAAAAATATTTGTGGTTTGAGAGAACAACTACTGAACACATTCAGTATCAGAAAGTTTGGGAGATACTTGGAGTACCAGAAGCAAGCAGCCACATTGACTCAGAGGAAAGCAAAGAGAATACTCCAGCCACCAAAACCCACAAAGTGGTCTGGCAGTTCATAATCATCAGGCCACATTCCGCATGCCTAGAAACGTGAGAAAGGCGAACTGTAAAAGTTAAAAAAAAAAGGAAGAGGAATTCCGATCACTTGGAAGCATCTAATGATCAGTAATATCTCAAAATGGAAAATGCAAAGAATACACCACTATAATCCAGCTGGTCAAAGGAACAGAGAGCTTAAGTGAGCCATAGTTGCAGATGACCACTCAGCTGAACCTACAAGGCAGCCAGGCTATTCAAAAGAGGCATCCAAAGGCTGGAAGATTCTCTGCATGGAAAGGAAAAAGAATTTTCCAAAGAACAAGAGGACTGAACTGCTTCACAAGGAGCAAAATATGAACTGCAAGTACAAGATGGGATGGATTGATACAGGAAGTCTGACAGATTCCACTACAGTGGCATGTATTGGCACTGAGAGCATCTATTAATGCAAAACCCCAAAGATTATAAAATACTTTGGAAGGAATAAAGGAGAAACAAATCCTTCCCTAGAACAAAATTTGCAACAGAAATATCTTAGAAGAGAAAAGAATTCTTCTGAAGAATTCTTTCTTGTCTAGACATGAAATAGAATTCCAGTATTACAAGAGTTCCTATGCACTGTGAGGCAGGGAAACAGTTTTCAATGAGGAGGTCAGGTAAGATTAAAGTGGGTGTGCAAGTAATACAAAAATAAGTAAAGGCAACAAAAACCCTTTTATTTGATATAAGATCAAGTCAGCAAACACATAATTAATCAAAGCATGAAAAAAATGAAGAAAAATTCTAAGGCTTTAGAGTGAAGCTAGAAGAGGATATAGGCTAAAAGTTATTTGCTCATTTATTAAGGCAAATCTGTTCTGTATGTTATTTCTAAAATCTCATGGAAAAATTCTCCTGATTAGAAGGTAAAAAAATCTAAAGAGTAGGTGTTTCCAACTCTGTGGAAAAAAAAGCGTACAAAAGGCATGTGAGAATTAAAAGAGCAAACCCAAAACATTCAATGAATCTGGAGTAAAATACTAAAAGATTATGGGACAATGAAGAAATAAGTATAGAAAATGTGGAGGCTCTTATACACCTAAATGAAGCCAATCAGTTTTATAAAAACCTCTCAGTTGCATACAGAAATTCCAGTGCTGTGGGAGACACATCATACATGCTCAAGCTTATTGTTTGAGAATATTTAGCTGGAAGCTGTTTTCCTCAAAATCAGTGATTTCTCCATATCTCAGTCTTGCAGAAAAAAACCGTAAATACTTTTAAACTTAATTTTTACAATTATATTTCAGATGTTCATCTGTCAGTCAAAATAATTTGTCATGCCAGTATTTCATGCAAGTACAGAATAATTTTAAAGGCCAAAATTCCAACCAACTCATATTTTCCTTTGGAAGATTTTCTCAGTTAAGGATAACCTTTAAGAATCAGAATACAAACTGATACCGTTGCCATAGTGCAGAAACTTCAAATAAGGGTAAACAAAGGCACATCATTTGCAAGTTTATTTTGGTACTTCTGTCCTGTCTGTTGCAAGCTAGTGAACTAAGGAATGCTGCAAACTTTAGCACTTGTACAAATGCTTTTGTATGTTAAGCACCTCTAAAGACCACTGCTGATGCTGGATTGGCGTGCAATCCTTAAACACCTTTTCTCTGCTAACTAGTTTGAAACAGGGAATTACATTTGTATCAAATTAAAAAGTTTGTTGATAGGCATCCTTTTTTCTTCAACATTATTCCAGGTGGAGTCTCACCAGAGAGAAATAGAGGGGCAGAATCCCCTCCCTCGACCTGCTGGCCATGCTGCTTTTGATACAGCCCAGGATACAGTTGGCTTTCTCAGCTCAAAGCTCACATTGCTGGGTCACATCATGTTTCTCATCCACAAACACTCTCAAGAAACTACCTTCACTCCCAGGCAAGGTGTAAATCAATATTTCACATTATTTCATTATTGCGAATAAGAATTACAAGTAATGCCTAGATCTTGGTGTAGTCTCAGTAAGCAAGGAGGTGTATAAGGAAAGGACTTCCCCAAGCTGAAGACAACATTTGGGAAGACAGTGCCTTAAGAATATGATCTCTTCAGGAAACATGCACAGTGTCTAACAGCTGCCAAAACCACCTGTTTGGCATAACCACTGGCTATCTCACTTCTCAGTTCCAACAGCTCACTGGAAGGGAAGATATCCTGAAATTAGGGTATGTTATCAGCTATATTACTACACCCCCATATCTGTCTCTGAGTCTGACACCTAAACTTTACATTCCATTATCTGAAATTTGGGGTTTTTTTTCTTTAAATGCTAGCTGATGTTAAGAAGTGACTGAATACACAAATTAAGCCATCAATGCCAACACAATTCCAGTATTTTTTTTTTTCAACTCTTGTTACCACCCAGTTAAGATCAGCATTTCCTTTTACATAGAAAAAAAAGTATTCAGCGGCAGTTATTACCTGGTCACTCTTAGGAAAGCCGTAGAAAAGTAGAATAAGAAATCACCTTGCTTCTGCTAGACTCCTCTCCCTCACCATTCTTAAAGAATGGAAAAAATAATCCCTTACTAAATTTATACAGTTTTGGAGCTGCTATAACATCATTATAAACAGACGTTCCTCAATACAACCACTTATTTTCTGTATTTCTTTAGGTTCATTGCTTAACAAGATTTGTTGTGTGCAAATAGAATAAAATTCCAAATAAGATTACATGTACTTGTTGACATAATAACTTCGTGAAAGTAGTGATGAGGAAGACTTTTTTTAAAAAGAGGAAAATAAACAGAAAAAAATATAATAATGAGGTATTTAAAAGTAGATTATTATTGAGAAAGAAAATTCTACGAGTCAAATCAATCTGTCTTACACAAGAAGCAAAAGCATGCACAATACAAAGTTAAAGAAAAGAAATGGAAAATCAAGGAAGCGGATAGTACTGACATAAAGACATTCACCATCTGTAATTGAAGGAGTAAACAAAAAGACAAAGTATTTAAAATAAAGGCATATTAAGACAGAAGTGACTGTTACTGCTCTGCTAACAGACAGAAGTTTATTTCCACACAGATGATGGTTCTTATGGGCAACTTCAACTACCCCAAGCTGTGGTGGAAGGGCAACACAGCATGAAACAGAGTCCCTGAATGGGTCAGGTTGGCAGGGACCACAAGGGGTAATCCGGTCCAACCTCCCTGCTCAAGCAGGGTCATCCCAGAGCACATGGACAGGATTGTGTCCAGATGATTCTTGAACATCTCCAGTGAGGGAGACCCCACACCCTCTCTGGGCAATCTGTTTCAGTGCTGGGTTACCCACACAGTAAGGAAGTCCTTCCTCATATTCAGGTGGAAGTTGCTGTGCAATAGTTGAAGGCAAGTGACAAATTACTTCAGATCCTGGACTTCAGGCCATATTGGCTAATTCAGAGAAGTGGTAGGTAGGACCCCACAGGAGTCAGCTTTGACAGTTCAGAAAAGCTAGCAAGTCATTCAGGGCAATCTCCTAGTCAAATGCAAGGACTGTCCACCCCAAAACTGAGGAAGACAAGCAGGAGAGCAGCCCAGTTACACAGGGAATACAGGACTGAACACCAATGCACAAAGCAGGGGAGAGGAGGGGGAAAGACAATATCAGCAGGGATGGGACGCAAACATTTCCCTGACACATAAGCTCGATTTCAGGAAAACCAAATATTCACTAGCTACAATGCCGGTTATTTCCAAATATGAACATATAAACAACATCTAATTTTCAGGACTGAAAAAGATGGCTAAAATGCTTTAATACTAATTTTCAACAACATATATAACTCCTACAACATATTAAAAAATTAAAGAAAGCTGGCACTGTGTTTAAGTTTTAAAAAATAAATGAAATAACCCACCATAACTATAGGCTTTGTAAGCTACTATTAAACACGGACAAACTGACAGATCTGACCAACAACAAGCAACAAAAAAATAACACAGACCAAATCCAGAGACTAATACAATCTATAATCATGCTATAGTGAAGGTACATTGTGCATGTGATATCTATAGCCTTTTTAGAATCTTCTCTTAAAAGTCAAATGCCAGAGGTATTTTTTTAAGCATTTGACTACCTTAACCATACAAGCAACTACTTTCAAATTAATTAACCACTTACTATATAATGAGGACTTCTCTGTAGTCTTTAACTAAGGTCTAAATATTCCAAAGAACCTAGAGGTTTCACCTTTCACTATAATGAAATTAACTAGCTTATGAGGGTTTTTTTAAATACTGTTACGAAAGTTTTAAGCTCAGCAATAATGTAACCATTTAGTTTACCTAAGATTTCTGTTTTTATACAGAAGAAGTGAAGTAACATTAGTCAGGAGAACTAATGCCATAATGCATCACTCCATGGAATTACAATATAAATGTGCAATACTTACTTTTAACATGTCTTTGACTGCAGTCCTGCCTTCCTGCCCAAGGAAAAGATTATAGGGGTAAAGCCGGTCAATAACATGCTGGACTGACATCATAGGAAAGGTATCCTAATTCAAATTTAAAAATAAAAATTGAAAAAATTATTGACTCATTCTGTCACCAGCCATTAACCCGAAATCCTGCACAGCTTTGAACTTAAAGGACCAGTACAAGAAGTATTTGATTAGATGTCAAAACAGGCATTTCTCTGGTGTAATTCATTACGACATAAATGTCCAAAGTAGATTAGAAGAACTATGTCTTGAAAATTATTTTCTTTCCCGTGTATAAGTGGAAGCTACAGTGACTGGCTCAGATACTTAAAGACAAATATGGCCAAGAGAGACAAACCCCACCACAGTTAAATGAGTTTCACAGTACTACTAGAAAAGAAACAGTATGACAAGAAATCTGTATTTCAATAATGATCTACACATTCACAGCAATTTATAGTATTTAATTTTGATTCCATTATATTGTACAGATTCTACTTAACAAATTAGTTCATAGAAATTTCTAAACAGTTTGATTAAAGCTGTTTTGTTTTGAAAAGAGTTACTAAGTATGCAAAACAACCTATTTTTTTTACTATCTCCTTGTTAGATTTAAGTAGTAACTCTTTTGTCAATTGCTGCCTAAACTAGACAAAGATTTCTCTATTTTGCTGCAGTAATAAAGAAAGAGAAATGCATTTATGACTACTGAAGACACTATGCATAAAGCCTTTCCTGGTAGAAAAAAAGGCATTTCAAACCCCCTAAGTTAATTGATTGTTTGCTTCAAAAATGACTTGCAAATTTTTAAGGACTACTTGTTTGTAACACCAATGAAAAACAGTCATTTGACTGGCACTATCTTTTTAAGCCTTCATCAATGCAAATAAAACAATTCAAATAAAAGTAACTGATTTTCAGTCATACACTTGGATTTACATAAGCACACAACTGAAAGAAGAGTTCCTTGGAAATGAAGCCAGGAGACGCATATTTTATGAAATGCGTAATTCAATTTATAAGCAGTAATACTATTCATAATGTTCTACATTACAAAAAAAACCTAGTAAAAATAAACCATTTATTGCACTATAGTAAGTGTACAGCTTCAAGGATCAGGGAGCCCTTTATTGCACTTTAAAAGCCCTCCACCTATATATAAAGGCATACCATGTAATTTTTCCACATTATCTCAAATTAATAACCATTACAATGGAATGTATAAAATAAGCCTCTTCAGAACAGGACTCTATGAAAAAATTCTGTCTTTTGTCAGGCAGAAGTCCTCAAACCAAGAAATTATGTTTTGGGACTGTGTGAATCTGTGACAGAAGATAAGAAACTACGCATCACAATGCACTCTCTTCACACTTTTAAACAGTTAGATCAACTAAATTAGAAGCAGAGTATGGCACTGACTCAGCATACAAAGGAAGAATGCTGTAGCTCAAAATCACTGAGAACAGTTTAGAAATCCAAGTGATTAAAACTCATTCTAAAAGAAACAGTTTCCATCTACCTATAAAAGACACCGTCATACAATTCTAATACTTCACATTCCTAATGTAAAATAAAATGCTTCCTTCACTCCACAGTTTAGATAATAGCTTAGGGCTCATTTTCTTTCTGTTACTCTGAAAGCCATCTGGCATTCATTTAAAAATAATTTTTCACTTTGGGGCTCAAAGAATAAAAAGTTGCAATTTATTTTAAAAGCCAACACATATTTCTTTCCTAAAGCCCTCCAAATACTACTTCATTTCACTGAACTTGAATTTTCATCACTTCTTAATATCTAATGTAGGACCACTAATTCAGAAAACTAATTCTGTCTGTAAGCATCCAGCACAACTGAGGGGACTGAGCAGCACAATAACACAAATAATTGATACGCTTTAATGTACACAATCCCGTAAAATATGTAGGAAGTGACCTGCTGCTGAGCAGCACCATAGGTGAAATGACTGCACTTGAGACAACAGAGCACTATCCCAAGTTCCTTCTACAGACACCTGCACCTCGGAGAGAGGGTCTGAGAAACTCTCCTGGTACTTTACCCTCCTGGGTTGATCATATCATCCTGCATGCAAAAGGGCACAAAACCCTCTCTCTTTATACAGATCTCATGTCCCTAACTTCCTTCAGGAGGCACCTTCCATTTTGTCTTTGACTTTTTACCATGTAATTATAAAGTCCAAGAGACAAAGGACTACCTAGGAAAGCAGAAAGACTGCCACAGCTTTAGTCCTGATCTGCCTGACCTGCCACTGTGAACTCTGCAGATGTTCAATTCCTATTTCCCTGTGGACCGTAGCAGTCAGGAAGCACTGCATCTTCAAGCATGCACAAACTGCATATTCACATAATCCTCCATTTCTGTTTATTCTAAATCCACCAGTCAGCCCAAAGACCTAATGTAGGCTTCATGTCATACAATTCAACTGTTTCCTATGCCCACGTTTCTTTTGGGTCCTTTAAGGTGTCAGTGGAGAGCAATAGGTGTCTTTGTAATGCAATCAATCTGATTTACATGCGTAACACTAAATCCAAAGCACTTTTAGGTTGTGGTTTTTATTTCTCTCCATTCACTACCTCAGTGCCATCAGGTAAACTGTAGATGCCCTGAAGTTAGGCAAGATGATTTACTAGAGGGGGAAAAAATAATAAACTGAGCACTAAGATAAATTTAATAACAACACAAATCTTACATCATACCATACTTTGTCCTTCAGTATTATGCTATATGCTTGGTTAAAGTATTATCCAGAGATATCCGATTGAGACTTTTCTCCCTCAAACTAGTCTTAGTTTTTTGCAGTTTTTTTCTTTAAATATTCATATTAATCTTCTTCTAACAACATGAATAAACCAGATTTAATTCTGAGAAATTTTAAACCCATACAGTTTCACAGCATGTGTATGCACATACCAAAACCTGAACTGCAGCCGATAAGCTGTCTAAAGGAAAATCTGGAAGTCCCAGTGTAGAAGATTCTTGAGAGCAGAGAGTTGTAGCAAAAGACAGGAGCTGAGAAATTCTGCATAGGAAAAAGTAATTACAAAGTTTTATACGTGCTATCTATATTTAAAATACTAAAGCATAAAAAGTTAAATACAGTAAAAGATGCTGAAAATACTTCTGAATGCACACAAGTAAGGGGTGACCTAAGTTCTAAAGCATTAAGGATTCATTATATGAAGGCTGCATACAAAAAGCTGTGCGAGCATATACCCACCCATGTCAAAAATTTCTTCAGCTCTGATCGCTATGCAGTGATAGAGACAAAAAATTAGCATGGAATCCTGAAAGGACATAGCTTCTTCATTCATTCATTCAATTTTTTTTGTAATTATGAAAAATTACCTCTCTGTGGAAACGTTTGATCCAATTGAATATAATAGCTGAAGATGGTCCTGGAAATAGAACATAAAATCATAGATTAAATTAATTTTGGCATCATACTGTGGGTCACAGGTCATGAGATATGAAGCATTTTCTATCTTTCCCTTTAATTCAGACATGAGGATTCTACCCACTCCTTGTGTACACACAATTAATTTTATTTGAGGATAAAAAAAAAGAAATTCTTTCTCCTGGGGTTATTTGTGTCATGGAAGTTACTTTTCTGCTGCAGCATTCCATGGCAACTCTAAGACTGCATGTCAGGAATTAAATATGCAATATGAAAATATGAAAAATGCACTTTAAGATAGATTTATTACTCAAGAATTCTTTTCAGAGTTGAGGTAAGTAAAACATAACATCAGAATATTATCTCTACTCAATACAAATGATACGGTCTTCTGCTATGACACTCACCTTAAAGGGCAAGTGATAAACATCTCTAGCTTGAAATCGAGAGCGAAGGGGTGGATCCAAAGGGTTACCAGAGTATTTAGGCACTGGGAGGCCCAAGGCTATCACTCTAAAATCTTCACTAACCCGAACAATCTTCCATGCATCTAACTCTGATTTTGTATGCTCCTAAATAAATTAAAATAAAGCAACAGGAAGAAAAAAGCCCACATTGCATCATTAAAAACTTATGATGACTAAGCTCCAGCTCAACTGAAAGCCCCGGTCCTTCAGCCTAAATGTGGTAATGTTCTTAAATGTTCTCATCTTTCACGCAAAATGGCTAGAAAGACTTGAACTGGTCAAATCTGTGGATGATAAAAACAAGTTTTTCCAAAATGAACATAGAAAGAATGCTTGATTAGGTACAGCTTTCAGACCTGTAGCATTCTGACCAAAAACCCCACAAATGATGGTGCTGTTGTGATGTTACCTTACACTATGTCTTGTGAAAAGGTACAAATACAACACTCTTTTTACAAAGAACAGAATATAAACTGACCACAAAGTTTATTTTATTCTAAAATATTAGAAGTGTGCTACAATGAACAAGATTTTTTTTATTTTTTCCCTCTCTTATAAGTGTAAAGGTAACTAAAATCTCCATTTTAGAAGTTTGATTTACAAATTACACTTTATTTTATGAAATAATACACAACTAGACTCCTTCATGAGGACACTAAATGTTGTATTATGTCATGCAAAGGATTCTTTGCATACAAAAATGCACTCTATCTGTCCACATCACAGTAAAGTCCTCCCTGCAACTATACATGAATGCATTTCCTTGAGACCTAAATGTACAGTAATTATTCACACAGGAGAAGCAAAACTGAAAATTAGTTTATATAATACAATAGTTGACAAACAATAAACTAACAATATTAGATTCAGTACTGTAGCAAGAGATTGATTTCATTCATATACTATTATCAGTGTGCCTGAGGCACTCATTTTGAAACATTCAATCACTACAAAAGTCCTTAAAAGGAAGAAGGAATATATTTTACAACCAAATCTAAGTTTGAGTTCTCATTTTCAGTCTTCATATACAATAACATATACAGTAACTGCATCTACTAACTATATATCATAAAAATATTCAAAAAATATTTTTTGAAAAGGCATGGATCAGAAGAATTTTGACCACAGATGAAAGGCACAAGAAATAATGATATATTTTCAGAAATTCACTGTGGTACTTTAGCACAGCTGGCAACTTCATACAATTGAGATCAATGACAGAAGGCTTATTGCAAATGTCCTTGCTGTGCTACATGCATTTGAATCATACACCTAACCACAGGTGTGACAGAAACATGAGTAAGCAGGTGAGCAAGCAGGTGTCAGACTGACAGGTATGTGACTGGAAACTACAGTACACGGAAGTAAGATGCAAAGAGCTACTAAAACTGTCAAAAAAAGGTATTTTACTTAGATTCTGAAAAGCCTGAAGAGCATCTACCTAAGCAGTGGGACTCAAAGCCCAAAGAAATGAAAATGGTTTAAGCAGTAATGACAGCAGACACTCAAATCCCACTTCCCATGAAAGGAAAAGCCTCTAACCATTTCCTATAGTTTAGATTGCTGTTTACATATACTTTTGTAAATTAAAGGCGAAATAGCACCAATATAGTGACTGAATATAGAGATGCTCATCTTGACCTCATTCTTTTGGTATCCTAATATTTTAAAAGCTTAGCAACAAGGCTATTGCCATGCTGAAGCATTATCTGAACTTCATGGCAACAATTTCAACTTAAATATCTTTTCACAATTACATTTTACTTATTTTCACATTGTGGCTTTCACATTTTAGAAACATACAGGCTTCATACAAGGTTAACATGGACTACTCTTTTTCATAGGTAGACAACATAAAGATGAAAACTTCTTGTTGTTAAAAACAGTATTTCGACTTCTTGCATAGCTTTCACCCTGCCTACTTCACTCTATGAAATGTCCCAGAAAAAACCACAGAAACCTTGGTGAGATTTCCCCCATTTGACTCCTAAGTACTCTCTCCTTCATAGCACTACCAAGAAGAGGAGGGGGGGAAAAAAAGGAAAATCCAAACAGCATTTCCATACCTGCAAAAGTTTGTCATAACGATCTGCAGACATAAGAAAACGACCATCTTCAAGCTGCATTTCCCTATTCTCCAGCAAATTGTTTAACACTGGCAGCACATTCCGCTCAGCCTTCTCCAAGCCTTCCAGAACAAGGATTCTGCCTTCGGTAGCTGCACGAACCGCGCACTTAAAAAAAAAAAGCCCCACAACATTTTAATAGAAATAAACTTTACATATTTAATTAAATCCAGTTGAAAAAGAACCTTCAAGTTCTTCCAAGAACTTTCCCAAAACAACATTTATTTCTGTAAGAATCAACATGACTCACATCAGTAGTGATCAGCAAGGGTGACAGCTGACCACCTTAACAGTACTACACATTCATGAGCTGGAGTTTTACTACCTAACTGTTATGGGAAGTGACAGAAATAAGTTGCAGTATTTTGTACCAACAGAATAAGATATAAAACCTTGCAGAATTTTAGACTAAACACAGTATATATAAATATATGTGGCATCCTTTCTTTTTGATGCCACATAATATTCCGCATTTTTGGGTATTTTAACACCACCAAACAATTCTGGGATAGCATTTTTAACAGAAAACATACAATCAAGGTGGTTTTACCTGTTTACAATTATATTAAGACATTTAGAAAAAAGTCCAGTACTCCTTCAGATTTTTCTGAATATGCACCAGCATAATTCATCCTCAGTACATCACTTGTTTCATTAGAATATAAGTCTGTTGAAACCAAACATGGATGATGAAAGCAAAACAGTGCTACAAATAATAAGATTTTTAAGAGTGATAAAATTAAAAGGATTTAAAATCATATTCCCTGACTGAATATGGCCTTCTACAAAACCAGAATAAAAATGCAGCCATTAACTTTGGAAACTTAGGGTTAGAAAATGGTTTCTTTTCTACTTTACTGGTTGTTTATATATGGCTGTTTAATAATGTGGAGCCAAAATGTAAAACTAACCTCTGGTGCTGATGGTTTCATGCAACTTTGTTACAATGACATTAAGTACACTCGATAGCTAATATTCATAATTACTGCCCAGTAAAAGACCCTGAAATACAATGCATTCTTGTCTTCTTCCAATTTCCAGAAGTTTAAGCTGATAATAATGTGGCAGGTTTGGGCACAGGCAACATTTAGAGGCACCAGAGTCTTTCTTTGCATTCCTATCACATTTAAACACAATTTTAGACACAAGCACAGTTGCAAAGGGAGAACAAATGAAATCTTTTCCCAGCATGCCTCCTATAAACTCCTACAGAAGAACCTGTCATATAATGCTAAATGGAAATCTCTGATGAATACAATAGACGCCAAAAAATGGGTCAGAGAGAAAGAAAGAAGATATGAGAAAGAATAATGAAGAAGCACCAGAATACAAAAATAACTCGCCAAAAAATTACATATGAAAGCAGATGTATAAAAGACACATGCATAAGGATAAAAGTAGAAACAAAGACTAGTTCAGCACAACAAATTAATTGCTGCATGGGTTTAAAGCACACAGTTGACTCAGAGACCCATCTGAGGAGACAGAGAAGACACTTGCCCCGCTTTTGGAGAGAAGTCAGAGCTCAGAGCCACATGGGTATGGCCAGGCTGCTGTTCTACACCACACACATCATCACGGGGCGTAGGTTCAGGGGAAGCAAAGGGTGAGTACACACCACAGGTGGGGCACTGTCTCCACTCTCTCTCTGGAGAAGGCTGCCAGGACCCGCCATGTGGACGTTGCCCTCCCTCGCACCTGCCCATCCCTTCCTATCCCTCAGGAGAGTGCGGCTCTGGGTGACGAATGCAGCTGAGCCCGGTGGAGCCTGGCAAAGTGGTCTGAAGTGGAGCTGGCACATAGTCAAACCTCAACAGAGACAGCGTGGCATGGTGCCAGTGCAGGAAGCGGCCATGGGGAATGAAGCAGCAGGAAAACCAGGACGAGAGGAGCTGAGCCCAGACCAAGCCCCAGAGGCGTGGATTGGTCAAAAGCAGCGGTGCCACGTGGAATGGAGTCCCAGCAGAGCTGTCCAGAAACAGGTGGCATGGTGCAATGTCACCTGGTTTTCAGGCAGTTGTCCATCATTCTTTTTCATTGTCTCAGAGCTAAGGACAACAAACACTGACTATGGGAGCACCTGCCATCTTGTCTTTGTCTGGAGAAGCCAGAACTAAGCTGAGGTGGTGAACACCTTTTGTGTGTAAAGCACCTTTTTTTTTGTATATTTTTGTTGTTAATACTGATGCTTTTACTGTGCATTTTTATTCCATTGCTGTTTCCTTTCCATAAATTGGTATCTCAACCCACATCTTGGACTTTGTTCCTCTCTCACCAGAAGGGGAAGGGGGGAAGGGGAGAGGCTTATTTGCAGTTTAATTCTGGCTGGTGTTAACCACCACAACACTAAACAATAAGAATAATTAAGATGCTTCTGTACAGTTTAGAAGCATAACTAACAACTGGCAAATTAGCCATACAGTAAGCTTTTCACATCAGCATTAGGATGGAAAAAATTCCTAATTACTAATATATCTAATCTGGACTCAGGCAAACGTTACTGAGAAAAGGCACTCATAAATCCTGGTACAGGTCTCCAGATCAAGTTCCCTTCTTAGACAAAACTTTTGTATCTAGCCTCATAATCAGTATCAGAGGAACCTGGAATAAGCCCATTAAACTAAACCTCAGATTATCTCTCTTCTACTGAACCACTAATTCTTTAAAAAAAACCAATTTTTTTTCTTCATTCAGGACATCGTACACTACTAACATGCAACATAAAACACCTCTCTCCTCCTCCCATAAAATGTGTACAAAGGACAAATTTCCTACTAACATTCTTCTCTAGAAAGGTCATTGGTCATGTCAAAAATCTGCTCCAACCTGCTTGAATAGAAAACCTGAGTCTCCAGCACACAGTCCAATACCTGGCATGAACAAAATGCTATTTTGTCCAAACACAGCTTGGAGACACAGCCAGAATATGCTTTAACAAACAATTTATTTGCCAAGCTGGTTGGACTCTGCATATTATAAGTCTATGAAGACTTTATGACTGATTTTCACTAGGCAGGAGAAAATACACATTCTGTTCATATGGTTTCAAAATATTTTGAGTATCCATAGACTCTTGTTGACTCATGTTGAGACACGCACACTATGGATGAAGGCTTGCTGAAGTTACAGGCTTCCAGTACTAACAGAAACCTCTCTCTTGAACTGGTATACGAAGAAAATGTGCTGTAGAACTAGACAGCAAATATTAGGAAGCAGGTAACAATCATTAACTTCGAGAAAGAGGATGTTCTCCATTAGCAATGCAATCCTGAGTAGCACCTTACCACATACACTGTGCTGACTGCTGATCATCAGCTTACAGGATCAAAATTTAAAAAGTAAAGAGCTTGGAAACTGTTCGAAGTTTTTATTCAAATTTCTATTTCTCAGGAAAATAAAATTTCCAAAGATAGGCTTCAAATGATCTTTGCCTACTTATATGGACCTTTTACAATCAGATTCAGAAAAGGCTGAATGCACAACCACGGTTTTTTACTTCTTAATCAAAGATGCCCCATAACAACGATACCACCACCACCACCACCACCTGGGTGCTAATTTACTCTGATTTGCCTTCTTCCAAACTGTGTTCCTCATTTATCTTCAAAGCACATCTGAAATACTGGAAATTGTTCTCTACAGTACAATGAAGTAAATGCACACTTCATCCACCTCTAAAGTTCTCGTGTTAAGTAGCATGAAGTCCGCTCTTAAGACCAGACCAGCTGAAATATCTCTTGCTGAATTACGCTATTTCTGCATTCTGGTTGGTAAAGAGTAGTAAGTTTTTCCAATAAGCTAGGCATACTACAAGGCATCCTCTGAAAACATGAGTTTTAGCTGTGTATTGATGGATTGGTATGGAAGCTAAAATGCATTTAAAAAATCAGAGGCAGGAAAGTAAGCTTGCAATCTGTTGCTGAAAAATATTTTTTAAAAATGCTTCCAAGAAACAAATCTTCATAATTCTATAATGAGAACCCAGAGAGAGCTGCATTGCCTCCCTCTCTCATTAGTTTTGTTCACTCTAAATGTCTAACATAAGCCACAAATTTGACATGGTGGGGGGGTTATATCATGTAACCTTGCTGCTAAATCTGAGATTAAACATTAATTCTTGTTAAACGGCCAAGAAGGATTTGTTAAACGTTTACTTTCAGATTTACTGTCACTGCAGCAAGGGGACTATTTTCCTCATCGGAGGACAGCTGCTGCTGCCTCCCACCTGTGCTCCCAGAGCTCTGGAAGGATGGTAACCTGGATACCTGCTCCAGGGAATACCTGCAGCTACAACAGGGAGCAGAAACACTTCACACAGCACTGTTCTCATCGTAATGGCCTTATGCAACAAATACATTACACAGAATGCTTACAGTGGTTTCACACGGCACCTACAAAAATTAAATTTAATCTTTAAAGGCTAAAACACCTTAGGAACAAGACAACCCCAGGCAGCCTTTCATTAGCTTTCCTGTAGCTGAACCATGGTGAGCTCCTCCACTTGAGCAGTGCAAAACATGACAAATGCAGGAAGCTGTAAACCCCAATTTTGACATAAATCACAGTGTATAAGCATATGGATGAAGTTATATAGTGTCAGAACAGGAAGAAGGACAGAAAAAAGCTTACCACAATGCACACACTGAAATGCAAAAACATCGGAAAAAGGAAGACATTTTTATAAAGCTCACCAAAATAGCTTGTAAAGCCACAAGAATTTTAACAGTATAGTTTTCACATACCAGAACTGAAATAGTAGTTATTTTCTCTCAGGAAAATGCTTATTTGCACACCAGAAAATTCTGGTTGCCCTGAAATCCATTAGGAAGGTTCTTGGGGAACCCCAAAGGACTTTTTTCAAACCTGGGCCTCATTCAAAATATGATGGACAGGCTACATTTCAGAACTGTTTTATACTTAAAAGATGCTAGAAATTGCTCAACAGTAATCAATAACTGTCTTTTTCCAGGAGCTCCCTCAAGGTACATTTTGGGGTTTTTTACATGATGACTTGCACCTGCTCTGAAAACTGGATCCCTGTAATGACATCTCAAGCACAGCAACCATAGGAACATAGAAAAACAACAGTACTCAGAGAACACAAGAACTAATGAGGTAAGGAATCTCTACATCTGCAGCCTACGTTTCAGATGTCCCTTCCAATGCAGTATCTTGTTCCCACCACCCGCATAATATCCCACACAAACTCATCCACCCAATCCTTTCCATTCATTTCTGCATCTCATAAACATCACAACAACATAATGTCCAGATGTCACTTATGGTGAAAAGAGATTCTGAACAACCATCTGGTAAAACAACACAAAACTTTGCCTGGTTTTGAGCTAACATGATGCTGACTGGCTGCAGCAGGCTAACAAAACTTGAACTGTTAAATACATGGTATAGTCTATCTTCCAAATATTGGAGGTTTGAGTCCCTGTAACCTACCATGCTAACAAATACCATAAAACTTAGAGGAAATTTTTATCTTCTAAATTTATTTCCATGGGTCAAATACAATTAATCAAATTTTTACAATTTAAATTGTTAAAACTACTCAACAAGTAAAAGATATCAAGAAATGACAGAGATGCAGAATGGAATAGGAGCTTTTACTGTCTCCAACTGGGGAAACTACTTTGCTAGACTTTAAAGATATGTGTAAATGGCATGTCTAATGGTATGTCTCTACCAAAGACTATATTTCAAGGTATTTGTTCAGCTTTAAGGCCTCTTAATTCCCTAGATGTTGTTCTCCCTCAGGAGTTGAGCAAATTAGCAACCTGTTGAGCCACACTAAAACAAATAATTACTTACTGGACTGAAGTAATAGAATCCTATAATCACAAATTCACTGACTGTTCTTACAGACAGGTGTCGCATTTACCAACTTCCAGTCAACTGGGACTTCCACAGTTGACCAGGACTGCTGGTAAATGACTGAATATGAGAACAGGCTTCCTCCAAAATAAAAGTATCAGCAAAAACTGTGTAGTAAGATAAAGGCCTACTAAAGCCCCATTCAGCCACTTTAAAAGCTAAAATGTCAATTTTTTATGAAAACTTAATGTTATCGTTTTCCTTAAATATTTTTAAAATCTTGTGCTAGTTGTTTAAAATAAAATGTATTTAATAAAAAAGTTCTGAATGCATAATGTCATTCCAAGATAAGATGACAAACAGGCCTACCATTCATCAAAAGTGTGTATTCTAAGTTTTGTTACAAAATTTTTCACTTTGTAGATGATGATAAGCTATAGTTTTGCATTTTATAACTTGGGCCACAAATAGCAGAGTTACACATATTCCAAATGTGATGTTCATATTTAATTAAAATCAATGTAACAGTAACTAGTATGATTAGTCAAACTAAAAAGATAACTTAACAACTAATTCAACCTTCTTCTGCCTCTGTAATGGAGCAGGGGGCTACATCTTCACTATTCAGCCTACCTCCCCACTGAGTTAATCAAGTGTTTTCTGAGTAGGTTTTATAGCTATTTTTCTCCAGTGAGTTTAGCAAAAGTACAGAGCAGATACGGATATCTACTCCTTTTTTTATTTAAAAACCCACAAAAGAAAGAGAAATTGCAGTATACCAGAGTACTGTCAGCCAGGCTAACTAGTATCCAAAGAGGGAATCCAGCTCTCTGCAGTAGTTAGTGCTCCAGTGAGAATGAACAGCCTGAACTGATGAGCATCTATTTCATGATGCAATACCATGGCACAGAATGAAAAGCAGCTAAAGAAATAAACTCCTGAATTTACTGGAGTTTCAAATCAGAAAACTTGGTTAGAAAAGTTTACCCTAGGAAGTGAATCAACAAATGATGAGAATATAAACATGTAAATGTGACAAGAACTGGAACAGTCCTTCATCTCAGTCATTGATTTTTCCTTCCCCAGTCACTGATTTCACCTTCCTCCACACAATTTTCTTTTCCATCTTTGAAGTACCACATGTCACGTTTTACTTGTTTTACTTCCATTACCCCTTACCTTAAACACAACAGTCAGATGTTTTTGCAACAGTGGCTGCAAACTATATTCACAAGAAATTATGTCCCTGCCTTGGCAGGGTCCAGCTACTTTAGCTGCTTACACCAAGTATCTTAGTACAACAGTGCGGTTACATCAGATACATGAAACATTCTGCCTCTTGGGCAGAAACCAGGCCCAGCAGAAAGCAAACTGAGGTTCTTAACAGATTTATTAGTGTAAATACCTACAAAGAAATAAACCTAGGGAAGGTTTATCTTCTGGACAGGAATAAGGGAGAAGGGTAATTTATATTTTTCTTCCTGATGAGTAGCAAAATAAAAAGGAAATTAAGTACTTGATAGATATCTAAAAATTACAATGTTAGTTATCACTCATAAATCACTTTGACTCAGAGCACCAACCATCAAGTCCATATTGCCTATGGATATTATGATCCCACATATTACAAAGTATTGCTCCTTTTCCCGTAGTAGGAAATAACAGTTGAAAAGGAAGTGGAATATACATGTAACAGACAAAAATATAAGAAAAAAGAATCTCACACTTCTTTTAAGGAATTATAAATACATGATCCTAGTACTCCTCACATGACATGACAGACATTCATCTATATGCCCTGTACATCAAAACAAGATACCAGAATCTGAACTGCTAGCCTAACAGTTAAACGCTGACACTTTCAGAAGCATGAATGAACTACTGCAAAATGATTAAACCAAAATCACTTCTATGAGTTAAGAGGCTACCATATAGGGGTCCTTAACATGCATTTTTCTTTTCGATGAAAGATATATTATGTCAAAATCAACAAAGATTAATTTCATCCAAATACTGAAGTATCATTTCTACCTATTTCCTTCTTTCTCTTCAATGTTCGACAAAATAAGAAAATGAACAGGAACATTCACACTACTGGAGCAGTGCATTGCTTGTTTCTTCTTTCTATTGACTTCACTATCTCACTTCCTGTTCTGGGTACACAGATACTGCATGAAGTCCATGAAGTTATATTTTGTGACAACGTGGCTGTGGCTAACTTACCAGCACATCCAAACCCCACTGTCATCTCCAAGACTGTAAGTTAATAAATCACAGAATCACACAATTTCCACTCAGTGGTTAATTTTTTTTAAAAGCCAAATCATTCTTACACATCTCTTTAGCAAGATATAGAAAGCTTTTTATTTGTATACACAAGCATACATCCATACATATGTATATACACACATACACACTCTCAGATATTATCTCACTCTCCAATATGATTATAATCTCATTCAATTAATCTCACATTTTATTTTATAATTCCCTTTCTAATCTGCTTTGATTAAAAGAAGCCAAACTCAAGTCTGTGTAGTGCTACTCCAGGGGATTTCATGTTATGGTCATTTTACAGACAGGATAGTTTAAGCTGTCATTTCTGTCACTCTGGGTGTTTAATTGTTTACTACATGAAGTCTTTCAAGCCATTGCAGAAGATTATTCTTCTGGTATCTTGACAACCAATTTTACAATATAATTAACCCATGCAATATATTGGAGACTAAAACCAAGAAGTTACTTAATTAGTTCAGTAATAGAAATAATGACATTTTTGAGGCTTTTAACAGTGAAATAACAGCTGAAAGCCAAAATTAATGGCCCAAAGTAAAGACAAGAAAACAGAATTTTCTGCTGTCAGTACACAAATTAAAACAAGTAATTCACCATTACCTCATGATAAGCTCTTTATTTTAGATTATTTTAATTGGCAGTGAATTTGATAATTCAAAGTTTACCTTCATTTTAATGATTTCCCGTTTCTGAGGTAAATAAACGCTTTTTTTTTCCTCCCTCATCAGATATCTCCTCTAACTACCTAACTCCAACTCTCCCACTTGATTCACTCTAGTACTAAGAAATGCTGGTATGCAAGAATACTTGATATGCTGACCCTTCAATATGTATCTCAATAGGGAATTTCAACAACTGCTTCCAAATCACCACCTTTCAAATATATTTAAATAAGTGACTGCAATCATATTCTGTAACTTCATGTTAAAATATACCAGATGTTTTGAAACCTCTGAAATAATAATTTACAGCATTTAATCTGTCACTGTTAAATGTGGAGCTATAAACAACTACAACACCTTAACAATCACTTAGAGACAACTTTGCAAACCTTTCTAGGTCTGCAAACCTGATGATCCATTAAATTAAAGTTCTTTCTGGTCACAAGATGCCAGGTTTTGTTACAGTATGTTATTACTCAAAGTATAAAATAACTATATTACTATATTATGACTTGCTTACAAAGAGCCTCATATCTTAAACAACAGATAAGTTTCATTCAATCCATAGAATTCAGACACAGGACGTTCTGGAAACCAAATTTTCAAGCTCTGCTGTCTTCTCTTGGGTGTCATGAAGAGCAAGCAAGAGATTCTACAGGAAAAGAAATGGTACGAAAATCTGAAAAGCCGAGTCTGCTATCTTCAGCCACATGAATTCACCTTCTCTTTGGCTCAGCTATGCCAGCTGGAGCAATCCAAGCTCTTTAGGGAATACTTTATTAAGGCTTCCTACTGATACCTTTCTCAGTTCATGGTTTGTAGTCTAAAGAAGAGTAGCGTCTGGCTTCTGGAATGTTCTGAAGCAGTACAGCATTTGCAAACCTCAAAATCATTAAATGAAATCACTGAAATTCAGGCACCTGTGTAATGTGCAAAACTCTATAGCCCAATATAAAATGGAATAATTAGATCTACAACGGTTCTAAACATAACTGTGTCCCATATTTTATGTATCTTTAGCTAAAATGTAGGTTAAGAAAACTTCAGCTGGAACATCACTAGCTATCAGTCACTTTTCATGTTTCCAGTATTTTAAAAGTGTTCATCTAAATACCAATTATTTATTTTCTTATGCTCTGTTCAGAGCTTAAACACATATTGGTTATAAATACACTGAGTAAAACATGAGCTCAGGAAAGACGTAATTCCGACTGATTCTAATACTTTGGTATCTTGCTAAAGGAAAGTCTTGGTCTGAAGCACTGCTGTGCTGGATTCTGGCAAAAACCTTTCAACTGAAAGTTTCTAACTCACTGAGGAAGGTGGTCATCTTAGACCTTGACCTTAAAAAGCAAATCTTCCCAGACTGTTCCTACTGGAGTGAGATGACTTGAAATAGCTTGTACAAAGTGCAGCTGCCTCATATTTACACTGGGATCAAAGTCTACAGACAAATATGGCAGTAAAAGACCATCTCCCATCTTGGTGAGCTTCTTACAGTCCTTGATACAGTGGCTCTTACAAATATTAGTTAATTAATGCTCTTACACCATGGGTAAATTACCTTGACTATGCTGTAGCAAGTCTGAGGACAAGGCTGTCCATAACACCAGAGAGGCATGGAGCTGACATTAGTCCATGAGTTAATCCCACAACCTACACAAATGCTCTCATCCTCTGGAAAATGAGAAGCCATTTACAGCCCTAATACACAGTACAGTACTTTAAATTATCTCATATTGTGCAATCCTCACATTTCCAAGTAAGCATGAAATAATCTGAACTCCTAGAAGTAACTAAAATAAAACATATTTAGATTAACTGTTGATTCCTCATTCTGAGGATCTTCCATTGTTCAAAGTCATTTATCGTGGTCTCAAGAAAATCTATTTAAAAGTTTCTTGAAAGTTTGGAGGCTTAAAAAGAGATCACTAGGAACTAAAAAAAAAAAAAAGAAAGGAAAAATGTTTCTTTAAAAGAGGGAACAAAGCTTTCTGGTTTTCCCTAACAAAACACTTGTAGGATGGTGATATCATTAACCTCTATAGCACCACCAACTGAAAAATCTTTTAGATAACTCATTTAAGTTCATACTACAACACAGGAACTCACCCACCCTATATAACTAGAAACCTAACTTCCATAAAAATTTTAGGTATCTAGGAAAACAGACATTTCACATGAATTGTGTATTTTACATGCATAATCAGAAAGGAAACATGCCATTGATAACTTATGAAGAGAAATTTTACCTAACCCAAGTCACTCTATGGCTGCACTAAATCAGCTACTGGTCTGGGGCAGTGTTTAAATCATTATTTTATTCCAGATCAGCAGTGAAGTTTCAGATCCAATCTCCCAGTTGTCTCCCTTTACTGTGCTTGGGTTTCACAACATAGAGCAGTCGTAAAACACATGAACTAGACTCTTTTACAATTAAACTAGGTCAGAAGATTAATTTCAGGAATACATCTAATATGCTGCAGGTTTTTAGGAAGAGACATAGCAAGGGTAGTGCTTATCTAACTTGCACAGAATGGATCTTACTCTTATCAAAAATGGTCTGTCTAAATCAACCCTGTAGTACTCTTAAGAGACCGAGTAATCTTAGATTTGGGTAAAGACAACATTTACGATAGTCATGAGATCATCGTGCAAGAGACTTTCTAGTTGCATTAGAAACATGCCAATCCACATACTGATTTTCATCATATAAACCACGACTTCCTTCAAACTGCTTGTGAATAATGACTACCTGGTGCATGACTGCAACTTGCCTGGTCAAGATAAAAAGCACTGCCATCTCGGATCTCTCGTCGCTGTTTAAGGTCAGTTTCTGTGGTGTCCCTCGACAGTGCGATATATTCAACCTCCCGCTTTGTCAGCTCCTGTGGACAACAGTCTAAAGTTATGGCAAAAATAAGACTATAACCCAAGTAAGTGAACTTTAAGAATAGGCCTAATGGTATAATTGTACAGAAGAGCTCTAGGCAGCAGCACAGTGATCTGAAATAACTCTGAACAAAATCGAACATCTCTTATTTTAAAAATGTTAACAGTGCGTTCTGCTTCAAACAAAATGGTTTGAATTTCTGCTCAATAAACTTTTATTTTCCCCAAACCTATTCTAAAAACGTAATAACCAGCTATATACTCTTTCCATTGAACATCTGTAGCATTCTGTAGGTTTATCTTCTGGTTCCAGACTCTGAAAAAGAATGTGCACCTACAAATCACAAATAAAAATAAGAAGTTTTCTGTAAAAGATTGAAATGTTCAACTCTCACTATTCAGTAACATTTACACTGTGATGCAACTCTGATTATTACCTGCACATGCTCTGCCAGTACACTGACAAACTATATCATTCTTATGCTCTCTTCCTTGGCTATCATAAGATGCACTCTGCATCTGTAAAACTATAGACTATTTGAAAAAGTAGAACCATCGGGTTATTGTTTTGCTTATTTTGATTCAATATGAGATGTACTTAGAATTTGCTATCTTAAAGGAATAAAAACAATTCCCCCGTGTATTTATAACTGATCTTTCTGCTACTTCCATCTCTGGGTTATCATGCATTCTACTTAGGAAACAGATTCATAATGAAATGCTCTTAGCCCTTACCCCTCAATTAAAGATGCCATTGATTTAACAGACCTCTCAACAGGCAGCTTTCAACTACAGTTGTACGGAAAAAATAAAACTAAGATATAAAAACTGATTAAAACGATTTCCTTTCCACTTTTTCAGTGTCTATTGGGTTACAAAGCCACCAATTCCTTTATGTTGTAGGTAGATAATAGTTGCACTTTCTTTTAATTAAAAAAAAAAAAAGAGTTTTTCAACAATTAGCCCTGTGTAGAAATACATAGTATCCTTCAGCAACAGCAAATAGAAGTTTTCCAGGCTTACATATATTCATTAAAGGCACCACAGTATGCATCAGCTCACATGGAAAGTCCAGCCTTTACATAATTTTTTGGCATGGCATTGAATCAGTAAGTTGTATAGTTGTATATATTTCTAATAGTGCATACAGTCTGTGGCATAAATAACAAGGCACATTCTATATCCTATGCCTGGATATCTTCCAAGTCCTTTTTTCAGGTTATACCAAACTCTTCTCATTTATTTTAAGGAATGCATCAAGCTGTTAAGTAGCACATCTGGTTTGCTGAATTAAGAAATCTTTTCTCTCCTTTACAAAGTCCAAAATTGTTGGACAAAAGTTGCAGCGTTCTCCTCTATGCCATACCTCAGAGAGCTAGTCTTTGAATTAGTATCTTTTGATTTTCAAAGGAATGGCTGATTTTTATGACAACTGTTTATACACCTCCATTTGTGATCCCTCTGCTCAACCAGATTCCAGATAGAGCTCATGGCAGACCAAGTCCTATCCACATCACTTTTTGGGGCAGACATCCCCCTCCTCCTGATCATTTAAGGGCACTGACTTTTTAAATGTGAAATTTTGTACATGCTGCTGCCATGGTTCATGCAGATGGCTGTAGGCACGTCCTTCCCACATTCCAAGAGAGGATCATACACGCATCTACTCTTTCTAATCACGCAGAGTAACTGTTCCCAAATGTTACTCAGAACATTTCTCTCCAAAATCCTTTCCTTCATTTCTTTTTTTATGTAATGAAGTAAAAACGATTTGTTGTCTGTAGCAGTAGGCAGATATCTTAATCTTCTAACATACATAATGCCGAGAACAAACTGTTTCTCCATTTGTGACAGCATATGGTAACACAGTTTTCCAACTCTTTTTTTCCCCCCTGGCGTTTAAGCAGAAAAACGTATTAAAATGTCTGTACTTTCTATTTGTCTATAACAAAACCTGAGCTTTGCAAAACACATTTATGAAAAAACCTATTTACTTCCTAAGTAGTTTGCTGTAAGATTTCCTAGGACTACCTTTTACCATTTGTCTAGTATGAAAATGACTGACATTAATAACTATGTCTCCAACACATTTAAACCAACATACTCACCAGATACTGCATGGCAATAGATCGTCGGAGAGGCCCAGGAGGCCCAATAAGAAAGACATCTTGGCCAAGAAGATCTTTCTGCATTATCCATCTTAAATGGTGGACTACAGACTGGGCCAGAGACTCTGTCACTTGGAAACACAAAGATAAGAACACATTATTAAATTTTGAAAAGTGTTAGCTACCTGGCCATTCAACACTTTCTTTGTGCTTATCTCCAAAATTAAAATACAAGATACAAAGCGGTACTGCCCCAATCTGGACAGCTGAAAAGCAGAGAATTCCACACACAGTTTATATTAGATCACTTAACTTACACATAAAAGTTTGTATATCTATCTTACCCATTGCTTTTTCCTCTGCACAACTTCGTCCTTAAAAAAAACAACAACCGACATAAATTGGAAAAAAAAGTTGCAGATTTGTATTTCACATTAAACTGATCAACATAAAGACTGTTCTTTATTACTCAGTGTTGAGTGGACTCCTCAGCATCAGTTATATCATATAAATACATTATTAATATTTTGTAAAATATTTATCCAGCCTATACCCCAATATATCACAATTCTGTGAATTGTGAACTTCAAAAAAAAATCCCAAAAAACTCTGATTGCACCAGACTAAGATTAGTGTTCAGGCACAAACTTAATTTGTTACTTTTTTAAAAGACAACTGCATTCTTGTGTATATTTTGACACAATAAACCACAGAATTAAATTATTAAGGAAACGCAAACTTTGTCATGTCACTACATTGATACAATACAGCCTCCAAAATCATAATAAGAAAAATCAAAGCAGATCTATTTACTTCTATTAAGAAATATCATATGCGTTACTTTAAAAAGCAATAACCTGATGATAATTAAACTAAAACTTTTACCACATTTATACAAATGTTAGCAACAGTGGAAAGCATCATGCAGAAACAGCACACTGAAGGAGGGGCATTGTTCTCATTGCCATATATCACCCTATCCCCAGAAAAGTCTTTCACATACCCCCTGGCAAAGCCTGTCTCTTTCTCAGCCACAAGCAAAAAGCACTAGTGCAGGAGGAGAAGGCAAACATAAGCAAGTCAGGAGGGAGAATTATGCACATATGTACGTGTATGGCTGCTTTCAGAACAGTCTGACAAGACCAATGATGAGGTTTGAAGCTGGAGGCTCAAGGGCAGTGACTGGGATGCTGAAGTGCAGCAAGAAAGGAGCAAGAGGCAATAAAATCTCCAAATTAATACTTGGTTATTTATCTTTTTCCTGTGCAATTACTAGGTGCAATTAGAAGCCAACATTTAAAAAAACAAGCCCTGGTATCACATTTGAGACAGGGGAACCAGTATGTGCAGGGCAGAGTTAAGGACAGCAGGCAATAGTGTAACTCAGTTCTGAAGGGGTTCAGTTCACTGCCGTATCTTTGCAAACGAGAATTAAAATCCATTTTTGTAAGACCATAGTAACAGCATTAAATGACTGTATGAGAATCAAGGAAGATTTTTCAAGCATAAAGGGGATTAAGGAAAATTTTAACAAAAACTAACTGAAGGTTTTGGTCTTTGTTCTGGCACTCAGGGAATCCGTTTGAAATCACCTACTTCCAGAGAAATTTAAAATATCCTTACCACCAATGTGAATAGGAATAGCGTACACATGCAGGTGAGCAACCTATGCAGTAGGATTATCAGATTAATTTCAAACAAACATTTCAGGTTTGCCTTATTTCCTAGTTTTGTTTTCTGAACAACTGTCACTAGTGTACCCAGGATTAGCTTTCATATATGGTGTGGTGACATCATATGAATGTAAAATGTTTTCTTCTTCCTCACTCAAGTACTGTATTCCAAAAGCAATGCACATCACACCACATACAACTGGCCAAGTGCAAATCAGTTCCTTACAGGAAATAACATGTTCCTTTCTACAAGGTTGTCAAAGAAATTAGGGAAGTTCCTACTAGATATATTCTTTGGGAAATAAAGGGTAATACATCACACCAGAATAACTGCTCTGTCCAAGCTTTGCTACTGGACAGGTATGGAAATTTGAAAAGCACCACATAAAGAAAAAGTATTATCTTAAAGGTAACATTAAAATTTTAGGACAGATCTCCCGTTCATTATTACTTCTACCTGGATGAAGCCAATGTGCCTCTAGTGTATTTCTATAATAGCTGTTCTCAAAAAAAGAAAAGTATTTTGCTTACAGTGGAAAAATACACTTGGAACTCTTTCATGTCACAATTCATGCATTAGAAGCACAGCAAAACCAGCTTTGACACAGCCTGACTACAAATGCCTCTGGCATAATTCTCATTAATATGTGTAGCTATCTTTTTCATTTTTAGGATGGTCTCAAGAAAAACCTTGGCCCACACTTAAAAACAGTACTATAAATAGCAACAGGACTTTAGAATGTTCAGCAGCATTTGCAAAAAAAACTATAATGTAAAAGAGAACACACGTGCACAGCATTCAAATAAATGTGAAATCTTAAAACGTGATCCCCATGAAAACCTTAAGAAATTTCACGGCACTTATATTGCCATCATTGTGTTTAAACAGTCCAAATGTACTCTGAAATAGCAATATTAAAAAAACAAAGTAGTGTCTGAGAATTTCCTGCTTTTTTTTAGAAAAGGACATGAAAGACAATTTCTTATGGATACATTTCATAGAAAAAGGTTTCCTTGCTTCCCCATTCACATCATTCTCCTCACAAACAGATTATACCTAGACCAATTATAATACATGTTTTCAATCACAAAGTAGCACACTGACATCTGCAAACTCACTCAAAGGAAGCCTGTTACAAATGATGCCAACAATTCCAAGACAGCATTCCCTAAGCTGAACTGTCATGACAGCAGCTTCCACTTGTCAGTTCCTTCAGTTCTAACATGTAATATCTGCACATTGTTCCAGATACTAAACCTACTTCACCTCCCCAGTTAAAGTCTTTCTAAAATCAGAAGAATGTAACATTTTCTTGTACATGCAGTCTGTGCTGCACAAACTGTTTCCAAAGCCCAGTATGCTTTTCAAAAGCAACCTCAGAAGCACATACACAGTATCTTGTATATTATTCGTATATATTTACACTACTTGTACTGTGTTCTCTGCATTGATAGTCTTCTAAGTTTTCTCTAATATGACTTGAAAAAATTCCTCTCTATTCAAGAGCTGTATATCAACTTTACCACAAATACCATATAATAATTTTCTATGACACTTAGAATTCACTGAGGAAAGCATCAGCAAGTATATTACAGCAATATTTATTAATTACCTGATGAGTCAGACAGCATCTAATGCAAACTGGGATTGCACAACCTGTTTAGTGGCACTCTGCTGATTTGCAATAGTTAAATAGCAGGCCCTATATTCTTAATCTGCAGGACGGTGCATAGCAAGCCTCTGCTGTATTCCCTAAGACACCATCTGGCACATGTAGGAGAGTAGTTGGTGCTACAATTTGCTATTCCTGTGTACCAAGGACAGATAGAAAAAGAAAATTGCATTCTATTGATTTGTATTAAGTGGTAAGTAGAATAGCAGCTAGTAGAATCTGCACAAACATTCTGTAAAGTGAGCAGCTGAAGCTGAATAGAGAAATCCCCAAATAAGAAAAGTAGAAAATGTTTTAGATAGAATTTGAAGCAAACACAGCAGCTGCTCTTATTTGATCCACAAATCAGCTTTTGACAAAGCCAAGACTGAAATGGCTATGCTAGCCTCGGAAATATTCCAGTTCACTCATACTTGAATTCTTGGCACACTCACTGAAGCCATAAGATTTGTTGGAGGTACCAGACAGTATCTGCTGGCAAGTCCTTGTGTCCCACCTACAGAAGAAATCCCATAAACGAAGGAGACATGTAACTCTTCCCACTGTTCAGACAGTTAGGTGAACTGATTCCCAAGAATATCTATTCCAGATGCGGTACAAAATATAGCAGAACTCCTGTCCCTGTATGACTCTGGTCGATCACATAATAACCAACAGGTGCTTAGAACACATCAACATACGTAATTTTCAGCAGAATAAAAAAAGACCTCTGCATACCCTGAACCTTGACTACAAAGCATGCCCATTGTCTGAAAACTGCTCCTTGTTTCAGAAGAGCTAAAAATTAAGGACAAGAACAAGATGTCCCTCTCATCTGAATACCGAGGGGTCCTTTAGCTGTCCGTGGTGGTCTGCAGTATATCCAGCACAGGGAGCAGCTGCCGTAAATACAGCTAAGGGAGAAGGGGACAAAGAAGGAGGTCTTTGTTTAAAAACATAAATACATTTCCAAAAGGGGATTTTTTATTTTATTTTTTAAATGAGCTCACTGAGACTCATTTCACAGCTTGTTCAGGCTGGGGACAATGAGGAAAGAGAGTGAGTTGGCCAGGACAAGGTGAAGGAGGCAGCATGGCCAAGGTGGAGAGAGAGGCACTCCTATGTGGTCTGCTTTCAGCTGCTGCCATTTAGCAAATAAAACATTGCTGCTCGTCCCATTTTATGCTGATGCACAGAACCCAAAGAGTTTTCAGTCTCATAACATGGTTACATCACAGACAGTTTTCACTGGAATACTACTTTTCCTCATAAATTTTTCATGGAAACAGTCTTCATTCCAAAAATTCTTGGTCTTGCGGTGTTAAAGAAACAAGTTGCAAGTCTTTGCAGGGGCTTAGAAAGGGGGAAGTTACTTCTGAGATGAGACCATAAACTCATTTATCAATTCCTCTGAGTTGATTACTTCACAGAAAGGTATTAGTTCTACACAGAGAAATCATATTTCTCCATGTGAGTATAAATTAAAAGATAATATAAAGGAAACATGTAAAACCAAATAGCTTTCTGGAAGAAACCCTGAATGGGATTCTGAAGATTAAGTTTCTGCTAGTGACACATAAACATGGAATAAGTGAAACTATTCTTAGCTGGATGTACTACTCAGAGAAATACATAGTCAGAGCAGTTATCCGTAGCCCAGACTCCAACTGGAGGGATATAGTGTGCCTGCTTTTGAGCACAACAGCTCAGGCCAGCACCAAAAAGTATGAGAGAATCTAGAATAAAAAGCAAGAAAAATTATCATAAGATATTTGAATTGAGTCTAGAAAATAAGTAACGGTTTTCCAATACGCAAGACAGAACTACCATGAAGAAAAAAGTTCTCGACATCAAGGTTATGCTAGATAGAATAAACTCCTGGGAACTAAAAGTATGCCCCACAAAACCTAAATGAAGCATTCCAACAAGCTTTTGTCACAAAAGAATCATTAATTACTGAAGCAAAGTGTGCAGAGGGGTTCTGATTCCTACATCACCAGCACATTTTAAGAACAAGGAGGACGAACATCTCTCACGAATGGTTCAGATTCAGCTGACCTTGCTTTGAAACACAAGGAACAGCACCGACAACTCTCCAAGCTCCATCCAGACCTTCTCTGTAGGTTTCCACGTCCCCATGTATGCCTGTGCCTCACTCTCAGTACAGAAAAAATGGGGATAATGACATAAAATGTCCAGAGCTCTACTGACGAAAAGCCCACTATTTCAGATTCTGGATGAGGTGGTAACACCCAACTAGCAGAACAGTTGGAACCCTACATGAAAACTCAAACTGTTGAAATAATCATCATCTCTGACAGCAGACACCTTCCCTGAGACTAGGAGTGAAGAACATAATGACTAAAATTTTTGCTAGCATGAAATTACAGTTATCCTGCAATACAACCTGTCTCTATAAAGCATTGCACTCTGACACTCAGATGTAAAGTTAACACAAAAAAGAACGAGCACACATTCCAGTGAAAATCTGAGCATACTTAAAGCAAAAACTGAACATACACCTGTCCTAGCTTCCCTATGTAGCACATACCATTCTGTCAGGACATAGGGATTATTACATGCACGAACATTCTGTTTGAATTCCTCACAATAATTACTGTTTCATATATTTCAACTGAAAAAAACTAACAGAATTCATCACTTAATCCCTTGTATACACACATATCACTTTTGATCACACATTGGGGAGGGGGCTCAGACTGATGACAGCTGGCACAAAACAACACTGTTTGAAATTAATCTTCCACAATTCAATGCAGTTGCATGTGGTATCTCTCAAATGCACTTGCACCTTCACAGAGCAGCAAAGCCTGGTTGCAAAAGAACGTCCCTTTTCCTGCCCTAATGAGGATTTGCCATCATTGAACAAAATGTCCTGGAAGAGCTGTGTTAGGAATTGTTTTGTCAAGATTAATAAATAGGTAAAACATCAAGTATATTGTCATTTTCATAACATTTCAAGGAAAGTAGTACACTGTCATGAGCAAAAAAAAAAAAAGTGCATTCTTGCAATTCAATTTTACATCTAAACTATCACAGAAAGTCATACAAAGTTTCTCCAAAGTATAATTAAAGAAACAATCGTGCTTTCAGACACGATGAGACTTTAAAAATGTAGGGCTTATTTTTACTGATAAAAGAACAAGCAGTGCAAAAATAAGTGCCCTCTTTTTAGAATGTGTCAGACAGAGTTATGACAGAAATCCCATTAATAAAATTCCCTTGTGCATGACTCATTTTTACTTGTCACTTACAAAAAGAACTCAGATTTTATGCACCTTTAATTATCATCTTCCAAGAAAAAGCCATTTGCCAACAACAGCAAAACAAATTAATATTTCACATTAACACACAAAATGGAGCATTTCATAGAGAACTTGGTAAGTACCTAGCAAAAAACCTGAAAAGCAAAGCCATGGAAACACAGGGCAACCAGCAATACCTATCCTATCCATTTCTGCAAAATGTTATAAGGTGCAATAAAGGAGTTAAAAATCAGTCTAATTTGGTAACACAAAGAAATAAATATTTTGGTATCTATGCGACAAAATGACAAATGTAAAGTTTTGTAGGCACTTAAGACATTTACAGTCTTTATTGTGTTATGATTTTTTCAGATTTTTAAGGCTATTTTTAAGCCTAGAAAATAATGCTGAGTTTAGAGTATGTTATAATACACCTAAAATTTGCTGCAAATTATACGTATGTACTTTCAACATCACCACATTTTAACATGGCTTTTATCTGGCAGAAGAACAAAAGCAGAAATATTCTACTTTACACAAATGATGAGCTAGAAAACAATACTGCAATACTAGTAAATGAACTGTAATTGCTTCAATTCCCTCCTAGTTCTTAGTCCACTACAAACACTACAACATCAGAGACCTTCTCAGGGATATTTCCCACTTAAGTAAATGATCTAATTATTTCTAGTCTTAGTTTAAAAGAAATCAGGTAAGTACATTCGTCATTTAAATTTAATATTAATTACTAAAATAAATTTTCAAAATATATGATGCTTTAGATCATAAATTAGTCTAAACACGCAACTACTTCCATTTGGTTTACACCAAAACAGCTTGTATCTACAGCATTCACCCAGCAAAACGAGAAGTACTCTTAAAAGAAGAAAAAAAAATTGTTAAGTGATGCACATACACTCTCTAAATGTCTCACAAGATGATAATCAACATGAAGTCAATGCATCTACTTTACTATAGGAATATATCTTTTTTCTCCATAGTAAGATAACCAAAGAACTTAAACACTACGGGTTAACAGAACTCCTAAGTTTAAATAGTCAAAGAAACTGCATTAAAGTATTTGAAATAGATTTTCTGCTATGAAATACACTAGTATTCTACGTTACTTAATTTTAACTCATTTGATATTTGGTTTACAGGCAAAATTTTATACCTTAAGTAATCCTACTTTCAGTACATGACTACTGATGAACAACAGTATCCTGAGCATGACACAGGCTCCTTTCAGTCATGATTATTAAAAATTAAAAAGAGAGAAAAAACTAATAATATATATGTTCTAATAAATGTTACTATTACTTGGTATCAGATTAACAATAATAATAATGTTATTATTATGTGGTATCAGATTTTAGCTAAGATCTCATTATTCTGTACAGTTCCATGTTTAATAACCTTTTTGCTATCAGTTTTCACCAATTTTTCCTTCTTATAGTTATTAACTAGAAAAATCTCTCCTTTGATTCTACCAAATGCCTTCATAATTCTCTTACCTTCTCAGTCCAAAGAAGTGAAAGAGATGCTGTTAGAGTAACCTAGAACTAACATTTAGCTTGCTGAAAAGTGCAGGTTGAACAAAATATGTAAGAGTGACTCGGATAGCATTGTTAAAATTAACACATTTGGTACAGCACAGAAAACCAGAAAGGAGATCAATCTACCAAAATTATAAATAAGTGAAATGGATCACATCAGTCATTAGCATAGACAACTGATGTCCTTCATGAACAAAATGAGAGAAAAAGCATAAAATTAAAGAGTGAAAAGCGAAAATCTATTATTTAAGGAGCTGTGAAAAGTAATATAGTGCAGCATTTCTCAACTGTTTGGCTGCGTTCCCAGGGAACTCACGAGGAATGAGAAGTGTCATCACAGTCTTAAACAGAAACCCTTTCCTCATAGGCTACCCTATAACAGCAAGGGCTGGCACATGGCACTGGAAATTTTTCGTATTTCAGATCACCTGGTAGGAAAATGACAGTGTGATGCCTACTGAGTTATGAGACTTCAGCAGCCCACAATCCAGATGTAGATCAGTGATCTGGCCCACCAGACTACTGGCAGATTTCACTAGTCAAATAGTGAAACCAAATAAAATCTTCCTCTTTATATTGCCCCCTCAGCAACTTGACCTAGCTGAAGATGTCCCTGCTCATTGCAGGGGGGATTGGACTAAGAGACCTTTAAAGGTCCCTTTCCAACCGAAACTGTTCTATGATTCTGTATTTCTGCTATACCTCTCAAATGGCAAATATTTCAGAAGAAATGTTGCACAATGAAATAGAGGTAAAAAACAATAATCTAAACATGTTAATATTAACACAGTCTACTATGCCAGTTATTACAAAATCAGGAATCACAGAAACACAGAATGGTTGAGGTTGGAAGGGACTCCTCTGTGTCAGCTTGTCCAACCTTCCTGCTCAAACAGGACCACCTAAAGCCTGTCTGATGAACTGCAGCACTATTGCCTAAGAAAACAATTTAAACTTTTTATATTGCCAGATGTGCAGTTGCAAGTCTATTGTTGATATTATCAATGCCACCCTTCTAAAAAAATAAACAAAACAAAACAAAACAAAACAAAACAAAAAAAGACCAGTGCCCCAGTTTTCTTGATTCAAAATGCCATACAATGGATTTAGACATGGTCCTGGAAAGCAAATCCACTTGAAATAAATTATTACATCCACTTTCCACCTGTAGAACTGTGCAATGACAGTCATTGGGAGTTCTCAGTGCTTGTAAAGACTCGCACACCCTTTTAGAATGTCAAGTGTGCTTGGTTTTGGTCTGCAAATCTATCTGAATGGAAAAATAAGTTGTTAGAGGATGTTTTTTAACTTGCATTCTGGATATCCAGCAGCCTACGTGTGAAAGTATTGAACAAATGGCAACTGATCATTTTGGATCCTCGGAAAACGTCTGGCCTGTGTGCTGGAAAAAGCCACAATGCAAGCATGATTCGCTTCTGATCCATTGTACAAAAGGAAAAGCTCAAGAAGCATGTATTCTCTGTGAACAGTCAGGAAATAAGGATAGCTGCAAACCAGTGATGTTTGTAATAAGGTATCAAAATACAATGTGAATCAATTTTAGGTACATGTATGTGCATTGTTGATGTGCATAACTGGCTGCATATTTTCCATTTGACAGCATTTTTCATGACTATGCAACTGACTTCTCATTAACTTGATGGATTGCAAAGATCTGTATATTTGCTGACAACAATTATGTGATAATCTGGGAATACTAAATATCACAATAGAAAAACACCATACATCTGCAAACTCCTAGGACATCTAACCGTACCACAATCGAATGATAATTCTTAACCACCACAGTTTTATGACCAAACAACTTGAGATTATTTTTACAAGTAATCCCTGGATAAGAACCCTTTTGAACAAAATCATTAAACATACACAAATGATTCTCTTACTGTCCCACTGACCAATGGGACAAGTTATATTCAAAGTTAGGATTCCTATATAACCAGCTGAACCAGAGATACAGTAATGAACTAAGAGAACACAGCCTCACCCAAACTGCATGCTTTTTCAAAATATATTTCTTAGATCATTTCAGTAAAGTCAGTGGGGTGACTGAGTGAGTAGAAATTATCTGAATAAAGCCTTGAAACTCCTTCAAAAGGAAAGCAGATTCTTACTGTAGTTCTGTGGAACAAGTTCTGGGTTCTTCGGTGTTTTGAGTTTAAAAGACACATCTCCAATAGTGACAGTATCACCTAAAATAAAGAAAATAAGTCTTTTAGTTCTTACATACTTAGATACTTTTAAGTATTTAAGATTCTTAAAATTTAAATCATAGGCCTGCTGTGGTGAGGCTGACTATGTGTTCACAAAGCAGCCTCTAATGTGTTTGTGTTTACTAATTAGGCTCTGCTGCTTTCAGCAGATCAGATACCTGGACAATTTACATTTAATTAATATTACTTCCTCCCGTTTTTTCTTTTATTGCTGCTGTTACAACCTTAAGCTGTTGGGAGCTATGGAAATCAAGCCCAGCGTAAAACCTCATTCCAGCTACCATTGTTGATTTACTGAAATTAAAACTTCAGCATGTTTGCCCATAGAACTATCAGTGAGAAACACTTGTAGGTACGACAATTTTCCTGAGTTTTTAAGCAGTATCTGCTGGACAAAATTATATATTCATGCCAGTGGACCCTTCCTGCACTCCCTGACTATATGGCTGCAGAACCTGGCACCCTTCCAAAGTTTGAGTGGTCTCAAGCACTCCTTGCTCTCGATTTCAACAAACCTAAAGCATCTGGCCATTTTACTTAATGGTCTCTTCACTAGGACCTGCCTGTCTTATCTTTCTGCAACCATATGCTTGAATTAAATTGTAGGGCATGCCCTGTGCACTTTATCACAGAAATCAAAAGTAAAATCTAGTTTGCAGTCAGGAAATGGGCAAACACCCATGCAGCAGTGGTCACACTGAAAAACAGCACAACACCCAAAACCCAGGAAAATGAGGTTTAGACTAGTAACAAAACCAAAGTTTATTTTCTTCCAAGAGTTTGGGCCCCACAAATGAGTTCACAAGTATTAAGACCATGAAACTAAGATGGTTCTTGTAAAATGACATTTTTCCCATTACTGTTGCTAAAGACAACAACACCTCCACTGCACTGTAGTGCACGCATGAGAATGGAGAGGATTACTGGAGTAAGACTGCTGCACAGGGGTATAGTTTTGCCACAGCACTCTGATTACACCTCCTTTCCATGAACTGAGGCCACATTTTGGAACGGTCTCTTGTGTTTGTGCTTTTCTCAGAAGTGAGATGTAGAAAGTGCAGAGCCCACAAATGAGATCAAACAAGGATCCAATCCTCTTGTAGATCTGCCCTTTGTCCTATTCCGTCCAAGAGGATGCAATCTACAGTTGCCTATCTCTAGCATCATGAAAGAAGTCAAACGTTTGGAAGACCAATGCAGGAACCAGAAAGGGAGATGCTGGAGA
Organism: Eulacestoma nigropectus; assembly: GCA_013397775.1. Lineage (NCBI taxonomy): Eukaryota > Metazoa > Chordata > Aves > Passeriformes > Eulacestoma > Eulacestoma nigropectus. The sequence continues at coordinate 2,175,430 of VZTE01003324.1, read as the reverse complement.
ATCAGCTTGCCCAAATTAAGACACAACTAAAACTCCTCCCACACACGCTGTAGTTCTCCTTTCAGTCAGCCACGACTCTAGCTTTGCACTCAAATGCCGTACTCTTCCAGCATACCCAGATGTTACTGCTTATCTCACAGGACTGAGAATCCCCAGGTTCTGACTAGATTTGTAACAGTCAGAGTAAAATCACCTACAGTAGCAAATAGGAAGCAGGGAAGAAAGGATTATAGCTGATTTCCTCCTAAATTGAAGTGCTTGACTAGCATGCAGAGACTGGGATTCACAGCCTGACATACATGCCTGCACATCGGTCTTTCTGTTGCTTCTGGAGTCTAAATAACCAGCCCTCCATTTTTCCCTAAAATATTGGCCAAAGGTAGTAAGCTGGTGATTGTTCCCACATTTTATGCAACAATACAATACACTTTATGCAACAATACAATTGGAGCAATACAGTGTTCCAATAGCTTGCCAGAAAGTGGGACATAGGCAACAGCAGTGCTGCCATATACAAGGTGGATAAGGATTCATCTCTGGTTCTCAGGGCAAGCAGAACCAAGCAGTTCCCACTCACCATGCTAGAGCTAAGCACCCTTCTTTGATTGTAAAAGAGCCCAGAAGTGGAATGGTTCCAAACAGAGTTGGGCTAAGCTAAGAATTAGGCAGCTGTCTAGGGCTTTAGCTCCTTTTCTGGCCCTTGCTGAATTTCCATTTCAAATGCACTGAAGAGTACTGCGCCCTCTCCAGCCTGAAGCATTCAAACACAGTCCAAAACAAAGTCCTACAATAGCTTAGAACCCCGGTCCTGACTCTGGGAGCTCTTACATAAGTTAAAGTCACTGAACAACAGACACAAGCACCGCAGGGACTAAAATCTAGTCTTTGGCTATCCCAGTGTTTTGCCCATTTCTTTAAGTTTTAAAGTAAGGAAAACTATTTTCCTGACTAAGCATCATCTCCCTTCCCCTTTTTTCTACTGCAGTTCCAAGCTCACTCTTTTTCACTGGGGAATAGCCAATGGGGATCGTGACAAGTCACCAACATTTTTGCCACCACATCTTTTTAATCTGGGCAACCCACAGTGATGAGATGAGGGGAAGCCATATGAAGAGTGGCTGAGGTTACCTAGCTTGTTCAGCCTGGAGAAGAGGAGACTGAGAGGAGACCTCATTGCAGTCTGCAGCTTCCTTACAAGGGGAAGGGCAGGTGCAGGAACTGATCTCTTCTCTCTGGTGAACAGGGAGGCATAAAGCTGTGTCAGGGGAGATTTAGGAAAAGGCTCTTCACCCAGCATATGGTTGGGCACTGGAACAGGCTCCCCAGGGAAGTGGTCACAGCCTGACAGAACTCAAGAAGTGTTTGGATAATGCTCTCAAGTACATGGTGTGATTCTTGGGGCACATTCCTGTGCAGGGCCAAGAGTTGATGATCCTTGTGGCTCCCTTCCAGCTCAGGATATGCTATTAATCTATGGTTCTATGAAAATGCCTCCAAGTTGATGAAAACACCCTAAGAGCCCACTGCTTCCTGCAAAAGTTGACATCTCTCTCAGTATCTCAGCCTGGAACAATTTTAACATTCTAAAAAGAGCAGGTTGTCTTACATATCCCTAAGAAATTAGTGGCAGTTTACTTTCTCTGAATTCCCTAGTCAACATGCAATGAGACAAGAGTATATGATTAATTAGCTCCTAGCTGAAATCACTTCAGCTCAATAGTAGATACTATTTCATGCATATGAAGTCTTCCAAAACCCAGTAGGGCCAAGATGCCAAAAAAAAAAAAGATGTCAGACTTTTACAATACATTGGGATGATATCATCTATAGGATAGAATTCAAATTACCTAGTTTATTAGCACAGTACTGAAAAGCCTTAGTTGATTTCCTACACTCTCTTAAAAAAAAAAAAAAAAAAACAAAAGAAAAAAAATCAAAGAAATTAAAACTGNGTACTGAAAAGCCTTAGTTGATTTCCTACACTCTCTTAAAAAAAAAAAAAAAAGAAAAGAAAAAAAACCAAACAAATCAAAACTGAGTTTGGTCCAGGTAAAAAATGGAAAATGCATCACTTCTGGTGGTATTTATGTCAGTCCATAACATGCTAACCCTTGATCAACACATTTAACCATGTTCAAAAATCCCACAAGTATTCCAGACATCAATGGACCCTACAAGCTTTCCTAAAAAATGGGCTGGGAGAGAACTATATGTAAGATGTGGTGAGAGCTGAGCACACAGTCAGGGTATTCAGCTTTTAATAGGTTTGTTGCTGCCTGGAGACAAATGTTGCCTCTAGCTTGCATCTGTCCAAAAAGCAAAAATATTAGCAGTGTTTAATAGAACCTTAAGCAATAATAAACCAAGACAGCAGACTCCATTTTCCTAGCTAAATAAGCACACAGGGAGGATTAGCCCACTAATCTTATCACACACTTCCACCTGGGCTATATTTTCTTATCTCAATTTGTTTCTTCTGTACTTGTTTAAAAACTCATGTTTGGTTACTCCATTTCCAAACCCTTTGAACAGAGATGTCATTCCGGACAGGCTCTTTCCAGTGTTTCACCAGCTGGTAAGGAACTGATAACAGCCCGCTTGGTAAAATGGTGGTTTTCAATCAGCAAAACCCGTAATCTGAGCACATGTATCCCAAACTGTTTGACTATATGGCAACTTATGGAACAGCCCACGTATACTCCAACCCATCCCACAAGCTACTACCACACTATTGAGGACAAGAGCTATACCCACATGATTTTGTGATGGAGACTTTGTAAACTGTATCAGGCTTGCTTGGGCAAGCAGTGAAGGTGTGCTTCTGTTTTCTTGTCTCCCACAGAGAAAACCATAATCTTAGATACCACAGTCTTTGGGGGAAACAGTGGGATACAAGCAGAGCATAATGTGCACAAAGAAATATGGCTGCTGAAACAAAGCAAGAGCCACATAAGCCAGAATCCAAAAGGTGAAGGGGACATCCCATTCATGGGGCAGACAGGATACAGACACAGGTCTTTTGAGAGTCTATGCAATAGGGGTCAAAAATCGGCAGCACATAAAGATCGAAACCCAGTAACAAGATCCTGAAGAGACTCTCCGAAAAAAAAAGGAGATTGAAAACAGCCTCAATACATGCAATGAGCTCTTTCTACTGCATCTGGAAAAGGCAGGTGTGAATTGCACCTCTGGCAATATGGAAATTCACACGTGGACATACAGCTACCCAGTAATTGCAAGGCACTGAATTACATGCTCTCTTCTTTAGACCTACATTTTAGATAGAAAAAGTATTACTACCTGTATCTGCTTTTTACAGTAACTAAGAAGGGCTCTTCAGGTCAGCAGGCCTATTTCTTCCACTCAGTCTGAATAGAAAGGCAGCACCTCCAGCTCCAAGCCCCTGAGCTGCAGAGGAGGTAGCCGGAGCCTGGGAAGGCACTTTGGCAGGGCACCCCTGCATGAACACCCTGTGCTTTTTTTCTCCCCCAGCATCTCCTACTCACTGTTGGCCAATATGGAATAGTAGGTTTGGTGGACTTTTGTTCTGACTCACTGTGGATGACGTGATGCTACAATCTCAGTTAGAAGGCTTCCTGAACATGCAGTCTTACTGTGCACTTGGCACGTTTGCCTAGTCTTAAAAGCTAGTATCACACCAACTATCCCTCCTGACCTCTCCGCCTCCCAAGAAGAGACTATTCCCTAATCCCACTATTTATTCCTGTATGCTGAAAAGAAAAAGCCACTGCTGCTTAAATTATTTACAGCAACACTGGTCACATATAAAGATAAACAGATTGCATATCAACCACGCATTAACAACTTACAAAGTAGAAAGAAGTTTTATTCTACTTGCCATTTTTCTGGTAAAATAACACATTGATAAAAAAAGAATGAAATTAATACATTTTAAAATGCTATTTTAAAATAAAGAAATGAAGAAGTCCTACTATAAAAGAAAACAACCTGAAAAGACCTATACATGTATTTCGTTTTTTGAGTACACAACACAAACAGTTCCAATCTCATGTGTAAATCATATTTGCATTACCTGTGTTTTTATAAGACACTACAATGAAGCTTCAGGAACATTATGTTTTTAGGTTGCTGAATTTATTGCCTTTTGGCCTCTTTAGTCCTAAAAATAGGTGAGATTAACACACTCTCCTTAGTATATTACACATTCACTAGTACACAGACCATCCATCTGGTTTCAAGAGCCTGCAACAGCAAGAGCATATGAAAAATGTGAAGGTGCTAAGCTCTGCTAATATTAATTTCTGTGTGATAAAATCACTCCTGTTAAAGGAAAGTCTGAAATCTATATTATACTCAAATGTATATTTCCAGGTCTTAATTTCATTCTAATGTGAAGGAGGGAAAAAAAAATTATGCTTTGAACTGATATTTATCCAGCACATTTCTAGAAAGAAACAGACAAGGGTGTCAGCCCTTACTAATCCTTGAAGAGCTGACTTATTTTGAAGAAACAGAAATTATACTTCCCAGGTTTTTTCTTTTTCCTTAACTTTTCCAAATACAATACTCAAGGGAGGAAAAAAAAGAGGCAGCCCTATAACTTACTTCTTTTTTACATTTCATAGCAGATATTATTGGCCATCTTTATGGCTGCAAATATTACATTCATTCAGCAACACTGTGACCTATTCTGCACCTCATATCAGTATTGGAAACCTCCCAAACATATGAATATGAGGGACAGAAACCTATTTCCTGCACTCACAAGGTTTAGGTTTGGTCCTTGACCCCCAGTGCCTTCACACACAGATGAGGTAGAGCTCAGCTCCTGTCAACAGGCCACTGCAGTCTGACAGCTGCTGCTGAATGAAGTAAATGAATGTTTACACAACAAAACCTATCTCCAAGCTAAGTAAAAAAAAATCTACTAAAGTGCTGGTTTTTTATGGGCAAAAAGAAGTCTCTCCCCCTAAAAAACCAAAATAATTGCTTCAAACAAAAAATTTGAATTTCTACTCAACATTCTTTTTAGACTTTCTATTCTTTTAATTTTCACGTTTGAAGCTAACGCTAGGTTTTCTAATTGTCTGTTTTGGGCTGGCTAATGAGTGTCTTTACTGGTTACAGTCCAAGGTGTCATGAACCCAAAATCTTCGTATTTACTCCAGGAAGAGAACATTTTCATTCATTTTTCTGCATTAGTAGAAGATCAACAACACGAATGCGGAATCTTATCTGACATTGATCTCTGCTCTCTGGTGACCAGTGATAAGACTCAGGGAAATAGCCTGAAGCTGTGTCAGGGGAGATTTAGACTGGATATTTGGAAAAGGCTTTTCACCTAGAGGGCTGGTTAAACCCTGGAAAAGGCTTGCCAGGGAAGTGGTCACAGCACCAAGGTTGACAGAGCTCAAGAAGCATTTGGACAATGCTCTCAGGCACATGATGTGACCCTTGGGATGTCCTGCACAGTGCCAGGAATGGGACTTGACGATCCTTGAGGGTCCCTTCCAACTCAGCATGTTCTATAATTCTATGATCCAGCCATGCAGGAAGCTTACAATCTTTACTTAGCAAGAGCTGTTTTTTGTTTGGGCCAATACCCTGAAAGTAGGGAGTCTGATAATGCTCAATTACAAAAGTCTTATGAGGCGAAAAGTCAATTTTATATGTTTACTACCATGATGATCTCACATAGACTTGATACCTCTTCATAATACATTTACCATGTGAAAGAGGTGTTAAGCTGCCCATTTCATCAAATATCAAAGCACTTCAGAAACACTGTTCATCTTCAACCTCAACATCAGTTTACCATCAAGATGAGAGATGCTGAGCTGTGGCTCTGTCTGACTGAACCTCAAAAATCTTCAAGGACAGATGTTCCACAGCCGTTCTAGACAGCCTGTTCCCCTGCTGTGTTCAACCAGACATCACTGCAATCCCACAGCCTTTTCACCAAAGCTGTTACTCAGCCAGTCCCTCCCCAGCAACACTTTAGTCCACTAGCAGATCTACATACTTCTTCTTAAACTTTCTGAGGTTTCTGTTGTGCCAGTTCTCTTGTTTATCAGGGGCCTTCTGGACTAGATGTCTGCACTCTGACAAGATGGTAGAGATTTTGTCCCTAATACTAAATTGCACTTTTACACTCCTGCTGTCTGTCCTTACTTCCACATTTGTATGTTCCCATTTTGTGTTTTGAGGAGTTCCCTGCTAGGCCAAGCACACCTCCTGCTACTGCAGAATGGTTCACTCCTGAGTTGCCATTAAGTTTTCTTTAAACATTTTCAAGCTCTCCTGTGTACCTTTCATCTTCATGGTTGTTATCCAAAGGATTCTACCTACTGATCTCCTGAATAAGTGAAAGCTTGCAGTCCTCAAATCCAGGATCCTAATTCTGCTGCTCACCTTCCCAGCCTTCCTCCAGATGTGCAACTCAGTCATGTTTCAGTCACTGAGATCCAGGCTGCCACCTGTGACCAAACTGGTCACAGCTCTTCCTTACTTGAAAGCAGCAGACGAAGTGAAGAGTTAACCCTGACTCCGGCATCTGTGTTACATAATTTTTACCAACACAGCCTAGGAGTTGCCAAAGTGCATGCACAACGCCAGATTGCCCTCCTAGCTGATGTCTGCATGGCTGAAATCCCCCACAAGCATGAAAGCTCATGAGTGGGAGGTTACTCCTAGTTGTCTGTAAAAAGCGATATCCACCAGCTCCTCTTAGTCACACGGTAACAGATGCCCGCTACATCACCAGTGCTACGTTTCAAATCTTCTGTAGCCAGTGCTACTTTTGTGAAAAACTAGCTCAGAGTGTTTTAAAACTGTACCAAGATTTCTGAAGTACATTTTGCTCAGTGGAGAAAAAACAGATTATCTGTTCTAAACTGAGCTTAGATAACAAGTACATTAGTATAATTTCAATAATTATTTCAACTAAAAAGAATCTACAACTGAAAATCAACAGAATTGTTTTTGAAACTTCATATTTACTGAAAAGTTATCCAAAATTGACAAAACAGCTTTAAAATTAGCTATGGCATTGCCTACAACTATTCTGAATCCCTGAGTATGCCAAGCAGCTACAATCCTATGTATTAAACTGCGTACAACTTGTAGAACACATCACCACATATCAGGCCTGTAACAGTTGTTTAACAGAAAAAATTAAATTTCAAACAACTGGCAAATATTAAAACTCAGAAACTATTTACTGACATCCAGTCATGGACCAACAGTGAAGCTGACCTGTCTGACATTTCACCCCTTTGTTTCAGCTACATCAGCATGTCTAATAAAATACACTATTTTTTTTTTCCACAAACTTTTTATTTCCTAAATGTTAGAATAATTTGAAATAACTCAGGCATAACTCTGCAAACTTTCAGACAACTGACTTTGAAAATTCCCATCTCTATTTGCTGCCTTCTAAGTTGTGCTGACGCAACAACCGTACATAAGGCCTCACCATAAATCAAATCCCTGGAATCATTTCAGTCACCACAATGCAGCCCCCTAAGTACAACTATGGAGGCAATGAACAATTATAGGAATGTCATGAGAAAGAAGAAAGAATGAAGTCTCTTAAATAGGTTTTGCCAATGAAAAAACATATTGTCAGAACCACACTCACAGCTGTCAACATCAACAAAGAACTTCAACAAAGATAATGACACAGGTAAAACTGGAAAAGGCAACATGCCAGCAAGCATTTACACCCATCATCAACCAGTTCTTTAGTCTTTAGACAGTGACAAACTCGGAAAAAAAACCCACTTACAACACACAGTCAAATTCATAGTCTTCTTTCAGATTATCAATTTTTACCACAATCATTTAGATCCTGTACACTGATAATGAACATTGTAGGATTCTGAAGAGTGACAGTTTTCACAAGTGACTGTGTTTTACTCAGCAGATAGACTTGTATGTACTACAGAGATCTTTTAGGCTTTAAACACAAATTTGATTAGGAACTGGAATTGACCAAAAAAATTGCATATATGGAAAGCAGAGGAAGTGAACCTGGACATGCAGTGCTGCAGAAAACAGTGAATGTAGCTAGTATATATTTTGGTCTACACAAGTGACAAAGCTAAGTTATTTCGTGTAGACGAAGCAGCAAAGCATGAGAGACCTTCCTTTGCCTGTACTATCTAACTGGCAATGGTTTTTATTTTTCCAGCTCTTCAGTTTACATCTAATTCAGCATTTGTTCCCTCTAACACCTTAAAGCAACTCCAATATTGTGTATGCTGTCAGATTTTTAAAAAATATTTATATTATGTAAAGATTAAAATAATTAAATAACAGTGAACTGAGTTACATAGAACTTCACTTTGTTCAGCTCACAAATTTTGCATTTAAAATAATTCATCACAAGTAACTCTACAGTCTACAAAAACTTGATACTTTTCAGTCTTTTAGAAGGAAACATGAAACCTGCATTAAAAATGATTCTGACAGTCAGCCTTCTACAACATTTGCTACTATAAATTGTTCCCCTCATTAATTAAGTTGTGCAAACCCAAACTCTTCCTAGATATTCCCATTACCCTTATGCCATGGAGTCTCTTTCACTCTGAGACTTCTCTTAAGCTTTACCACATGATAGCTTTAGCGATTCCTTCACAGTCCCCAGTGAACCAGCAAGCCATATCCACTTTGCAAAGACTCAGTTGAAAAGCTAAGCACTGCTTCTTCACATGTAACAGCACAAAATCAGGCAACACTTTCTCCCTTACACTTAAAAGGTACCACGACAGACAGTAAATCCAACCTGGCAGGGATGTCACATCCAAATTACTGGGTACACAACAGTTTGCTGTTTAGTTGACTCTTAACAGCTTCCAGCCTTTTAAGACATATTTTGTTTATTTATGGAAGAGACATGCAACCTCAACACCACTTACAACAAGAATTGTAATTACAGCAGCTGTACAGAAATACATACAGAGTGCATTCACGAACACTGCTGAGTTAAACGCAGTTGCATTCCATTGCACATTTAAGGTGTTGAAATACTTTTAGCAATGCTGCATTTACCACCATTTTACGCTGCTAAATTTCTTTTTGTTCTTAAGGTTATTCATGCCAACAAAGGGCTGAAAAGTGCTGAGCTACCTTCCTCAGGTGATTTACTTGACTCACTTCATTGTTAACTTGTTCACTTTCACTCTAATTTGTTTGATGCTAAATAACTCTAGTCTTTTTAGTACTTTGCACAAATAAAATATTATGCATTCATAAATTCTTGAAGGAATTTTATAGATATCAATTACTCAAAGACTTCCTTCTTGAGTAACTTTTCAGAAACTAAACAAAGAAATGAACTGATCAACTAACAAACAGATTAAAAACATTAAAATGGAGAGAAATGGGATTAAAAAAGTGTAATTAAGAACTTGAGCAAGTACTCCACCATCAGAATCACTTGCAAATCACTACTTATCACTTGTTCTGTACTTATGAGCTTTGTTGCTTTTGGCATTCATCCTGAAAAGTGACAGTTACCACAGGCATATGTCCCCCTTTCCAAACGCCACTTCTACTCTGCACAGGCCCGTCACCTGTCTCAAAGGTCACCAGAGGATATTCCAGGGCAGTTCAGGCCATCCTTCATGCCATCTGCAGGCTCAAGGTCAACCCTCTATCTCATTACCATATGCTGCCGGCACACTCAGACACGCACCAGCCTTGGCAGCCCCTGACACAAACACTGAGGCTCTGCCTCAGCAGAAAGAGGAAGCCATGTGATACAGGAACAGAAAGCATGGCAAGATGTGATAGACGCTCTGCAGAGCACCGTGGTTCTCACAGGCACGGGCTGCAGGGCTGCCCCTTGCTTCACTGTGGGTGAAGCACTCGGACCAGAAGCTACTGTGAGCCACAGTAAGCGTCCCTGCAAGCCTGTGACTGAACTCTGCCCTTTCCCCCCATGCCAGGTTGGAGAAGACCTCTGAGATCAGCGAGTCCAACCTATGACCACACACCACCACGTCAACTAGACCATGGCACCAAGGGCCACATCCACTCATTCCTTAAACACCTCCAGGAATGGTGACTCCACTGCCTCCCTGGGAAGTCCATTTCAATACTTAATCACCCCTTCTGTGAAGAAATCCTTCCTAAAGTCCAACCTAAACCTGCCGTGGTGCAGCTTGAGGCTGCGCCCTCTTATCCTGTCACTTGTTACCTGGGAGAAGAGACCGACCACCCTCCTTTCAGGGAGTTGTAGAGAGTGATAAGATCCCCTCTTGAGCCTCCTTTTCTCCACGCTGAGCAGCCCCAGCGCCCCCAGACGCTCCTCACGGGACCTGCACTCCCGACCCTTCGCCAGCTCCGCTGCCCTTCTCCGGCCCTCCCGCACGCACGAGCGGGAGACGCAGGGGCGGCAGCACAGCCCGGACAAGCCCGCACCCACAAGGTACCTGCCTGCCGGCCTCCCCTCGGCCCGGTGGCAGCGCTGGGGGCTGTGGCCGGGGCAGGGGCAGCCGGGGGAGGCTGCGGGGGCCAAGACACCTGGGGGCCCGGGGTGGGTTACCTGAGCTGTGCAGCGCCCTGACTTCGGAGCGGCCGCACCGCGCCGCGGCCGCGCCGCCGCCCACCACCTGCCGGAGGAGCAGGCGGACCCTGCGCGCAGCGGGACCCCCGGCCCCGCCGCCCAGGCACAGCACCCGCGACGGCATGGAGACCGCGGGGAGACAGGGAGCGCCAGGGCAGAGACCCGGAGCGCCGCGGCCGGGCCCAGCGCGGGGGAAGGGAAGCGCCGCCGCACAAAGTCCCGCCGGAAACCGGGGCCGGGCGGGCGCGGGCCGGTGCCGCCGGGTGCGGGGACCTGCCGGAGCGGGGCCGTGGCCCCACAGCCCGGGGCCTGCCGTGGGAAGGGTAGGGGGCCAGCTACGAGGACAGCGTGTTTTCTTTTTATATGAGGGGGGCTGAACTCCACAGCTGGAAACGTTCGAAACAGCCCGGAGAGCCAGGCGCGGGCAGCGGTGCTGAGGTAGATTCGTGCGCCGAAGGTATTTCCTACCTCTGATCTCTCAAATGCTGCTGCGTTCGTGGGCCCTCCTGCCCCAGTGCCGCCCCTCGCCTGCGTTCTCGAGATTCAGTCATTTCGTACTTCAGGAGGAATTTGAGTTACTCCGGAGTGACGTTTGGCTTAGATGTGAGATATTTGTAAAAGGTCATGTTGCAGAAATGGATTTCAAAACTAGCTTGTTCCAGCTAAAGGTAATACTCTTGGATTTATGTAAAAGCTCAGGAGTAAAATTTAGAATAATTTGTGAAAGGCTGAAGCTTTCACGATAACTAAGCCTAATTCCAAGGAAAATCCAGTTGAGACTTGGATCTCAGCACCAGTAGAAAGATGGTGAGGGACCTTTGTGGAAGTAGAAGCCAGAGTGAAGCCACCACCTTTATCACTTTGCAACCTGTACTTCAGGTTTTGGGCGTCTCAGCTGGGAGGATTTTGCTCCCGTAAATCTCCCATTTCCTGCATGTTTGCAGCATTGAACAATTATCCCAAAGGAAAGTCATTAAAGTGGGAGCTAAACATCAGTTTAAACAGACAGCCTAGACTTCTAAGCCCCCATAGGATGTTACAAACTATGAATGTTGGTCTCATCCTAGACGTTTCTGCAGCTCAGTGGTAGGTGCATTAGACATTTACGAGAGGTGAGATTTCATGATCTTCAGCATTTCCTGTTGGCTAGAGTGTTGGTTGGGTATAATTTCTATTCTTAGTACCTAATATAGGTCTGTGAACCTGTCTTCTGGGTCTAAGGCAGGATAAACTAAATTGAAACATCCTTTTATGGATATTGCCCTAATTTCTTGTAAGCTGAAGATCACAAATGCTGGAGGCTAAAGATAGGGTAAGTAACAATGAGGTCTGCTGGAACAGACTAGAAGGCCAGTGAGGCACCCGAACAATGGAATGGTTTATGGTTTATGAATGTATTTCAGCAATCTGGGATATTAAATTAGAAGACTACTTTATTCCTCTTTGTCATAGCTATATTAAAAAAAAAGTAATAAATAGCAACAGATAAGCAAGCGATTAAATGCATCACTTGAATGCTGAATAGGTTTATGCTATGCTGAAAATGAGGAGATATTTCAATTTCGTACAAATTCACAGTAATGTCACACTGTGAATGTACAAAGCCTCCTTTTACCTCTGTGTTTATATATATGCACCTGTCAAGCTAAATGCTTTACATTTCAGCCCTTTCTGAGTCATGTATCTATAAAATGTTTTGCTTTTTAAAGCATTGTCTTAAAATTCTAAATTAATCATCTTTTCCAAAACTTCAAATTCAGCCTGGAGTTCAGCCTCCAGCTTTCCATCTGCAGCAAGAGAAAACTACACTTACTTATTTTCAAACTGTTGCTGTGAAAGATATAATGGAAACATAGTTATCTCTGTGCATAATTATAGATACGGTAATTTTGTTGCATATATACATGTATCCACAAACAGATGCAAAACTTGAATGTTACACTGTTTTTAGGCTATACTCTCAGTCCTGACAGCACACAAAATTTGATATAATAGTGTGAATGTATAGAATCAAGCTTTTTCTTGTATATGTGTGAAATTTTATCTCACTGTACAATATTGAATTATTGCTTGAGTATGGCATCCACCTTACTTGCTAATTGTAACTGATGCATATAGGCTTTATATATCTGGTGCTCGCTCAATCCTGTCTGTGGAAAGCATGGTTCCGTCAGCGGTTGGGTGCTGTCATGAAGTGGAAGGATTTAGCAGTCTGCATCTGGTGTGTTTGTGAAGGCTTTCAGCAAGATTTACAGCACTGGTAACAAACAGCGATTTCGTATTTTCATTCCCTGACTTAACAGCACTCTTACTTGGAATGTCAAGTTTCTTAACAAAAATACTTTTCCCTTGATTAAACAGAAAAGAACTTATTCCAGAGAGTGCAAATAAAAGCATCCCATCTAAAAGCATCCCTCTGAGTTGACAGTTTCCAGACTATTCTCTCTAGTAGCTGTCAAGTACTTTGCTGTGTAGCTGCAAGACTAAATTAGACACAGGTGCAGACTGTAAAGAACAATGCATCATCTCTGCCTAGTTGTAGTCGGTTCTCCTACACAAGAACAGAGAAGACAGCTGAGATGAAATCCTGGCTTCATCTGAACTTCATAGGCAATCTCCCTCTGAATGCACTGAGGCCTGAATTTTGCTGAAATGGTCTGGCTGAACTACAGTAATAGGAGTAAGTCAGTCTTCACTTACTGTTAAAGCTTTGTCTAGAGGGTAAGTTTAATGTTAAACTCCTTTGAAACTATGTCCAGAGATTGTGAAGAAACAAAAAAGGGAAGTCTCTTAGAATTCATACAATTCCCTAGTGGTGGGGGTTCCATCTGGTGATACTAGCAGAGAAAGTCAAGCCATTGATGCAGGCCTTGCTTACTATTAATTTTCCTGAGATCAAGAGGTTACATCTGTATCATTTCTTTTCAGTTAGGCAAAATTAGTTTCCTTGGAATAAGACCTAAGAGTTGCTTTCCCAAATTAGCCACTGATGTTTTGCTTTAGATAGTAGATGTAGAGAGAGTCAGACTTGTTTTCTTCTGTTATGTATCAAGTTTGAACAAATAGAAATACTGATTTCCATGGAGCCACTCTAATTCACTGTAATGAGTCCTTGTAATACCAGAAGGTGCTTCTCTTGTATGAAATTGATTTGTAACAATGTAAATCAAATAAAAATGGAAAGGCACAGCTGTTTCTTTGTTGACTTGAATCCTAAATTTGTCCCCTAGTTTAATCCAAGTTGATTTAAAAAAAGAAATGGATCCACCGATAAGATACAAAAGTTCTAATGTAAACTCTCTTATCTCCTAGTTCTTGCTAAACTGACTTTCATTCATTATGTCTTTCTTTGTATCTAATGGTTATTAGAATATCCACCTCTTTCCTCTGCACTGTTATAAAATAAGCAAGAGTTAGTGCTATATTTTGTTCTACAAAAGGTGTTTATAATAGATTTCCCACCCAGGAATGTGTAATTACTGCCTTTTTAGTTAAGGATTGAAAGATTTTTGCTCTCTCTTTGTATGACAACTTCCTTCTAGAAATTAAAATCCACTCTATTAAAATTCACTCCATTAGCTTTCTTAGTATCTGTTCAGACCCCTCTGTCTCTGAGTTTTTCTGTGCTGTTTGCACTGTTACACTGAACTACAGCAGTAAGGATAAAGTCATTTTTGATTTTTGTAAGAAATAATAACATTGAGATAAGGAGGTTCTTGCCACCTGATTGCTGAGGTGACCTAACAGCCTCTAGCTACTTGCAAGTACATTTCTTGAAGATCAGTATTACATCCAGAAAGCCTGAACACAGAGCACAGAAGGTAAGAGAAACAAGTACTCTGCTGAGTGGTACTGCACATTTGAATATGTGTTACGGTATAAATGCTTAGAGAGTATAAAGGCCATGAGTGATGGCATCTGTAATTTCTTATGCCAAACTCCATCTGTTTTCAGTAGTTTGTTACTCCACCATTCTTTAATAATTTGGGCAGAAATTTCTCATGCTGAATTTCTGCCGCAGGCAGAACACTTCTTTTGAAAACTTGAACAAAAATAGCTTAGCCACTTTTCAGAAAAGAAATGAGAATGTTTTACTCAGGAGCAGCTATAACTCTTATGTGACTGGGAAGGCTGCATGGCTGAGCAGCCACATCACATGAAGGAAATGCTTACTACTTTCCCTGGTGTTACTGGAGAGTGGAGCGGAGAATAAAGAAGATTCAAAACCTCTGTCCTGCCTGATAAATCTGCATCTAGTTTTACCAACATGAAAACCGTTCTAAATTTAGGAACTTCACCATACACAAGCTGTAGATCAAGGAGTAGAGTTCTGCTGAGAGAGTCATTCTGGTTTCAGAAAGATGTGTTTTGATTACACCTTTTGTTTTGTTTTGGTTTTTTTTTTGGTGGGTGGGTGTGAATTATGAGCTTCTGAAAACTGGGGAAATATATAATAGTTTAATAGCTAGGTTAACACATTCTGTTTGTATGAAGGATGACCTACAATAAGACTGCATTCGTTGAGCCAGACTTTCCCCTCTCATTTCTCCTTCATGGCCAGAGAGCACTACAAAGACACTCTCTGATCTATTTTCAGTATTTCTTCAGAGCAGAGGGATTAGGAGCCAAGCCTAAAGGGACAGTTAGAAAATGGTGAATTAAACGCAAGGAACCCAAAGGGGAAGGGGGCAGAGGAGCATGAAAACATTGGATGCATGTAGAGTAAGAGTAAAAAGTTATTACAGAATCACCAAATAAGCTAAGTTGGAAAGGACCCACAAGGATCATCAAGTCCAACTACCTGCCCTGCACAGGACACCCCAAGAGTCACACCATGTGCAGGAGAGTATTGTCCAAACAGTTCTTGAACACTGTCAGGCTGCTGCTGTGACCACTTCCCTGGGGAGCCTGTTCCAGTGCCCAGCCACCCTCTGGGTGAAGAACCTTTTCCTGATATCCAACCTAAGCTTCCCCTGACACAACTTCAGGCCATTCCCTCAGGCCCTGTCACTGTCACCACAGAGCAGAGATCAGTGCCTGCCCCTCCTTTTCCCCTCACAAGGAAGTTGTAACTGCATTGAGGTCTCCCCTCAGTCTCCTCTCCTCCAGGCTGAACAGACTAAGTGACCTCAGCCTCTTCTCATATGGCTTCCCCTCCAGACTCTTCACCATTGTTATTGCCCTCTTTGGACACTCTCTAACAGCTTCATGTCTTTCTTATATTGTGGCACCCAAAACTGCCCCAAGTACTTGAGGTGAGGCTGCCTCACTGCAGAGCAGAGCAGGACAATCCCTCCCTTGCCCGGCTGGTGATGCTGTGCCTGATGCACCCCAGGACAGGGTTGGCCCTCCTGGCTGCCAGGGCGCTGCTGACTCAGATTCAACTTATCACTGAGCAGGACCCCCAGGTCCCTTTCCTCAGCGCTGCTTTTCAGCATCTCATTCCCGAGTCTGTCCATACATCCAAGGTTGCCCCATCCCAGGTACAGAATCTGGCACTTTCCCTTGTTGAACTTCATATGGTTGGTGATTGCCCACTCCCCTAATTTGTCCAGGTCTCTAGGCAGGGTGTCTCCTCAAGGGAGTCAACAGCTCTTGACAGTTTTGTATCATCTGAGATGTTGCTTAGTATCCCTTCCAGTCCTGCATCCAAGTAATGTACGAAGATGTTGAAGAGCACAGGGCTGAGGATGGAGCCCTACGGAAGCCCACTAGTGACAGGTCACCAGTCTGATGTCACCCCATTCACTACAACCCTTTGTGCCCAACCTGGAGCCAGTTGCTCACCCATTGCGTGATGTGTTTATCCAGCTGTGTGCTGGACATTTTATCCAGCAGGATCCTGTGAGAGACAGTATTAAAAGCTTTACCAAAATCCAAAAAGATTATATCAACTGGCTTCCCTTGATCAACCAGGTGAGTTACCTTGTCATAAAAGGAAATTAGGTCTGATAAATGGGACTTTCCTCCCATGAAGCCATGCTGGCTGTGGCCAATGACTGCATTGTCTTTCAGGTTTTTTTCGATAGTAACGAAGGATGAAGTTAAGACAGAGGCTGAAAGGACCATGACCACTATGTTTTACATCTCTTGAGCACCACTGGAACCCCCAGTATTCTTCTGCTGACAAAAATAGTTGTGAAATCCACTGAAAATATACTGAACTGGTTCACTCATGCTGTTTTTCTGAGTGGTAGGGGCATCTCTGCTGTCTTGATGATGCATTACTTTGACTTTGAGGCAGGAGGGTTGTTTTTATTTGATTTCTGTAATTGCTATTTCTTTTAACTCTAGAAAAATTAAAAATGCTACAGTAAGCTAATGTAGCAGTTTAGTGATTTCAGAACTGCGTGAAGTCAGGATGTTCAGGAATTAAATACCAAAATGTTATTGTTATGCGAAAAATAACAATATTGTTGATGTTGTTGCTATTGTTGATAGCAGTATGTATGAAATATAACTATGTTGTTATCGTTGCTATTGATACAAAATTTTCTTACAGAATTAGTAAGATGACCAGACACTGGGATTTCATTGGCTTCACAGATATTCATAGATTGATAAAGCCTAGCATGCATTGACAATGCCTGTGTATGAGCTAATGAATTTAGGGAATATATAGCATAGTGTTAACACTTCAGCAAAGACAATGACCCCTACAAGAAGAGAGAGACAGAAAATCCACACAATGAGATCCTGCTGCTGTCTCACTTGCTGAAGTCACTGTCACCTGGATAGTGACTACTTCAATCTGAGGAACTCAGGGATGTGTGTTTTAGAATTATAGACTAATTTAGGTTGGAAAAGACCTTGAAGATCATCGTGTCTATCTGTTAACCCACCACTGCCAAGTCCAGCATTAAACCATGTCCCTAAGCACCACACCTACATGTCTTTTGAAGACCTCTACCTCACTGGACAGCTTGTTCCAATGCTTGACATTGTTCCAGCTTTTTCTGGAAGAAATTTTTTCTAATATCCAAACTCAACCTCCTCTGGCACAGCCTGAGGCTATTGCCTCTTGTCCTATTGATGCCTTAGGTTTTGACTTTTATATTTTTCAAATCCTGTACTGCCTAGTGTGTAACTGAAGTTTCTTGTGGCCTGTTAGCTGCTGTTCTCTCATGCTGGTTAGATATAACAAACCTCTCTAGGTCTCCACCACAAGGACACCAGGCTCCAAAATGTGTAAACTAAAAGCCTCTGAGAGGGGGGCAAACTTGGGGTAATTACATCATGAACTGAAGTCTTAATTGGACAATTAACCCTGATATGCAAATGAACCAAACTTACAGAAGTGTGAAGAACTCGTGACTCCAGGTCCATCTTGGGTATAGCCTTTGGCCTGCCCAGGGTTTACCTTTGAAGGCCCTTCAAATAAATACCTGTCTTTATTCCCTTATCCCTGTCTAGTCTCTATTTTCTAAGTGGCCACCTCAGGCATCACTATCATTGGTTACTTGGGAGAAGAGTCCAACCCCCACCTGGCTACAGCTTCCTCTCAGGCAGTTGTAGAGAGCAATAAGGTTTCTCCTGAGCTTCCTTTTCTCCAGGCTGAACAACCCTGTATTCCTCAGCTGCTCCTCATAAGACTTGTGCTCCAGACCCTTCACCAGCTTTGTTGCCCTTCTCTGGACACACTCCAGCATCTCAATGTCCTTCTTGTAGTGAAATGCCCAAAGCTGAACACAGGATTCAAGGTGCAGCCTCACCAGTGCCAGGTACAAGGGACAATCACTGCCCTGGTCCTGCTGGCCACACTATTGCTGATACACATTAATCATCAATTTAGGGTATCAACTCACTTTTGTCATACTTGATTTATCTGTACTTGCATCAACCATATGTTCACTGGCACTGGTGTCATTCCTGTGTCCTTCATGGCTGTTGTGATCCTCTAAAACAAATCTGGTATCCTCTTCACCCACCTCAACACTGATGTAAAATATCTGCCAAATAAACTTTACTGGTTTGCATTTAGTGTTTTACTTTATAACTGGAGTGTTATATAACTGTACAGCAAGCTGGTTAGTAGAATGGACAGGTAAAACAATGGTCTTGGTAAAACAATCACTAGTTCCATCCTAGTCTTATGTGCCTATATTCTAAAGGTTTTCCAGATGCAGCTCGCAGCTCAAAGGCTGCCACAAAATGTTAGTAGAGCTGTTAGTACGTTAAGAGCTAAGCAAAATCTGATCAAAGATTACCTGAAATCTTTATCCCTTTTCATGTTGAAATGGTAGGTTTCCTTTTTCCTTAAGTTATAAACAACTTGGTTTTTCCTAGTGATTATGTCTCCATGGACTGCCTTTTGCTGTCTACAGAAGATTGCACAGAATAACCTCTAAAGTGTCACTAGTGACATGTGCCGTTGACCCAGCATCATCAGTAAAATGCTAGGTTTCCTGAAGACAGGATTAATGTTGCTCCCCTATAATTTTGTGTCATCCCTGTGAAGCACAGTCTAATTCCATGTATCACAAAGGTTATTTAAGTTTCAGTAAATTGTGAGGCAATCTCACAAGCTCATGTTTGCTATTAATGAATGCAGCTTTACCATACTCTAGCTGCACAGCTTACAACATTAGTGCAATAGAGCCTGAGGCCTTTTATGGGGTTTACACATTCCCAAAAGGTGAAAATACTTATTGCCTCATTCCTGAACCTTTGACCTCTCTGTAGGCATTACTTTTATGTAAAATTGTCAACACATCTGGCTGGCCACAGGGTAGAGCTGTGAGTGACACACAGTGAAAAATTTAGCTCAGAACGAAAGCTGAGGTGAGCACCCAACTGTTCCATTTAGACGTTAATATCTTAAGTCCTTGCTTGAGGGAGCTGCCAGTGAATTCCCCGCTGGCATATGTTCTGGGTCCATCTAACAGGAGAGTTCACAGTCAGCAGCCTGACCCCTCGACCTTGTCAATGTAAATGAAATACATGAAATTGTGCCTTCTGTGCTGTCATCTGTGGGAAGAGGCATTGTTGCCCACATGTCATGACTACATTAGCATTACATGAACACTGAATGAAAACCTTCACAGGCTATACATGCACGAAAATGCAGATTTAAAATAGCTCTAAATGACCTGGTCTGAGATTTGAAATCCCACAGAGTTGCATTAATATAATCTCTTGTGTTTAATATGAATTAGAATGAATGAGATTATTTTTTTCTGGGAATTTTAAACTGAAAATTGATTAAATCTGTTTTTAAAGAATGGCCTAAAAAATTTGTAAGAAATTAAAACAAAGAAAAAAGCCAAGCCAGCTGTCATGAGGCTATGGTAGGATTTTCTTTCTAAAAGAAAAGACCTTGAAAATGTTTGTCATTCATCTCTCATGAAGTCCACATCTGAAGTGAAGTATGATCTTTACTTTCTCAGGATAAGACAATTTAACACAGGTCCTCCAGGGAAACTCCAACTTCACTAGAATTCTCTTAGTGTTTTCAGTACAGCAGCATTGTCTTTTACACAATAGTCAAAGCAAATCTTACACAATCTGATTGTTGTTTCAGCTCCTTGTTTTACTTCTTCATTACGTTCAGATGAAACAGTTTGAATTGAAAATTAGAAACATGAACTGCGTGAACCAAGGATAGATTCCAAAAGAAAAGGCAGGATACAAAAACCTCTTTAGGTCAACCAGAATTTCAGAGTGTGTTAGTGTGAAAGTTACTTTCACTTGTTCTCTTTGATGTACTGTAGCTGGCTATATAATTTTATCAGACAGTCTGTCTGGGAAGATCCAATTTTATGACAAGTGAAAGAAATGTGAAAATGGTAATTATGAGGAGATTAAACTAATGCAGTATCTGGTTAGCTCATACATTAGGAGGTGGATTTTTTTCCTTTCTTTTACAAGTGGCTGTATGGTAAAATAAACACTTTTAAAGTCCACAGTGGAGACTCTTAAATAAGAAAAGATCTCAAATTCCTCTGAATGTATTTTCAGAATTGAAATATGATATCTGTTTGAGTTGGACAGAGTAACCCAACCCATCTTGACTTTCACTTGCTGTCCTCAGCAATGGTCCTTTGCTGTCCTAGTGTCTTAAATGGATTAATGTTCTAAGAACGCTTAAGTGGGATTGTGGAGCTTTTATTTACACTAGGGACAATATTCCTCTTCACTGACAAATTTTCTCTCAGTGTTCATTGTTGGTTTTGTCTGAAGATCAGTTGAAGGACATCTTAAAAGCTTTGCCTCCATTTCTACTTTTATTTCCTTACTTCATAGTATGCTGAAGAAGTTCAAGAGCAATGCAAAGCATGTCAGATGCAGTTTTGTCTTCAAAAGCTCAGAATTTAAGGGCTTAACCCAGTTTGCATGCAGCTAGTCAGTCATACTTTGATTTCAAAGAATGGGTACTGTTATTCAAGTGGGTAGGCGTTAGCAGAATCGTTCCAAGCAGAACAGTATACAAGTTCACGGGAGGGAGGATTTTTTTTTTTTTTTTAAACTTGAGAGTGCTTTGGCTGTGTTTCCTCTTGCACAAAGAGTGGCTGACAATCTAATTACCATTATGTTGTGTGCTATGGAAGCAGGTAGTACAGTAGGTAAGGAAGGGAAGGTACTAATGCCCTCTTATGCAATTTGTCAGTCTAGATCAACCCCTGAAATCCCTTCCCAAGTAGACATAAAAAGGAGAGTGGGGATGGGTATGACCTCCTCTCTCCACTCTCTAAGCTGGTGCAAGACGAATCAGCTCACTGCCATGCGAGGGAACGGGCCCAAGTAAAAGTGTGGTGGCTTAGTATCTCAATGTGCAGGAACTTGACAGTGAGATTTATTACTATTGTTCTTGTTATTCCCATAAGTATTAGAAGGGGTTTGAAGACGGAAAGGTGGGAGTCCAGGGAACAAATAAACCTGGGAGTAACTTCACAAGCAGTTATGGACTGCAACTTACACCACTTACCTAACTTCAGATTTAATTGTGCAGCTAATTGCTTAATTACAACAGAATCTGTTTTATGTCCTACTTGAACAGCAGTGCTATCTGGGATGAGCACAAAAGGCAAGAAAATCAACAGTATAACTTGAATGCATTCACAGGAAAAAACTTCTGCTCTGGAAGAGTTGTGCCCCTTCATACATAGCAGTACCAGTGGCCATGAGATTTTTTTTCTTCAGATCCACATTTGTAAACCTGCAAGCTTTTCTTTGCCTATAAAATACAGCAGTCACAAAGATGTTTGGAAGCCTGTGCTAATACTAATAATATTCAGCAACAGTTCAGCTATCAGTTCTTATTGCCTTCTTCCATTCTCACCTTCTCTTTGCTGGGTCCGCTTTTTTAGCTGCCCTAACTTTTGTAGTGTAAGATCTTTGCAGCAGGAAATAAGCCTTTTTGCTGTGGTTTATAGGTGTTAAACACACAAGGGCTCTGATCCATCACAGAAACATTAAGATCATAATGCAGATGATACAAATAAGCCCAAGACAGGTTCTGTGTTTGTTGTAATTAAACATATTCTTCCCCAAATTACATATGGATCCTTTGAAAAATAAGACTAGGCCACATTATCTTATAGTCATCAAACAATAGAATATATCTATGTTGCTGAAAGACAATACTTGCTGGAGGCTTAGACAAGACATTCTGTATTTGTGACATGATTTAACTGTGCCTAGCTTTATTTTGTTTCGCCAGGACCTAATTTACACCACTTAAAAGGCTGCTTTACATAGGCCTCTACTGATCCAGTCCCTGAACTCATCTAGAAGACGGAAGAATGACCAAAAAGCAATACGGTATAGTTGTATTTTTTTTAGATGAGAAGAGGTTTGAGAATATTTAGCATGAATTGTAGCCCAGACAGCTGATACCTGGGGCAATAGTAACAAATATAAGCTTAAAAGATGCAGTCATCAGGAAAGAAATAGAGTAATTGCTGTGTATAGATTATTCAATTATAATAATAACATTGTAGCCACACAATACCAGTGATGGAAAAATTAAAAATTGAAAATAAAGTACCTGCTGACACACAAAAGGGGTGATCCACTAGAGGGAGACAAACTGAAGAAACTATTGCACTTGAAATCACCAAAAAAATTAAGTGGAACAAGTAGGAAAAGTGTTTAGATAACTAAATATAGTGAAGGTTTTTTTTTGTGCGTGTGTGCGTAAGTAAATCAGCATTCTTACTTCCTTATCAGTATCAGGGAATGTAGAATTTAATTTTAATCTCTTGCAAAGTGTGTAGCTCAGGCAAAAGGTTGCCACTAAAAATATGACTATATTTCACAAACCCTACTGCTTGGTTCTGTAAAGATTTCTCATTATTAGCAAGTCCATGGGAAAGAGCCATCATTTAGATTCTTTCTGTTTCTTGATGGAAGAAACATATAGTGCAAAATATGTCTAATGATAGCAGTATTTCAGATTGCTTTTGTAGCTCCCAGGGTTTGTAAACAGTTATTTAGCAATCTTTTAATTCAACAGGTTGATCAACATACAAAGTCCTCCTGACAGGTAGGTGAAATAAAGGATTTTAGTACAAGACTGACCAACACATAACGTTGGTCCGTCCAACTTTAAGTGGTGGATTGACCTTGGCTAAGTGCCAATACCGACACAGATACTTGTTTATTCCCTGTCTATGCGAGAGGGGGATAAGTGAGTGCCTGTGTGGGTGTTCTGGTCTTGGCTGGGGTTCACTCATCACAGTCCTCCCAGACCCAGTACAAAAGTCTTCCTCATCTCAACAAGGTATTGACGCTTTATGTGGTGACAGTGCATATCCTGGGTTGCCTAGTATTGCTCTAACCTGAGCAAATAGAAACATCACCAAAGTTTGAGCAGCCAACAGAAGGTCCACCTTACAGAAAAAAAAAAAGACAGCCTGAAAGGACACTTGATCTTAACCTAAGGCAGGTATCTGTTCAGATGAACTGTTACTTTGAAACATCTCTTTTCTTCCAATGGGAACTTTGCCTCACTAGCTCAGGTCAAATGGGTTGCTTTAGACACCCAAAGGCAGGTGAGACGAAGCCAACAAACTACTTGCATCTTTGTCTGATTTGAATTGTTCTTCTTTGTATGCCTTTGGAAACCTCTTCAATGTGACAATAGACATGCCCTATAGTCTAGTTCCCCTTTATCCTAGAATTAAAGATTATCCCCTGCTTTTTCTTTTATATTCTCAGTATTTTTCCTGTGTTCTGACACTATTTTTAATAATAGGTGCCACTTTCTTCAGTAGCAGTTATTACTTATATTAGTTGTAGCCTGCTGTACTGGTTAAGCTGTAGGCTGAGCAGGCCTGGCAAAAGAAAAAAAGCTGAAAATTCATCTGTGACCTGAGCTAAATTTTCTCATGCTTCTATGCTTACTTCCCCATTTCATAGTTAATCACCATATGTAGCTCAAAGTATTTACACTCCTCTCTCTTTGCTGAAGAAAGGGATATTTTTAGTTGAGGAGCAGAAGGAAAATTTTTCCTTACCTGTTTGCCTGGAGAAGATACAGATATAATCCCACTTCTACCTAAAGAAATCTAATAGAAATGTGTCTCATTGTTTGTCACTTTTAGAACATTTATTTTCATTGGGGTTTTTTGGCACAACTGGAAGCCCTAAAGTTTTGAAGAAATGGAACTTTGCTCAGGAGGAGTTCAGCAACACCATTACGTGGCTAAATATGCCCTCCTATATTTCATATCCATCCTCCCCTTCCTTCCTTCTCTCTCTGCTGCTTCTCTCCTTTGTCTCACCCTCCTCCCTTTCCTTCTTTGCTCCTTCTCTCTTCTCTTCCTCCTTTTACTTCTTCTCTTCCAAGCCTATTAATCTGCTAACTGTTTTTTGTTTCCCACATAACCACACAACTTTTTGACATTCTTCTACTTTTCTTTACACTATCTCTGTTTCTTCTGCTGGACTGCATTATCACTGCTACTCATGGATTGCACGTTAGAAGTTCCACATCCAAGTCTAGTCAATTAGGTTGGATTCAAAATTTTGATTGAGGACAGGGCTCCATCTCATCTTACTGAAAACAGCAGACTTTACTCTGCCTAAGACAATCCAACCCTAACCTGCATTTGAGACTCACATTAGAGCACTGCAGTAGGTTCTGCAACTTTTAACCTGAAAGGCAGGAAGTTACTGGAAAACAAGCTCCTGTTTTGCAGTCTTAGTGGATAACACCCACTTGGATGAAGTTGCCATCTGTTGTTTTCTTGGATTATATCAGAATATGTGAAATAACCTGGAAGAGAGAGAAGCAAAATGACAGACAAATGCAAGAGGGAAATAACGTTGAGATTCTCCAAAGCAAGAGAAGGACACAAAATAATCTGGTTTAGGTCTGGAAAAGGCCTGCTGGAGCAATAAATGTGATTGCACCAATTACCAAAATGTGGCTGGAGAATAAATAAAGCTCCCTGGCTGCTGTAGATCCAGCATTGTTATTCTTTATTTCTTTTTCATATAGTTTCCTAGGCATAAATGGACTGGATGCTGTCAGTGGAAAGTGGGACCAGAATAATCCTTTAGCCCATGGCAAGAAGGACAAAGTAGAGGAGCAGTTACAGTAAATAGCATGTGGACCTAATGATGGGAACTAAAAGTGTGACATTCCCATTAGCATCTTCCTTCCAGCAAAACGGAATTGTCATAAAGAATCCACCCTGTATCTTATAGCCTGTCTCCAGTTATAAGACAGGAAAAGGGGACAATTTGAGGTATAGGGTTACTATCAGAAGTTTCACCAGTTTGATGATGCCATATATATTTTCAATTTAAATAAATTTAAATATTAAATTAAGTGGCTTAGGATTCAAAACCAACTAACATGATCTCTGCCAGTGAAAATGAAATAATATTGTTTATCCAGTAAAACAGAAACTTCCTTTTGTTTGTTTGTTTTTCTCCCCTCAACTATCAAGGATTACACACCCATAATAGACAAAGAACATATATATATATATATATAATGTGCAGTATTGCACAACAGCCAAAATTGCTGTATTGTACAGAACATACACGTCCTGACAATATTTTCAGAAATGTTTAATAGCAAATGTTTCATCAAGCTGTTATATCATGTTGTATAGGGAAAGAAAAAGACTAACACAGAGGTAGTTCATCCGTTAACTTCTGAATTTAAGCGAACACTTAATATACCACTAATATTTATTGTTTTTATAAATGTTAAGCATGTCTCTAAGTGGTATTTAAATCTGATTCTCTTAAGCTGAAACAGTTTTACTGACTCAATGATACAAGCATTTCCTGAAAAAGAAGGACATATTTCCTGTATTTTGCTAATATTTGACAGCACTGATCCTAAATGAGTAGCAACATGACACTGATTTGCAAGACAGACTTTAAAGTACAGTTGAAATGCTGTATTATTGTATCCCACATAAACTCATTTACCGAGCAACAATTACATAATAAATTACATTTAAAACCAAAAATAGATCCTGTTGTCCTTATTTCAGTCATAGAATTAAGCACAGTTAAAAAGGAGAGAGGATCCTGCAAATGAGCTTTCAATTGACAATTTTGTCTGTGCACTGAGATTTCCTCAGTTTCAGAGCAATCTGCAGAAGTCAGGTCCACGCTTTGGGTTCCTTAAAGTAGGAGAATTTTGCCCTCAGTGCTTAGTTTGAAAATAACTCCCCCCAAACCCCAAGAAAGCTTCTGAACTAATCTCCCAGAAGGGCTAAGGGTAACTCGGAGGTATTGCAAGCTTTTTAATGTTAATACCAGTATTTGCAATGGCATTCTAGGTTCTACAGAGAGACAGTTGGAAGTTTGAGATCAAAGAACTTTGACAATTGCTTGGTGATACTGAGCAGGAATGTATTGTCTCTAAATTTGCAGTGCATCAAATCAAATTTGTGCATAAACCTTCACAGGATAATCCTTAGTCTTGAGGTCACGTCTGAGAGCACACACACAAAAATAATTGGATTAATAAAAGCGGAAAGAAACACATAAGCACTATTTTCAGCAACAGGCCCCACCTTTTTGTCATAGCTTTCCTCCTCAGTGGGGACACGAGGAGATTCTTTTGCATTAACTGTAGCCAAAGCACAAATATCATAAAAGAGCCCCTTGGCCCTTCTATCTCCCAGAAGAAAAAAACCCGACCATATAGCAAGGGCCTATGTTGGTCAAGAGAATAAAAAACAGGCATTGCAGTAAAACAATAACACAGTGTGCTCAATCTTCTTAAAGGATTGACTAACAAAAACTTTGACTTACCTTGATCACAATTTCTGATTCCCATTACATGGAATAGTGATTTAGTTGGAGAGAAATCTTTCTTCCTACACAGAAAGATGCAAGAAATTCCAATGATCAGAAATTAAGGCTAGCTTTGATGGTGGAACACTTCATTCTGATTATTTTGTAACCTTTTGATTCTTTTTTTGTGACTCTAGTGGACACCCACAGTGTTCAGGCCAGTGTGAATTCTGGCTGCTATATTATAGTGACCATTGTACCAATGTCAAAGACGAGACAGTTTCCTATTATACAGTGAAAATTGTGTCCACCCTTACTAAAAGGATCAGGCTGAGAGCATATGTTCAGTCTCTAGCTTCCATGACCTCAGACGCTTTCCTTCTTTCTTCAAAGTATTGTTTTGCACATGACTGCCCTAAAACTTTCATAGTTAGCTTGTCAAATAATTGAGAAGGCTCAGTCACCTGTATTCTGCAGTATTTGCCATTCCTGCAAAATTTATATCATCTCAAAACAGTTATAACACAGTAAGTTTGCTTGCTTTGGAATTACTGATGGTAGTGGAGAATAACAGCAAATCCCTTTAGGACCTAAAGCAACCCTTTAAAGATAAGGCACCTTTCAATCAGTGAGATTTTAAACCACTGATTATTATCTTAATTTTTCATTGTTCTACATTGTCAGTTACCTTGCCAAGAGGTAAGAGATCAGATCCCTTATAGAATGTGCACACGTATCCACACTTGCTCTGTGAGCTTTTAGTTTAAAGACTGCTCTCACACTATTTGTAGTTATTGTCTTGTTTCCCATTCTAGTCTCCTTGGAAGTGTGGGAGAGTGTTGGAGACTTGGATTCATACTGGCCTCGTTCTTCCTAGGATCACATCTCTGTGCCCTAGTGGTGAAAGGCTCTCTACAGTGCACGGTAAAAAACAGTTTCCCATGGACTTCACTTCTGTAAAAGAGTTTAAAAAAAATCAATCCAGACTTTGTAGACTGGAGACAAAATAGAATGAAAAACAAGAATAGAATTGTATCCCTAATCTTTGTAACTTTGATAATATTCAAGTAAATTATAATGTATATCCAGTTTCTTTGAATCAGAGAGTCACTATTACAAGGTTAAAAACCCTTGTTTTACTCCAGTGCTATCCAGTAGTTTTAAAATAAATACTATGTATTTTCACAACAGTAAGCTGTGTCCCAGATAACCAATCTAGACTTTCTCAGGTTGAAAGCTTCCCTACTGCCAGAAGAGGATAATGTCTGCATGTTTTGTTTTGTACAAAATATTCCCTTTATCCTCTATATAACCTGAATCTGGCATTTTCAGTAAGACTCAATAGGTAAGGGATTTGAAACTCTCTTGGCACCTCTTTAAATGCCTGTTTATACTGTCGTGTTGTAAGAATCGAGTCCTTTCTCTTGTACTGATGAAAAACTAAAACTACTTGCCTGCTCATGATCCTAGGCATTATTCCTTTTCTGTTCAAATAATCTCCCTCCTTCCTGTTTCCTTTTTTTAATCTCTTCCCAACGTTTCACTTACAGCCAAGGTGAAGTTGTTGATCAGTTGCCCGGGTAACCAGAGCCCATATTGCTACATCAGTCATGGAAGAACAAAGTTCCATGAGAGCTTTTTGCCTACTACTTTCTGGAGTAGACTGTAAAATAGTCAATTCTGCTAATAACCTGATTTAAACCTCCAAATTCAGTTCCATATAACTGCGTGGGTTTTCTTTAAATCCCTGTTGCAAAGATTTGCAAACTCATTCTTTAGGTTATTAAAATAGAAACTTCTCTTTCTATTAGTGCCTATGAAATAAAAACTTGGAAATCACATTTTATATGTATACTTATATATAAGCAAACAAATTTTAGTAAAGATTAGTCATTCCTATCCTGGGCTGCTTCTATTGTTTTGAAATCTGGATTTGTTTTGCAGGAAAGTAAAAAGTGAAATCACTTTGTGTGTAGACACCATGCCAAGGACAGGGCTAGTTCTTAAAAGTGTGGTGATAGACGAGTAGTGATGCAAGATAATGCCGAATTGCACCACCTACATCGTAACACTTGACACATGGAAGATATTTTTGTAACATCCTGGTGAATAATAGCTTGCAGTCTCTTCCCTTCTTTTCTCCCTCGAGATCCACAATTTCTTGTGGAGGATATTTCAGTTCTAGCCAAAAATGCGAACAAGGAGACGAAACTTCAGTCATGCAGCACGAGTGTACCCAGACTGTTCTTATACTTCTGATTGAGAAGAGCACTTTTTCTCTCAAAAATATTCTCTCGTCAGTCTGCTTCTATGCCAAACAACCTGATATAAAACATAAGTTAGAAATTCAGCAAGTCAAGAGGGGAGTTGTGTGGGTGTCTTAGGAATAGCGTTATTCTAAAAAAGAAATCATGCCCACATGAAGTGATGAAAAGCAACCATACTACTTGTGGGAGCAATATTAAAGGCCACTAATTCTGTTTAGTTTTGGTCTTTAATAAGATGGGACACTCTTTATTGACAACAGGTTGGCTTGAATTTCTTCAAAATTGGAATGAAATTCAAGTTTCTCTGAAAAAAAGGGAGAAAATATGCTTTGCATCAAAAGAAACATGCAGACGGGGAAGAATAAAAAATAATTTAGTATGTTAGGACTGATTCAATGCAAAAGGTTTCTTCAGAATTTTTCCAAACAATATGTCAGTTAACATCTCACAGGCATTATCTTCCAAAGGGAAAACTTGGCAAGGCAAAGCAACAAAGGGTACAAAATAGTTTATGTGGAATTTTTCTTCTAGGTGAGCTAGGTGAGAACATAGTACTATGTTGCATCAGGGAGTGTTTTGTTGTGTAGTGTGAAGATGATGAGTTTTGACAAGTTAACATATTACGATGGAATAAAAGTGTTGCATTCATTTAATGGAAGGAGATGTGTGTTATTCTCCATATTCCCCTCAGTCTACAGAGGCACTACCAGGAGCTCTAAGAGAAGGCATGACAAAAAGAAATTAAAAGAGACTGCTCTTGTTGAAATTACCTGTTGTCTTTATTTATCATTTGTCAAATATTTTAAAATCACATTTGACAACCTATAATGGCAAGGGAAGCACCTTAGGACTATTGCTGTTTGTGCTCCCCTTTCCTCCTGTACCTGGGAGAGATTGCAATATGCATACTTAAATTAATGGCTGAAATTCAAGGATATGAATGTGTCATGCAGGTCATTTATTTATAGCAAGCTGGCCAACAAACATGGCTCAGAGGGGATGGAAATGCATTCTACATGCGTGAAAGGCAGCAGATGGATTTATTGACTTCAGATGCAGTCAGAGGACACAAAGTGACATTTATTCCTTAAGAACCAGACACCACAGAATTTACTAGTCTATGTACCTACACTAATGCAACAGATTGTGACTAAAAGGTTTAGCCTCCTTATGTACTTGTGTTTAATTTAAATCTGTTATTTTTGTGCTCAATGTTTATGTTTCTATCTTGCTAATCTGATTTTTTGCCTTTTTTTTTTTGCTTTGATTACTCTGTATGAAACAACCTGAATTTGAAGTCTGTTTCATATTAAAGATTACTGACTTCCATTTGTCCTCTGCCCCAATGAACTTTTGTATTTCTTCAGGAAGAAGATCTAAGAACTGAATCCACGTAGGTGTGACGTACAGCAAAATCTCGCAGATGGATGTCAGATATAAGCTAAGAAAGAACACAAGATAGCAAGTTTGGATTGTCCATTATCTATCAGAAAGTTGTCTGGCATGATGTCTCTTCTGCCTTTCATGTCTCTCTAATTTTCTCCTGTCTTGAACAAATAAAAATGGATAAAATAACTTTACTTGTTAATCCTGTACTGCCGGGGCTTGCACAGTTCTACTGTGTTTTTCTAAACTATTTTTCCAGCTTTCTTCAAATGCAGATACTTTTAAACTTTCATTTTATTGCTCTGCAGCTCTTTTCCACTCGTTTTTCAAAATAATTGCCTCATTTGTATTAAAATTTTCAATCAGATATTTCCTTGAGCTTGCAGAATAACCACGATCTAATAGAAGTGAACAAACAACGCACCTCACCCTTAGGACTATGCATAAACTATTTAAACTGCATTTTATGGATGCCTAAAAATCACTAAGCAATACTGTAATCCATGCACGAAGAAGTAATTTCAGCTTCATTGCCTTCTATGGAGCTGCAGAAATGATACATTTTGTCTGATGATCCTAAGAGTGTGAAAGAGTGTGTCTTTCTTACATTCTCATTTATTTTGGTCTTCTTGTACTTGCCTACTTGAGGTAGAAAGGAGTGGTATGGTTGAGTGAATTAGAAAGCTGTGTGTGAAAAACAAACCTATATGCTCTTTTCAATTCTTTGCTGATGGGAAGGCTATGCAGAGGCACAGAGCACACCACCACAGCGCTCTCTCTGCTGGATACATACGCTCCTCCTCTTTTCAGTCCTGTCATCCCTTCCCTTTAACTAGCCTTCAGTAGATTCCTATTTGCATTTTCCCTCCTTTGAAATGTCATCTCCTTCCTGCTGCTCAGTTCCGCCAACATACCTCTCCTCATTACTTCCACTTCCCTTCCCATCAGGATAAATGTAGCTGAATAACTGCATGCCTCGGCCACTTTTACATTGTAATCCCAGTCCCCTTTGATAACTCTCACCAGCTCAGTCATACACTGTGCTCTGGAGAATTCAGAAGCACCAGCTACATGGAAGCAGGAGAAGTGTGAAAGGAGATGCCACTCTGCCTGAGTGCAGAAGGTGAAGAGTGCTGAAGTCTTGCCTTTTTATGGCAAAACAAGGGTCGGGGTAATGGGACCGATCTGCCCCTGCACACCTACAGTGTGAACCAGCTTTGAATGGATGACTGAGGTCTTGGAGTTCTCCCTCCTTCTACACCCAGCAGGCGAGTTGATTAGAAAATAAAAAAGAAGCCTGATGCACCCTTGAGGGAAAGTTAGCTGCTAAAATCCGTAATGAAGTACCTCTCTTTTGCTGTTTGTCCTCATTTCATTTGCTAAGCGAGAATTTTCCTGGGTCTGTGCGGTGTCTTAATTTAAAAATGTTCCCTTTTTTTGGCAGCTGCAGCTTCCTCAGCTTCAGCGATTCAACATGTAAAATTGCTATCAGCACTAGGCAGGCTCTGCATGCTTTTACCCCATCTTTTCGGAGGGAGAATTATCAAGCCTCTTATCCCTGTAACTGCAGATTACTCCGGCTCCTGAAGAAAGTGGAGGCTACAGACACATATGGATAACCTTTGTAAACCGGTTCACTTCAAAGGAGTCATATCTGAGATAGCAGGATACAAATAAGCAACATGTTTGATCTTATAGTAAACAACCAGCTTATGAAAATACTGGGTGGGGAGGGAAACCATCTTACAGCTTGTGCACAGCACTGTTTGAAGACCCATTCGATATCATTAGGTAGAAAACATTAGCTCAGGGTAAAGCTGGCAACTCTCCTTCCCTCCTCAAAAAAGTATCCTCTGTCTCAAAGACACTGGATTTAAAATAGGCTGGTAGGGCTCGTCTTCTTCACACCCCCACAGAAGATGTGTGAAAGGACAACTTCACCCCTTCAGAGGCCAAACAGAAAGATTGCAACAACCAGAGCAGAGTGTCTGAGGCTGCTCAAAGCTCTCGTGCTAGTTTTTTTGCCATTAGCCTAGTGGGTTTGGGGGAGGGGGGAGTGTGGGGGGGGATGTTTTGCCTATTTTAATGCTAAGGGAAGTTCTGCAAAATTCTGCATGTCAGTGCCTTGTTTGTCTCTGAATCTGTTGTAACCCAATGCAAAATAGGCTATTTGTGTGGCTTAGGAAGATGTCAAATCATATAAGTTCTATTTATATGCCTAGATGAGTTGATGAAAAGGGGTAACTTTATCCCAAATACTTGGAATCATTAATCATTGCATCGTTAATAGCAGCAGCACCGGTTTGCACCCATTTAGACATCTGTTTTTCCATTGATTTCTCAAACAGAATGTCTTTTATGCCCTGTTCAAAGGGTTTGGGTGTGGGGATGTTTTTCTGTAGCCTGGTACTGATAGTTGCTGGCTCATAGGAAAAACACAGACCTGGTATTTAGATGAAAGTCTGCTTCTTCCTGGAACCCATGCTATAGGATTTGGCTGTCTGAAGCCAAGAAGGATAATGGAAGGAGGGATGTTCACTGAAGAGCTTTGGTGCATTGAGAAGCAGGATTTTATGCTTCACCCAAGAAAATAACTCCACCTGGTAATTTAAGGTGTACGACTAAAGAACAGATATTGCTGATGTAAGGATCAAGTTTTCCTTCCTATGGCAATTGTGAAGGGAATACTATGTGAGGCAGAAAAACAGCTGGTAGCATCTGTAGGCTTGGGTTGCATAATGCTTTCCACTGTTAGGGATACCTTGTTGTTTGAAGGGAGGTGTTTAAAAACACAGCAGGGAAATTTCTTAAAGTGTGGATGATCTGAAAACAACTTTACCACACCAGAGAGGGAAGGTATGCAGAGAGTATCAGAGCCAATTTTCTTCGTCAAGTGAGCCATGGTCATGCTGACTGACTTCCCTGTTTTTGGACGGCGAGTATAAGGTAATATGTCAAGCCACTAAGAAGAGTTACTACAAATAATGAATATCAAGAAATACCAAGTGGCTTCCCATCCACTGAATAGCTGGATGTACCTGTGGCTGGAATGAATCAGGAGGAAAAAACATGTGATGAGAGACTGGCTCAGACTAGGCTTTTGCACAACAGGACCATATTGAGTTTGCACAGACTGCCTTAATTTTGGCATTGCCTACCTCTATGACTGCTTCCTTTCGTAGCCTCAACATTCTTTTAAGGCAATTATTCCCCCGTATGCAGTGCACAGCTCATACTAGGAACTTATGCAGCTTATTTATGGAGGCACAGTCTGTCACGGGAAACGCTGAATACCATGTGGGTTAAGGAACATTAAAGAAGAGTCTCTTGAGGGACACATGGGTGGTATTCCCTGGAAAGCATCCTGAAGTATTTTTAGCTATGTATTTTCTCAATGTGGGATGAAAATAAGCCAAAAAAAATAGGCAAGATTTATTCTATGTACTGTATGAGTGTATGAGAGACTGCTTTCTGAAACTACAAGAGAATGGGAGATCTTGAATCTCCTAGTAAAAGAAGAAAAATACCATCAGACTTCCTGCATACTTTTATTAAGTGGTGCTTTCGGGGGTCTTCAAAGATTGCCTAGTAGCACTGAATTCTGTGCTTTGAGGAGCTGGCATGATATTGTTCTATCTACCTGGAGGTTAATGTCTCTTCATAAAGACATCAACATTTGTGGATTCACATAATAAAAGATGTGTGAAATTCAGCAGATCAGGGTGACGGGGTGACACTCCCCTTTCTAGACTATTTCATGCCTTGAAACAGGTTTTTAAAACTAATTTTCAAAATGTAGAGCAATGATATAGAATGTGATCTGTCTATCACAGAGACATGTTCATCTACCTCCATGAAGATAAGTGGTCTCATTCCAGAATTACACCACTATCAGTCCGGTCTTTTTGAAGTCTTTGTTTCTCATGTTTCCTACATTGTAAATCCTGATACTGTAATCCCAGACTGGCCAAGGCATTCTTCCTTAAAAATCAGTCCACCAAAATCCATTCATACACTCACCACACTGATGGCTGTATTGCCTGGGTTTTATGGAACACTCCCTCCCAACCTAATTTCAAAGCAAGTCTTTGTCACAATGGCTTCTTTTGGCTTTGAATAATAATATAATCACTGTAACCCAACCTCCAATCAACTCATTTGTATGATTTCTAAAATTGTTCAGCCAGCTGACAAAGAAGTTATTCATTCTTTTACATCATTCATTTAGTAAGACTACTACTATCCTTAAAATTAATTGCTGTGCCCAGCTCACACAGCACCCTCCCAAACCACAGAACTCAATGTAGGTCAAACTGGAGGGAACTTAACCGCTTCCAAATAATGCTCTACGTCTAAAGACACACAACTTGACTTTGAAAGAACAAGTTCATTCTTACTTCCAGCTCTTTTCCTGAAATTGTTCCTGTTATGGCTGAAGACTTTCCTTTTTTTTTTTTTTTTAGAAATCATTTATACTCTCAGTTCAATTTGGCTCTCAAGATGCGGTTTAACAACACAGTGAATCCATTTTTTTGGGAACTTAGTGTCAAATCTCAAAGCCACTGTAATCATAAAAAAGCATTATATGGGTGCAGAGTCATTCCATCGATTTGTTAACAAGAAATTGAAGAGAGAATTTTGTCCTAGCAGATTAATGTAGATTTAATGTAGAGCAAGTATTCTCTGTCTAGGCAACTCTAACCTCATGCTGTCTTCCTGAAGCCAGCATAAAATCAACATAAAATTGTAAAGTGAATGTAAATGCTGTGCTCTGTGCTCTGGCTAAACCAACTGAAATGTAATCATATGCTCTTGCCTGATTTTTATCAAATTTGTACTGCTAAATGATGTACAACTGCGTAGAGCTAGTATTTAATGATCACAGAACCTCTGCCTGAGTAGTCTACCTAGAAAACAACTCTGTGGTTAGAGAACTAAAGACATTTCATTTTAATATCTGCTCTTCACTGAGAATTACAAACACCCTCATCAGTGTCATATCTAATAAAAAGACAGCTTCAATCATTGCTATCTAGGATATCACAGGGAGAATAAGATGGAAGATGCAGAAAACATGCATCAGCTGTAGAATTCTTAGTGCTCTGGTTTTTATAGTGACCCAGACCTCCTTTAATGACAAAATATATTGCTTTTGTGACAGGATAAGGATATTTGTATGGCCTTATTTGCTCTAATAAAATAGGGGTTTTTTTTCCTAACCTACAGAAGTTATATCATATTTCCGTGATTATAAACTCAAAAAATTCCCTGATGATTATCTGGTCAGAAAAGATTATACACCATATATGCTGCAGGAGATTTTACTTACGGTGGTGGCTCGACCCTGGCTGGATGTCAGACACTCACCAAAGCCACTCTATCACTCTCCTCTGCAGCTTGGCAAGGAAGAAAAAACATAATGAAGGGTTCATGGTTTGATATAAGGACAAGGAGAGATCACTCACCAAATACCATCATGGGCAAAACAGACTTGAATTGGGAATATTAATTGAATTTATTACTAACAAAATCAGAGCAAGATAATGGGAAGTAAAATAAACCTTATAAACACCTTCCCCTCACCTCTCCCTCCTTTCCAGCTCTACCTCCTCCCCCAATGGCTCAAGGAGACAGGGAGTGGGGGTTATGATCAGTCCATCACGTGTTGTTCCTGCCACTGCTCAGGGAGAGGAGTCCTTCCCGTGTTCCAGTGTGGGATCCCTTTCACAGGAGGCAGTTCTCCATGAACTTCTCCAATATGAGTCCATCCCATGGGTAACAGTTCTCTACAAACTGCTGCAGCATAGGTCACTCTTCTACAGGGTACAGTCCTTCAGACACAGCCTGCTCCATGTGTGTCCCCCCCAGAGTCACAAGTCCTACCAGGAAACCTGCTCCAGTGTGGGCTCCTCTCTCCATGGGTCTGCAGGTCTCTGCCAAGACCTTGCTCCAGCATGGATTTCCCATGCATTCACAGCCTCCTTTTAAGCATCCAGCTGCTCCAGCATGGGCTCCTCCACAGGCTGTGGGTGGATCTCTGCTCCCCTGTGGACCTCCATGGGCTGCAGGGGCACAGCTGCTTCACCATGGTCTGCACCAGGGGCTGCAGGGGAATCTCTGCTCTGGCACCTGGAGCCCTTCCTGCCCCTCCTTCTCCACTGACTTCAGTGTGTCTGCAGGGCTCTTCGTCTCTCAGATGTTCCCCCCACTCTTCTCCAGCCACAATTACATCTGCACAACAACTGTTTTTTCCCTTTTTCAATGTGTTATCACAGAGGCGTTACTACCATTTCTGATTGGCCCAGCCTCGGCCAGTGGCACGTCCATCCTGGAGCAGTCGGGCATTGACTCTGCAGGACACGGGAGAAGCTTCTGGCATCTTCTCACAGAAGCCATCCCTGTAGCCCCATTGCTACCAGAATCTGGCCATGCAAACTCAGCATATATACATAGAAAAGTGGTGGTTGATTATTTAGTTCTCTGTAAGGCAACTCGTAAGATACACCTGAGTTTGAACGAGAACTTTTTTAAAACAACACACAGTCTTCAGATTAAAAATTTTGAACTCAAACCTTGGTGTGTTACTCCAA
Source organism: Eulacestoma nigropectus (assembly GCA_013397775.1). NCBI lineage: Eukaryota > Metazoa > Chordata > Aves > Passeriformes > Eulacestoma > Eulacestoma nigropectus. The sequence continues at coordinate 2,138,429 of VZTE01003324.1, read as the reverse complement.
TGATTACTTTGTTATTGGTTTTAAATCTGTCTTTTTATCTAGTCTTACTTTTAAACTTCAAGTAGATAGAGTTTCTGGTAGCTCATACACACAGTGAAGAACCCTCTTGCCCTCTTTCCTGTGTTGTGACCTCCAAGATTTGACTTAAGTCATCTCTCAACTTCTCATGTTAATCAGGACAAATTTCCTGAGTCTTTAACTATAAAGAATGTTTTGTGGTCTTTCAGGTGCTTTACAGGTTCTTCCGTGCACCCTTCCTAAACAGTAACCATCTGTCTTGGACTGTGGACCACAGAACCAGAGGCCATACTGCAGCTGTGTGTACCTCACTGCCAAGCACAGGGGCAATATCCCTCACACGCACCAGAAATTCTACTCATAAATCCAATTTACTATTTGATTCTGGCTGTAGAATTTACACAGCTGATTAATGACCATGACCCCCAAGACGTTTTCAAAATGGAGACATGCCCTAAGGGACTCCCTTATAAAGATAAATATTTCCTACAAAATTTTTATTTCAGTGCAGAGTTTTGCATTTTTCTGTTCAAAAATATACTTGCTTATGTTCATCTCACCAGTCGATCCAAATAATTTATTTCAATGATTTGCCATTTACATGGTTTACCATCCACTTGGTCTTCTTGACATCTACAAATATTCTCACTTAAAGGCTGCCTGCCTCTAACTCCTTCTCTGCTTGTTTCCATGGGATTCAGATGCTTTCATCTTAGAAACTGTTGCCTAATAAATCTGGCTGACCAGGAGCTGCTCAGTCTCTTTTAGGTTCATCAGGTTGGGACTTCTCCATTCAAACCACAAACATTTCCGCCTGGCATAATTTCACCCACCAGGTCACAAACATGAAACCCCCCTCTAAGTTTCACAAACCTCACACAGGAAAAAAAGTTGCTTGTAAATTGTATCACTGCTCCTATGCTGTAGTAGTATGGAAAAACATAAAGCATAAAGCATCTCCAAACTTTGGCCTTAATTCACCCTTTTGCTATTCACCTGGTCAAAAGTATACTTGCTAGTCACCGTTGCCTTGCTCCATTCCTTGTGAGGGAAACTTTAGCTCCTCAGGTATTTCACAGCCTGGCAGATCTGTTCACAGTGACTCGAGCAAACAGACCTGTCTCCCATGCTGCACAGCATCCCAGCAGTCAAGGAGGACACACCTGCCTTTCCCATCGCTGCACACCATCTGTGGACACGGCTGGCAGAACCCACCAGCAGTCACAATTCTTCCATCCAGGGACAAGAGATTTCCATTATTGTACAAAAAATCTTACAAGTCTTACTTCACCACCCTGTGAAGTAAGATTTTAGGACCAACTAGGTTCTAGGGAATATGGTTGGTCCTAAAATACCAAGGAGGGCGTAGAAGTATACATGCCTGGATGTGCTTTTATTTGGCAGCAGTAAAGAAGATTGGTAAACTCTATTAATAAACTCCTTAAAGCTGCAAGTCCCTAGTAGCAATACATACTTGCTCATTACACCTCACTGTAGTACTAATAATATAAAAATTTTAACTGCACAAGTCTTCAGTAAGACAATAAAATGTTTTTCCGTAAAAACAAACATTCACATGGAACTTCTGCAGTAAATGACATGATGATGGTCATGTTCAGGACCCATTAACACCAGTCTTCACCCCTGTACATTTCAGCTTTACTAATCTAAAACAAACACAAATGTCCCTTTTGTTTAGTTTTTTATTTATCTAAACTAGCCTTGGTTACATCTAACCAATATTAATTTGAAGTTCTCCCATACCCTATGGCTGTTTCGTGGATTAAGACTATTTCTTTAAATTAGAAATATATTTTAAATAAGGCTAAAGTAACAAAAATTAATTTTCTTTTCTGGTAAGTCATGTGACATCCTCTCTTTATCTAAAAGTAAAAACAGCTATCCAAACCATCTGATGGGATCCCCTTAAATTAATGTGGGAAGACTATTAGAGCAATGCCAGAATTTCAACTCCACATTAAGTTATTAGAATGTACAAAAAACTTTGTGGAGCAATTTGTCCCTGAGATAATTGAATTTAAATCACAGGATTTATAGTAAGAATTATTTTAATCTTGTTATACTTGACTCAATTGCTAAAAGCATCTGTTTTACTTAATATTCATCTTTGTGAAGTAACAAACTTATTTTAATTGTTACTGTCAGAAAAATGTACCATCTTAGAAAAGTAAACAGGCACATCCTTCATCCTCTGCTCTGTTTCTCATAGACATCTTCCTTCCTTCCTTTCATACCTTCTCTATACAGCAAATATTTCTTTTCTGCAATCTGCTAATTTGTAAGGTTCCCTATTGAGACTATGTTCTTCCAGCATGTGTTGGAAGTGAAATAAATGGGACAAACTGTGTCCTTACTGGCTTGGCCACAGAAATACTCTGGTTTTCAGCACTACATCCACCAAATGTTGGGGAAACTAATTTTTTCTCTTTTCTTTTTTTTTTTTCTTATTTCTTTTCTGCTAGGACCACAATATTTGTCTCAGTATCCCCTAGCCCATCTCCAAAGAGGATCAGGACCATGGACACGAGTCCATCATGTTACTTATTGATTGGCCACACAAATGCATTTATACTCACCCATCACTTCCACACATCTAGTTGCCTCTTCCTTTCACTTGTGCAAGCAATAAAACTCCACTGGGAAAATTCTGTCTCTTTTCTCTATTAAGCAGGGGAGTTGGAGAAAAAAAGATCTGTTTTAATTTTTAGTTGAACACGCACCTTGATAGACTTAGAAAAGAAAAATTACCAAAGTAGGAACTTTACGTATTGATTCGCTGTAATTGGAAAGCAATACTGTGCTTATTAGAACATGATGAAAGAAATGGCTCCATCTAAGTGCCAAGTTGTTGGGTGGGCTAAATTCTTTCCGTTTTCCAAACAAATAGTTTTGCCACCTGTTTTCTCCTTTTTAAGTGTTAGGAGCAAATCTCTTTTCTCCCATTCATGTTTTTCTTTAGTTGTTTAGAGATTGTTTAAATAAAACCTCTACTTCAGTTTGAGCATTTCAGAAGCAGTACATTTATTCATTTTTCTGTGATTTTAAAGTATCACATCAGTAACCTTTATGCTTTACTAGTCATTTCTCTTTCTGTTTTAGAATAAGTATTTGTCAAAAAGTTGCATCTGCAAGGTCTGAATGAGTTCAAAGTAACGGATACAAAAGCTTGTGCCAGGCATCCCATAGTGGGCAACCACAAATGCAAAGCCCTGTTAGAGGTGTTTGGCTCATATGTAAAAGTGAGGTTAGAACACATCCTGTGTTTAATCATTTCAGTTCTGGTATCATGAAGTGAAACTTTAAAAAAGGATAAGAAGAAGGAACTTGGGAATTACTGATCCATCACATAAATTCCTCACAAAATAAAACTAAAATGTTTCTAATTACTTAGAAGATAACACGGAGGGGTGTTACTAATACAGGCTTTTCAAGGACAAATAATGTCAAACAAATCAGGCCTGTGGATGAAGTAGATTCGCTGAAGCTTTTGACACTGATGTGGTATTTTCCTGGGAAACCCTGTTTCACCTGAAATATTCACCCTGGAGCTCACAGATCTAAAGAGACACCACCAGGAGGAAGTCCTGCTTTACACAAAAACAGGAAGGATGTCTGAATAACCTCATCAACGGTCAGAATGGTCAATCAAGGAGTATGTTCATCACACTTGGGCAAGCTCAGGCTGATGTTATTTAAGGTGAGGCCTCAGCTGGAGTGCGGTGTCCAATGGGCATGACATTTCAAGCAAGCCAGAAGCAACATCTCTGGAAGTGTGAGTTGAGAGGTCAATGATGAGAATGAAATTAGGTTGGTTGAGAGTAGAAGCGTGTGACAACAACCTCTAAACCCACCAAAAGTTATTAGTGAAGAGGCATGGAATGGTTTCCACATATTTATGGGGAATGAGACGCAAACTGCAGGCAGCAGGTTTAGGTCATTCACTAACTACATCCTCTAGGAAGGATCTAAAGTCCTGGTCACCAAGGGTCTAAGAGATTGGAGTGAATTACTCTTTCCAAATGTGTTTTTATGAAATGAAGCTAGAATGTCTTAAACCTGGTTCACCAACATCACCAGGAGCACTGGCAGAGGTGGTTAGTGAAGGTTAGCAGTGGTTTGAGCCATCACCATCTGCAGCCATCTGTGCTTTCACATCATTTTTCTTCTGACTTTCAGGGTATCTGTTGCAATTCAGCAAAAGGTCAGAGCAGTCAAAGGGGTGGGATGACAAAACAACCCCCCCAGATTTCTCAGAATAAAGTCCATAAGGGAAAATACCATTCAACAACATTAGTCCCTGATGTTGCCACCGAGAAGGAAGTGTTGAGGTAGTTCTCCATGCCAGCAGAACAAGCAGGAGGTGCTGACACTGGCGGGGGGGGTGGGGAATTTAGGAGAAGAGATAAAAATGCTGGGAAGGAAATTAAGTGGATGGTGGATTGTCCTTCCACGGCTCTGCTGCTGCTCCAGTAAAACGCTTTTTCCCAAGACTTTTTTCTCAGTGACTTCTTTCTTTCTAAAGCACTTCATTTAGAAAATAGACAAATTTCTTCCAGCTGCATAAAAATTTCCCACTTGTAAAACCCAAAAATCCAGAGAATTGTTTAAAAGCGTCCTGTTGCTTACAGGTAGGTATGTGCTGACGCAGTTATTAGATTAATGAGAGGAATAATAATAATGAAGAAGAATGCACTTTGGAGGGAGTCTATGAAAGAAAACTAGGCTAAAAACATTTCTCATGTGCCAACGTGAGTCTCAAGCAGCAGGCACTGTAAACTGGGAGAAATACAGAATTTGTTCAATAGTTTAGATACTCTTACAAACAGAAAGTAGTGGATTTCAAGGCAACTATCACGATGTTACTGAAAAAATATACTTTTATTTTTTTGACTGGCTCATTTTGTTACTTCAGTTCTATCTGAAGCATTACCAGAGAAGTATGTGCATTTTGCTCTGCTTTTAACACATTTATCATTTTAATGACCCACTGGAGATTTTTACTACCTGTCTGGCTGGCAGAAACTACCCAACTACCATGTTGATGAAATCATACCTTCAAATGTTATGCAAAATTATTTAACAGAAAAAAAAAAAAGGCAAACTGGAATGTTTACAGTGAAGAGAATAAAGAACAACATTTCCTGGAAGAATTTACTCAAATTAGGTTTGATACTATGTGCCAAGTAAAGATGGAATTTTCATGTTTGCACAAATTGATGAGAATTAGTGTATACTTGCTATGTCATATGCTAAAAGCAATGCTGGTGGAAAAATACAGAAAAATATAAAAAATATAAAAAAGGTCATTCTTTTAATGCCTTTCTACCTCAACTTCGGAAAAAAACTGATGCTCTTTTTTGCACCCCCAGAGAGTGGAAATGCTTAAAGTGTTGGAGACTCTCTTGTGAATGTCCAACCACAGCATTAGAATCAAAGACCATGTTTCAGTGTATCCAATATATCCAAAATATTTTGCTTAGAAAATGCAGGCTATTTTCAGTGCCCCTCATGTAAAAAAAAAGTCAATAATGAAACATTTGCTTTGTTGTTCCAGTTTTCACTGAGTCATTAAGGGTAGGGAACAAAAGAGACAGAAGGAGATGAGGCTCCTTTGAACACAGTAGATAGGGTAGACTACTACCAAGAAATTCAACCCCTAATGTCTAGACTGAGTTGAAAAAAATTGAAAAAATTAAAAAAAAAAACCCAAAATAATCCAAACAAACAACACGACTTGGAACAAAATCAAAAAATCAGAAAGAAATGAAATCAGCTCTCAGGCTGTATTGGGGATGTTTTGATGCAGTTTGGTAGACCTGATAGGAGAACCACTGTCTGCTCCTGAACCCATTGCAAAGGTCTGCCTCCAGTGAGTGCTTTTCCCAGCCCAACTTCTCCTCTTCTCAAGGGAAGAGTTGGTCACTCCTTGTTTTGGCAGGCAGCTCCTCTATGCCTCACTAACAAATGTTAGGTGTTTTTTTTCCGTTAAGGATGGGTTGTCACATCCTTGCCTTGGGCCTGACTTCAGTTCCCTTTGCCCTCTGTAAATGCGGCGGTGTCCCCCTGAACAAAAATATCCCAATAATCCTGTGATTCTGATATCTGTCTTCAAATTCTGTGTTGGCTTTGACAGAATTACATTTTTCAGCAAAATCTTTGGCCTGTGATTTTCAGCCAGTTCAGCCAAGCTGCAGAGAGACCTCGGTCTCATCAGAAGCTGTGCTCTTCGACTCAGTGAGCAGAGGGAAATCACACAGGGCAGGGCTCCTTAGCAAAGACAGAAATTTGTCTCCTCGACAGAAAGAAGTGAAAAATCAGATTTGGCATTCAGGAGCCCAAGAGGGCAAGGCTGAGCTGAATTGCACTGCATAGGTTTCACTTAGACCCAGCAGGATCTGTGCAGCAACAGATGCCTGTCCTTATTCAACAAGACCTTGAAACGCATCTTCAACCTAAGTAGGTTGTCATAATCTTCTGGGGCCTATACTAGCTTTCCACTTATGGAAACCAAGCTTTGAACTCCAGGGGATGGAATGAGGTGAACAGCACTGCATATCTAGTCACAGGTATAAGATTAAGGGCACATGAAACAGAAAATGGGGCTGGAGGCAGAGTGAGAATCTGAATTTCAGGGCGAAAGGGCGTATAGTGTGTGAACTGAAGAAGTAATTTCAGGACTTTTAGAGTTTTAAGAGACTCAATTTTTATGGTTCAGCAAGCAAGGAAATGCGAGAGACTAGCATGACATATATTTTGTGGCAGGTGACTTTTTCCACAAAGCTCCAGCATGACCAAGGCTAAAGAGGCCAGACATTGAGACGTATAAACAACCATCATGTGAGATCCTCCGGTGCCTCATGAGGAAAGCAGGGGAGCTGACTAATCTTACTCTGGCACTCCTTCTTAGTGTAAAGCCCTTTACAGTATGACATTCCTCAGCAGTCTCTCACACTCAGGGAACAAAGGGAAGGAGACCAGACGTCCTTGGGCAACTGTTGCTCACAATTAGCTTTAGAAAGCTGCCTTCCAAAACCCAACATGCTCTAAGTCATCTTGTTTTCTTCCTTCTGAGGTTAAACTCTTACCATCAAGGCAGTTCATCAACACACTGCTGATAAACTTATTATCAACAAAAATAGTTCCTTTTTCTACATCTGGAAGAAATGCAGCAATTTCAGTTCCTCAAATGAGCTGAAGTGCTGTGGCTATTCTTTGGGCCTGGCTTAGTGGCACTCCATCTTAACTTCATGGGAGTTTTCTATAGTCTTAGTTAAATGAGTAGGTAAGATTCATCTTTTTTCACCAATAGTGCTACCACATCTTTGTAAATAGATGTATTTTGCAAAAGCTAGAGCTCAGATGTCAGCGTGCCTTTTTTTTTTTTGGTACAAAAAGGGTTTAAAACACAAAGAAAATGAAGATATATAAAAATAAAACTTTAACAAATACAAATTCCTTTATTGTTTCTTGTGAAATACAATTTCTTTTCCATGTTGGCACTTACCAAGTAGATGATCTGAAGATAACTTTTTGTAATCAAATGTAGTAGCTGCGAATTCAAAAGGGCACGCTGAAAGTGAAGAACACCATTATTCTGGATGGTGACTAAGCTTCATTTTTTTTTCTCTCTCCTCCAGTCCTACTTTTTCACATATCCCACTATTCTACAACAACAGGGACAAACAAATGAGTGAAAGTGTTGAGTTCAGAGGAGATACAACATCCACTTGAAGAGTTGTAATGCTTTGGCTGGTGTTCAAGGGGATACTGGTAGCTAGTAAACCGAGAAGGCTAAAGTATACACACTGTGTATTAATAAAAAGTGTAATGGAGTGCAGAGAAACCCTGCTACTCCATAAAGGTAGGCGTGGCGGCCCTGGAAATTAGAACCCCCCTGTGTCAGACATGGCCTACACATCCGTGCTGTCTGTTCCACAGTGGATATGCCGTGTCCCAGCTCTCGGGAGTTTGTCTTAACGTGCCCGTGGAACCACCCGGCGCCGCTGCGGAGGAACGAGGTGCAGTTTAACACTCAGTTTAACATCCAAAGGGTGTTAAAAGCCCAGTACTGAGCTCTTGGAGCCTTCGCGGAGGAGTGGGGCCAGAGGGCTGTCCCAACACCAGGACCGTGACTCTGGCCCCCTCCTGGCTCGGCTCGGGGCAGGGTAATGCGGGAGCAGCGATGCTCCCTCCAGGGCGTCCCGCAACACCCAGCCGGGCCCGTCGGGGTCGCAGACCCCGCACTCCGGCCCCTCACGGAGGCCAGGAGGGCCAGCCTGGGGGCCAGAGGAGGCGGCGTGTCCCGGCGGGGCAGGAGCGGCTCCCGGCGCACCGAGGGGCTTTTCCCCCGTGCCGCGGGGCGCATCCTCGCCCGCCGGCCCCGCCGCGACGCCGACAGCAGGAGCGGCCGTAAACCGGCTTAAGCCCAAGGCGATTTGCCCGTGATCCGCTGGGCTTCCCGGGCGGGAGAGGGCCGGGCGTGCGGGGCGCCCGGGACAGCGGCGGGCGGGCGTGCGGGGGGCGGGAGGCGGCGATGATGTGAGCGGCGCGGCAGCTGCAGGCCGGCTCCCCCGGGAGCCGGGGCTGAGCCCGGTGGCCGTGGGAGGGAAAGGAGCCGGGCGGGGAGGGAGGAGGGGGCCTGGACAGGGCCGGGGGAGAAAAGGGAGGAGCGGGGCCAGGGTGGGGGGAGGACGAGCGGCACCGGGAAAGCGCTGCCAGCCGGAGCAGCGGCAGCAGCGGGAGGGAGGCGCAGCCCGGCCGACCCAGCTCCGCTGCTCGTCGGCGCTCTCCTCGCGGAGGTTGGAGACCTGCTGCGGGGTGATGGAGGAGCATGGGTACCCTTCCTATAGCGCCCGCAGCCCCGCCTGGGAGGAGCTGGTAGGTACATGCGTGCCTTGCCGTTGCACAGGCGTTTCCTACCCTTTTTCCTGCCTGTATTTTTCAGCCGGGGGGTCGGGCTATCATCCTTATCTGTGCCCTCCAGCCCCCCCCTTCCCTTCTTCCGACCCCGCTCCACGCCCGAGCCCGGCCGTCGGCGCTCGCCCCCTCCCCGCGGGGTGCGGGGGGTGGGAGACTTTCGCCCCCGCCGTGTCTGGCCATTTGCTGACGAGCTCGTCCCTCTGGAAGACGGGGAGTTCATTGCCCGTTCTGAGTTTCATTGCCCGGGTGGAAAGCCCGGGATTAGCACCGAGAGCCTTGCCTTCAACTTTGACGAGGGGGGTGGGTTGGATGTTGACACCGTTAAACGCCTTCTCTTAGCACAGCAAAAGCAACGTGTCCGAGCAGAATTGAGAAGCAGTTTCTAGAAAGAGACACACACTTTCCCCCTACTTCTTCTGTAGCTAAGCTTGGAATTGCTTCCACCGCGGCGGCAAAGCGGTACGGGGCTGGGGGTACCCTGCTGCCACCACGCTCTTTGGGGTGTGGGGAAAGTGCGTGCCTTTGGGCCGCCACGAAAGGAGGGGAGTGCCCAAACTGGCCAGGAGGAAAGCTGCGCTGCGGTGCCTTTGCGGTTTGTTTAAGCAACTCGAAGACCCTCCTTCCAACCAAAGGAAATCATGTCACCGGCATCCTCAGCAGGCGATAAAATCAGATTTCCCTTTTCAGGGCAGTCTGGTCCCGCTCCTGGGCTTTTCTCCATTGTGCAAACACACACACACACATCAGGCAGGGAGGGCTAAAAATAGGCTTTGGGTAGTTGCTTGGGAGATTTCAGGCTATCTAAGAGGTCAAGGCTAGGCTGCCTCTAGCACTGAACTTGGCGAGGCAACATGAAGCACGGACCCGTGCCACCGCCAGGCTCCCCTTTAGATGGCTGTACCATGTTTTGCTAACTCCTTTCGTTGGTCCAAGTTTTACTTGTAAACCCAGTTTTAAAGAGCAGACAGGGGAGACCCACACTTTGCGTGGCTTGGTGTGCGCACTCTCAGAAAAGCAGCAGCTGAGCCCTGGAGATACCCACAACGAACTAAGTTCACTCCCTTCCTTGTTAGGGTTCTTAGCCCTCACAAATATATTTTTACTATCCTCATTTTTGTTGTTAAGTTGAACATCCCCCTTCGCTGCCCTCTGCAGTCCTCAAGCCCCAAAACTGTTGCTGGAGATGCAGCTGTGATAGGGAAAACAGCTGTATGTGTGTTCCGGTAACATGGAGCTGACATTGAAAGGATCAGGGAAGGAAAACTTGAGATTTTTTGCCTGGAGAGATGAAGACATCGTGGGAGGAAGGCAGCGAAGTCAATTCCTGCGAATGCGTTATCCTATTAAACAGTGACATTTAAATTGCTGCCGTCATCCAAAACTCAGCTGAAACTCGGGCGGCAGATGGATTGCAGCCCCTCTCTGCTTGGAAATGCAGAGTCCTGGCTGAAGCATACAAGCCCGTTTCCTTCTGTGTGCAGGGCTTAGATAAACAAGGAGCACATCTTTTTTTTTCACCATTTACCCCTCCCCCAGTAAGGGCCAGGATTTGGGTCATGTTTATCATTTCATTGCTGCATTTGTTAAAGAGTACATCCATGACTGCAGTTTTAAGGTTAACCACTGCACCGATTTCCCTTACAAGACTCTAATTTCAGCTGATCCACTCAATCCTTTACCTGGTAACCTGCTGGTAAAATACATGGTCTTTGTGGCAAGAGCCACATTGTTCTTTCCATCTGCTCATAAGCAGGCTTTTTATGATAATGGGGGCAAAGGGAGATTTAGGTGAAGAACTGAATGATGAAAAGGAAAAAAATAGTACACAAACCTCTCTCTCCTGCTCTTAAAACACAGAACAAAGAGCAGTAGGATAGGGAAAACTATTTATTGCAGGTTTTGAATCTGTGCAAGTTAATAATCTATGTAAATTGTCAGATTATTGGGAAGTGCCCTTCCTATAGTTGTTCTGAGAAATGAGTGATGGACATTAAATGCAGCCACAAGTCCTTTGCCTATCAGGGTTGGACTTGTCTGTGTACTACTTCAAATTTCTACGAAATCCTTTCCTTAACTCACAGAGCACTTTTTAATGGAATCCCGAATCCAGTAAGAGTTGTTTAAGACCCCATGACGGAGCTAAGTAAAAGTGACTTAAAATGTAAGGCTCACCCTGCATTCTTCCAAGAGAGGTTTGGTGGCTTTGTAGTAAAAATGTGCATAACACGACTTACAAAGCTCTCGACACAACTTTCAAATTTAAATGAGACCTGAGTCTTGGCTTTACCTTTCTCCTGAAATGCATACGTAAATCCTAACACATTCACAAAGCATCTGTTTATTTTTATGACCTGAACTGGTTTGGACCTTTTCACTCTGAAGCATACAATATAGTTTAAGAGTTTCCTTAACATTGTAGACTACAGGTTACAGGATTCCCTTGGCTAATCCCAACCCAACCGCAAGTGATGTAGTTACTTTCTTTATCAGCAGTATGGATACACATTGTTATATTTTGGCTTCCTCTTTTGCTAAGTAAGGAAGTCAAGAAAGAATAGTATCACTAACTCGATCTGCAGAGGGAGTTCAGACAGGCAGATCTGAAATGAACTTGTTCAGAGTGGGGAGCCCAGTTAAAAAACATAGTTATCACTAACCACCAAAATCAGGAAAGATTCAATAAAATCTTTTAAACATGATGAATAATGCATTGTTAACCTGACACATTATTGATTCAAGTTCCCTCAGAACAGATTTCTGAGGTGAAGAATAGAAAAGTTTTACCCTTTAGTTTATAGATGCCAAAGTGACTTAGAAAAAAAGAGGTTAATATGCTTGTTACAAAGGGAATCAGTTTAGGTCTGGAATTAAATAGTGCAGTAATCTGTATTATAAACTATAATCTTCACTGCAGCTAGAGTGCACGTGCATTTGGATTTTTTTTCTACATTGCACACACATTTTAGTGACACATATCCTATTATTGGGACTCATTGTGGTTGAGTTAAAATATTCTCACAGTGTATATATGTATATTAAATGTATACAATATCACAGTGTAAATATGTATGAATATATTGAATATAAAGGGTCCCTCATCAGCTGATATTAATTGCTGTAGCACAAATGACGTCAGCAGAGCTGTTTTTTATCAGTTGAGTGTCTTCCTTTAAATGTCAACCTTTCTTTATGCTTTTTACTCCCTTGCTTCAGTTAGGAAATCCGAGATCACTACTAAGAAATGTGAAATTGTTAAGTGAAAGACACAAGGCATGTGAATATTGTATGTGTTTTTAATGGCTGCATATAGTCCCACATTGTTCGAGAGCCCAACTCACACAAGTCTAGTGATACCATTTGTGCCACAGTATTCGTAGCTGCGGGTCACTGAGCCGAAATGTGCTAGCCGATTTGAGTCCGACATCGACCACCTGGGAGAAATTCAGCTGTGAAGGGATAGAAGCCAAGCTGCAAATCCTTATTGAGGTGAACTTCATGGCTACCTCAGGCAGCTTTTTCTGGGTAAAGGCTGGAAGTGGACCCTGATTATCTGTTAATACCTTTGAAAAGAAGAACAAGTGGAAATGATGAGATCTTTAAAACTGTCTTTGTGCCTGGGCAATGTAGATGTTTGTAGAAACAACCTTCTGTGCTAACATGAATGAGTAACTTGTGTATTTTCAACAATGCTTAACACTTACTTATTTTCTCCATTTTGGAGAACTCTGTAAACATTAGACAACTGCAGACTTTAGAGCCTGTAATTTCACAGAATCCACTTCACAGAAACCATGTTCTCATGTTCTCATTGAACTGTTCTTGTGGGACATTTCCTATCATTTGCAAATTTAGGTTATTGCTACTAAAATCTTCACATTAAGTAACCTGAGAGAACATTCCTAGTCCTTTTTTTTTTTTTTTTCCCCATAGCACTCTGAAGTTTACCAATATATGATGAAAGAGACTTGCTTGGAAATGAAAGGCTAGTGCCTTCTTTCCTGGTAACCACACTTTTGTGTTTGGAGAGTCAGGAGTGAGGAAGATCACAACGGGGTAGCCCAGGTGAAGATGCATGGTGCCCTCTGCACGCTGCAGAAAGTGTGCAGCAACCAGTGCTCATAGTTAAACTCCAAAAGTGAACAGAAGTTGAAGAATTGTATTTATTCTAACAGTAACTACTATTGTTTGGCCAGCACTATTTAATTCAGTTGAGTCAAACATAGTCAGTCTTGCTTGTGTTCCATTAGCACCAAGTGTTCCTCAAATCACAGTTACTACTAGGTGCAATACATGTTAGCATTAATTAGGAAACTATGTCTTGTTGTCCCCTTGTGATATTCAAGTGACATTTACCTTCAAAAGAATTAAGGAATTACAGTGAGACATATTCTGGCATGATTTGCTATTCCTGAAATTAAGATGGAGAAGAGGAAGACGGGTGGAAAGAAAAAGTGTCCATAAACAATGTTCTTAACTATCTTTCCTCCTAGCTGTGCCCTAAATTAACTCACCAAGAGCAATGCATACTTGCACCTGCTCAAGTTTGATCCCATATTTTGAAAAAAGGAGAACTCCCTCTCAGGTGAAGAATGAGGTAAGACAGAATCTTTAGTTTCACAATTATTTTGAGATGTGGTATTAATGATAAGATATAGGCCTTATTAATATTTTAATAGGGCATGTAGGTAATTCGATCAAAATTCCTTTAAAATATAACTTAATATTTTGAATTTTTAAATATTACTTTTGATATTTTTTAAAATATAACCTTTAGAATTGGTCCTATGTGGAGGTGGGTAGTAGAAGTGTATTTAAAGTATCTGGTGTAGGAATACAGAACTGAGCCACAAGAACTCCAAGGCTTCATGGAAATATTTGCTTTCCTGTACACTACTAGAAATAAAAGTCCCAATAAAAGAAATGGGATACTCTGGACTATATGAAATTCAGACTGTGGCAAGGTGTCTGCAGTGTAGGATAGGTTGTACAGTCGTTTAGTTTTCCTCATTAAATGCTTTGCATTTAGGTACTCTGGCACTACAGTAGCATGTGTCAAGTTTCCTTTCTGGAAATATAAATAGAATTGTGGGAATATAGAAGCCACAAGCATTGATTGCTTTCTTATTTTTAATCCAGTCCACGCAGCTAGGAGTTATGTGTTTTATTTAGTATTGCTGTGATTCAAACACTTATTTTGAACATTGACTACATACAAGCCACAATAATTTCGAAGTCCCACAATTCAGAACATGTGGTGACATTTTGAGATCAGGCGAGCTGCCAGAATCTGAGATGAAAAGCGAAAACTGACCCTTTCTTTCCCCAGAAGTAAGGGCTGCTCTTTCACAAAGACAAAAATGAATAGAGTAATAAGAAAATTAAGCTATTAGGAGAAAACCACTGGAAAGCAATAGATGCATTTACTAAAACTGTCCAGCGCTTTGGCGCTGATGGATAGTTACCACGGGGTTGGCTGGCTGGAGGAATAGCATACAGACAAGGAGCCCGTCGCATCAGCTGCCGTCCGTCCGCTCCCGAAGACACATCCTGCGCTCCCAGGGGAGAGCGGCAGAGCCCTCGGCCGGGACGGGGCAGCGGCTGGGCACGCCACCCACGCCCGCAGCCGCCCGGTTTCGCTGTCCTTGCGTTCAGAACTCGGCACTCGCCCCCTCCGAGGGTCATCGGGTGGTACAGCACGCACGGGGGGTGCCCGGCGGGGGCGGGCCGTGCTCGCTCCGGTGCTGCGTCCCAACCCTCCGGCCACGCCGGGACATCCGAGGAAGCACTGGCAGGTGCGGGGGCGCCGGGCGCCCTCCTCGCTCCCCGTCGCTTGTTTCGCCGCCCGGACTCGCCCCGGCGCTCACCTGCGGGGCGGGCACCCTCCTGCCCGGGGTCGGCCCGGCCGCCGCCGCCACCGGCGCCCCCTGCAGCCGGTGGCCGCCCCGGGCCGCTCCCCGTC